>CM036767.1:19063926-19593926 GCA_020796225.1 Arion vulgaris
TAATGATGATGGTGATGATGATGGTGATGATGATGGTGATGATGATGGTGATAATGATGATGGTGATAATGATGATGATGATGATGATGATGATGATGATGATGATAATGATAATGATGGTGATGATGATAGTGATGGTGATGATGATGGTGATGATGATGATGATGATAATGGTGATAATGATGATGGTGATAATGATGGTGATCAGGATGATGGTGATAATGATGGTGATGATAATGGTGATGATGATAGTGATGATGATGATGGTGATGATAATGGTGATGATGATGGTGATAATGATGGTGATAATGATGGTGATAATGATGGTGATGATGATGGTGATAATGATGGTGATAATGATGGTGATGGTGATAATGATGGTGATGATAATGATGGTGACGATGATGATGGTAAAAATGATGATAGTAATAATGATTATCGTGATGATGGTGTCATGTTAGTCTAGAGAAGCAATAGAATTTGTAATTTGTACACAACTCACACAACTCTCACAACTCTCAGCATCCGACATTTGTGTGTAGAGGAACTGTGCCATATGTGTGTAGAGGAACTGTGCCATTTGTGTGTAGAGGAACTGTGCCATTTGTGTGTAGAGGAACTGTGCCATTTGTGTGTAGAGGGACTGTGCCATTTGTGTGTAGAGGGACTGTTCCATTTGTGTGTAGAGGAACTGTGCCATTTGTGTGTAGAGGAACTGTGCCATTTGTGTGTAGAGGGACTGTGCCATTTGTGTGTAGAGGGACTGTGCCATTTGTGTGTAGAGGAATTGTGCCATTTGTGTGTAGAGGAACTGTGCCATATGTGTGTAGAGGAACTGTGCCATATGTGTGTAGAGGAACTGTGCCATATGTGTGTAGAGGAACTGTGCCATTTGTGTGTAGAGGGACTGTGACATATGTGTGTAGAGGAACTGTGCCATATGTGTGTAGAGGAACTGTGCCATATGTGTGTAGAGGAACTGTGCCATATGTGTGTAGAGGAACTGTGCCATTTGTGTGTAGAGGGACTGTGCCATATGGAGAAACCCGATAGTTTTCTTCTATCGTTTGATGCCAGCGCCCAACTTTGACACTGTTAACGTAAAATCGGGGAACACATCACGTTGTACAATGAATGCTCTGTTAGTGTTCATGGTGACATTCTTGCATTTCAAAATCGTGTCTGAAAAGTATGGGCCGTTGCTAATGTTTGGGCTTATTCCTGGACTACGTTAATATTTATGTTAACACACAAACAATCGCGAAATAACACACAAACAATTGCTAGATAACACACATGGGTTATTTATTCCCACAAACCTTCAGCAACTCCATCCATCAGGCCACAATTGGACAAAGCCCCTGCTGTACATTTCCTCCACAATCCTAAATGAAAATCTCCAACGAGCCATGACGTGGTCGTAAATGATATCCAACTGTAAAATGTGGAAATTATTTAGCCACAAAAAGTGATCTATGTTGATGAGAACAGAGAGAAACAAACCACTTAACACAGGATTCGAACACAGACCAACTCTAACTGACGTGAAAACCCATGACCAAGATCAGAGTTTTACCCAAGTCCGAAGGCCCATAAGTTTATAGTTGACTCTGATTCGATCCACTTACCCATGCGGAGACGGCAACTGATGATGATAAAGAAGATGTTTGCAAGAACGTTCTAGAACATTGTAATAACCGGCACATACTAAGTATCTATGAGTCAATGTCACATCGTAAACCGTTGCCAAAGACCTTCTTGTCAATGATGTGTATTTAAACTAGCTAAACACGTAAAAACAAAGTACTATAGTTTTACAAAATACATAAACAGTGACGATAAACAGCAACGTTTACTACCATGCTCAGAATACAGACTAATCAAGATCTGCACTATGCGGTTGGCAGGTTCATCTGTTTCATGTATGGGTACTTCTTTCTTCTTCTTCTACTTCTTCCAACGCTCAATATCGACCACTTGTTAACTACTCTGTGCGATTTGTATGTCATCTGAAGCTAAGAGCGATTGTACGATGTGACAGTTATGCGCCTAATAGTAGGCCAGCACATCCGATTTCTGCTATGATTTTTAATTACTAGGTAGCTTCCGATTCCTTACACCAGGCGCCTCTTACGACATGCCTTTAGGTTGCAGTGGAACTATTCTTTGCTTCCCTTGCGGGCCCCAGCTACACACGGGCGAGACGGATGGGTACTAAATCCATGGCCCTAATGAGTTGTTATACTGGCCAGCGGTACTTTTTATAATAAAGCACAATCACTATACTTGCTAATATTGTAATTTAAATACGATCAGATGTTTTTTTTTTTTTTATTTATAAAGTACTCGATAGAGAAATAGATACAAGGTGTCAAAAAGAAAATGCAGTGACCTACCAGCTGGCACCATTACTACAACACACAAAGATCAAGATGGAAGTGAAAAGACAGATGATAAAAAGTATTTTCCTACCAACACTTTGTTACCAGTGCCAAACTTGGTCTCTTACAGCAACACCCCACAGAAAGCTCACCACGTGTGAAATAAAATTCTTGAGGAAGGCAGCGGGAGTCACCAGGAAAGAAAGACTACGAAATGAGGACATCAGAAGCGTAGTGGGCATAATTTCATGCACCGAATACATCGAAAGACAACAAATGCAGTGGTTTGGACATTTAATGAGAATGAAATACAACCAACCACCAATAACAGGATACAATAAAAATAGATCGGATACTAGAGCTAAGGGAAGACCAAGAAAAAGATGACAATATCAAGACCACACTACATAAACACGGATATAACACAACAAGGGCAACTCATCTAGCCCTAGAACGCAAATTAAACCTCCCATCTCTATGCTTAACGGCAAGAGTGGACAGCTAACTACATCTTCCACCTGGGAATAGACAATAGACAATACAAAGTAAAAGGGGTAAAGGTTACCGGCTTTCTATTCTCTCATAGTCTTAGAAACAACAGCCAAACATCACGGAGAATTAGATCTTGATAATCATTTCTAGATAGCTACGCATCTTTATTTTCTAAATGCACTTCGTTGGTGAATCACTTTGAGTTCAAGACTTCCTTTACAACCAAGTTTCATTTGTATAGTATTATATACATTTCACACGTTATAAATTAATTCCGAACCAGTTTAGCAAAGATATCTGGCACAGCTGTAGTTTGAATATTGTGTTCTAATGACTATGGTGTCTCAACTAGGAGGGCCTGACAGAAACATACAGAGTGGGGTGGGGGCATTTAAAACTGCTACGCATGTAGCGATACAGTCTAAAGATGGTTGTTGGTTTGTTTAGAAATGGATGTAAGGACAAGCAAGTGCACATAGCAATATGGAATAGATTGGTTGATTGATAGGATCATCATTATTACACTTCGGTGAGTAACCATGTGTGCTCCAATCTTTCTTACACAGAACGGTATAAGCGGCAGTGCACGAACTCCGTAGCAGGGTCCCCTGTGTAATTTTGAAGATGGTGAAGATATTTTGTCAACATTTTATTTGTAATCTTTTCTAATGAATTTTGCCTGGGCAGCGGCTTTCCAGCCCGCTCTTCTCGATTTCGAGCTGCCAAGGGTTCTTTGAAGTGCTCAAATGTACGGGCCCCACGTTTTATCGTTCGTCTCCGATAGGACTAGAAACTCGATCTCACCTACACTGAGATTTAGAATCTCTGGAAAAATATCCAGATGATTCCACGAGGGAGCGAACCTTTGACACGAGAGACGATCACCTAAACTCTACGCCACAGACAACACCTTGATAAATATGGAATAATAAGTGCACAAAGGAATAGGGAATAACAAGTACATATGGGAATATGGAATAATAAGTGCACAAAGGAATAGGGAATAACAAGTGCATATGGGAATATGGAATAATAAGTGCACAAAGGAATAGGGAATAACAAGTACATATGGGAATATGGAATAACAAGTGCACAGAGGAATATGGAATAACAAGTGCATATGGGAATATGGAATAACAAGATGATAACTATGTTATAGAGGAACATTTTAGTACAAGTCAGGCTTCTATGTGCACTTGATCGTAACAAATAGGGGACTCTATCAAATGGGTGAGGGGGAGTCTAGAGGTGAAGGATTGACTTCATTGCATCGGGTTTTTCCATATGGTCCCGTCCCTTTTTTACAGATGTGACATGCCATATGTCGAGAATGTTGTAAGAAGCACGAACTTCGTTGCTCCAGCAACAATCTTAGTCTCTCATGAAAATGTCACTCTTTCAGGATTCGAACTCACAACCTTCAAAGCGACAGACAAACTTCTTAACCACTTCGCCATAGAGACCCTTCGTGTATCTATTTGATAAGTGGACAATATCTGACCTAGTGGACAATATCTGACTGACAAGTGGACAATATCTGACCTAGTGGACAATATCTGACTGACAAGTGGACAATAGCTGACCTAGTGGACAATATCTGACAAGTGGACAATATCTGACCTAGTGGACAATATCTGACTGACAAGTGGACAATATCTGACTAGTGGACAATATCTTACAAGTGGACAATATCTGACAAGTGGACAATATCTGACTAGTGGAGAATATCTGACAAGTGGACAATATCTGACTAGTGGACAATATATGACAAGTGGACAATATCTGACTAGTGGACAATATCTGACCTAGTGGACAATATCTGACTGACAAGTGGACAATATCTGACCTAGTGGACAATATCTGACTGACAAGTGGACAATATCTGACTAGTGGACAATATCTGACTAGTGGACAATATCTGACTAGTGGACAATATCTGACTGACAAGTGGACAATATCTGACTAGTGGACAATATCTTACAAGTGGACAATATCTGACTAGTGGAGAATATCTGACAAGTGGACAATATCTGACTAGTGGACAATATATGACAAGTGGACAATATCTGACTAGTGGACAATATCTGACCTAGTGGACAATATCTGACTGACAAGTGGACAATATCTGACCTAGTGGACACTATCTGACTGACAAGTGGACAATATCTGACTAGTGGACAATATCTGACTAGTGGACAATATCTGACTAGTGGACAATATCTGACTGACAAGTGGACAATATCTGACCTAGTGGACAATATCTGACAAGTGGACAATATCTGACCTAGTGGACAATATCTGACTGACAAGTGGACAATATCTGACCTAGTGGACAATATCTGACTGACAAGTGGACAATAGCTGACCTAGTGGACAATATCTGACAAGTGGACAATATCTGACCTAGTGGACAATATCTGACTGACAAGTGGACAATATCTGACTAGTGGACAATATCTTACAAGTGGACAATATCTGACAAGTGGACAATATCTGACTAGTGGAGAATATCTGACAAGTGGACAATATCTGACTAGTGGACAATATATGACAAGTGGACAATATCTGACTAGTGGACAATATCTGACCTAGTGGACAATATCTGACTGACAAGTGGACAATATCTGACCTAGTGGACAATATCTGACTGACAAGTGGACAATATCTGACTAGTGGACAATATCTGACTAGTGGACAATATCTGACTGACAAGTGGACAATATCTGACTAGTGGACAATATCTTACAAGTGGACAATATCTGACTAGTGGAGAATATCTGACAAGTGGACAATATCTGACTAGTGGACAATATATGACAAGTGGACAATATCTGACTAGTGGACAATATCTGACCTAGTGGACAATATCTGACTGACAAGTGGACAATATCTGACCTAGTGGACAATATCTGACTAGTGGACAATATCTGACTAGTGGACAATATCTGACTGACAAGTGGACAATATCTGACCTAGTGGACAATATCTGACAAGTGGACAATATCTGACCTAGTGGACAATATCTGACAAGTGGACAATATCTGACTAGTGGACAATATCTGACAAGTGGACAATATCTGACTAGTGGATAATATCTGACTAGTGGACAATATCTGACTGACAAGTGGACAATATCTGACTAGTGGACAATATCTGACTGACAAGTGGACAATATCTGACAAGTGGACAATATCTGACCTAGTGGACAATATCTGACTGACAAGTGGACAATATCTGACCTAGTGGACAATATCTGACAAGTGGACAATATCTAACTAGTGGACAATATCTGACTGACAAGTGGACAATATCTGACAAGTGGACAATATCTGAGAAGTGGACAATATCTTACAAGTGGACAATATCTGACAAGTGGACAATATCTGACAAGGGGACAATATCTGAGAAGTGGACAATATCTGAGAAGTGGACAATATCTTACAAGTGGACAATATCTTACAAGTGGACAATATCTGACTGACAAGTGGACAATATCTGACTGACAAGTAGACAATATCTGACTGACAAGTGGACAATATCTGACTGACAAGTGGACAATATCTGACTGACAAGTGGACAATATCTGACAAGTGAAAAGTATCTGCGAAGAGAACAATATCTGACAAGTGGACAATCTCTGACAAGTGCACAATATCTGACAAGTGGACAATCTCTGACAAGTGCATAATATCTGACAAGTGGACAATCTCTGACAAGTGCATAATATCTGACAAGTGGACAATCTCTGACAAGTGCATAATATCTGACAAGTGGACAATCTCTGACAAGTGCACAATATCTGGCAAGATTAACAATTAAGACAGCAAATTAAACACAGAACATGATAACAAATCATATATGAATATATCTTTTACCAAAATATGAACGTATATGAGTATTTATATTTATATTATGTTTTAGAGGGAGCGTCTGGTTGAATGGATTAGATCACGGCTCCCATGCCAGAGATCTGTGTTCAACTCACGGTTAGACAATGGTTTTTTTCTGTTGTGGACATACATGAAAAATCCTAATCTGAATAGCTTTGCTGTGACAGAACTAGCCACCCGACCATTAAATTCATCAGTCTCAAGTCCTACCTGTCCGACACTGCCCTAAAAAGTGGTACTGCATGCAGTAACGACCGTTTTATATTATGTATTATAACAAGCATGTCATTTGGTTAGTTATAAAGTATGCAAACTAATGCTTACAAACATAGTCCAGCCATTATAATAAACAACAAAACAAAAGCTTACCTGCAAAACAAGGCTACAAAGACAACAAAAAAGGCCACTTTAACGATAGTGCTTGCCTCAGTGAAACCGTCTTTGCAGCCCATATTTTGGGTGAGAAGGAACGCCTAATTAGTTTGAAAAAAAGAATATGAAAACAAATATATTTTAAAATGTTATTCCAGAAACACAGACTCCAGATCACATCCTACAGTCATGTCCATCTTACATACACCAATGAAACAAAACAAGGTCTCATGAACGAAGCTTACAGAGCAAGCTATCGGTAACTCTCGAGGAACTCTAACTGACTCCATAGCACATTCTGCAGTCATGTCCATCATACATACACCGACGAAATGAAACATGGTCTCATGAACGAAGCTTACAGAGCAAGCTATTGGGAACTCGAGGAACTCTAACTGACTCCCATAGTACATTCTGCAGTCATGTCCATCATACATACACCGACGAAATGAAACATGGTCTCATGAACGAAGCTTACAGAGCAAGTTATGGGGAACTCTCGAGGAACTCCAACTGACATGCAGCTTCATAGAGAAAACCCATTTGATCGTTTAGATGAGCATACGAAACCGAACTCAAAGAAGAAGAAGAAATGTTATTCTTTGATTTGTTGAATGTAAACTAATTTTATCCCAACTCATCATGGTACTGTTCTTGTTTTTCTTATTTTGCCGTCACACTGCTACCGGGTTGTTGCCCAGTGTTGTGGTTTTCTGTTTTTGTCTTGCGATGCTCTGGTGGCTTGGGTGATTGTTATTTTTGCTCTTTGACAGGATTCTGCTACCCCATCTAACCATCTTTTCCGTGGTCTTCCTCTCGCCGTATTACCCGATGTTCTCTTGTAGAAGACTTTGTATACTGTGGAGTTTGGATGCATTCTTATTAATGGCCAAACCACTTCATTCTCTGTTTCTCAATGTAATTCAAGCAAGGTTCTGTGCCAACTTTCTTTCTTATGCTGATGTTAGTGACTTTTTTCTCAGTATGTATTCAACTCTGCACCATTAGCATGCTGATGTTAGTGACTTGTTTCTAAAGCCTTCCTGAAAGACTTCTGACAATTTCTTCTATGCTGAGTTATGCTTTGTTCCAATCAAATTCAGTCGTTGTCAAACTTTTTTATGCTGATGTTGGTGACTTTGTTTCTCAATGTAATTCAAGCAAGGTTCTGTGCCAACTTTCTTTCTTATGCTGATGTTGGTGACTTTGTTTCTCAATGTAATTCAAGCAAGGTTCTGTGCCAACTTTCTTTCTTATGCTGATGTTGGTGACTTTGTTTCTCAATGTAATTCAAGCAAGGTTCTGTGCTAACTTTCTTTCTTATGCTGATGTTAGTGACTGTCTTGTCTGGTATTGTTCTAACCTCACCATATATCATGTCCGTTGCAAAGTACTTCTCTTCACAGCCTTCCTGAAAGACTCGACACCTCTAGCGAGTTCGCCGTCCCATCCATAGTCGTGTTCAAACTTTATTTAACCCTTTAACTCCGTCATTTTTTACAACCGGGCGTATTTCAGTTGTAGTGTATACTGAACGAGGGGATTTCTGGGAATTTATACTTTAGGGAGGTCTCTGTGGCATAGAGGTTAGGTGCTCGCCTCTCGTTTCAGATGTACTCGTTTCGTTTCCTCGTGAGCACATCCAGATATTTTTCCAGAGATCCCTGCTCTAGTGTAGGGAGATTGAGTTCCTAGTCCTATCGAAGACGGACGATAAAACGTAGGTCTCATGTTAAATTTGAGCACTAAAAGAACTATTGGTAATTCAAAATTGAGAAGCGCAGGCTAGAAAGCTGCTGCTCTGGCAAAATTCATTAGAAATATTTAAAATAAAATGCCTACAAAATATCCTTTATCATCTTCTAAATTACATCAGGAGCCTCCCGGTGCTACGGAGTTTGTGCGCTGCAGCTGAGTTCTTCCTGTGAAAGAAAAAATGGATACCAAAGTTCAATAATGATCGTCCTATCAATGAATCAAACAATCAAGCAATAAACCAGGGGGTACGGGTAGTGAAACATGGCTTACCCACACAAGCCAGGAGAAACGCCTAAAAAGCTGATGAACGTGATGTCACGATGTCTGCACGTACTGCCAAGTTCGTTGTGTCGTAGGAAATACATGATGGGATAGAACCAGATAGTAATAAGTACCCAGTTCGTACTGCCATAGGTAATACATGATGATGCTCGTCCAGGGTGATGATGACCACACAAATTTTCATCCAAGGGAATGTAGTTGCATTATGTTTGTCTGTGTGTGCGTAGATGACTAGTGAGCCCGATACGGGCTTGAAATGTTCTTGTACAGTGTGGGCAAGGTATACTTGCACTTGTGGGAAGTTTACTGCCTTTCTATTTTGACGTTTTTGTTCCATTCGTGCTGTTCTACCTGCCTTGCAGGCCGAGGAACCTTGTCGAAGAAATGTGCGCCAGGCTTATCTGTCTTGAGCAACATTCTCCCAGTTGTTGACATCTATGCCAAAGGATTTCATCGAGTTCTTGAGTGCATCTTTGAAACGCTTTTTCTGGCCATCCTGTGAGCGTTTACCGCTATGCAGCTCACCATAAAAGATGGATGAAATGGTGACTTGCGCGATGATTTGGTTTAAAGTGAGAAAGAGTTGCGCAGTTCATCGATCTCACACTCTCGCCCAATTCCTTCCTAATACATGATAGGAGTCACCAGATGTGCAAGAAATACACAGTCCGTACAGTGACAGAGAATAAAAACAACATAGTTTCACTAGATCTGCAAGACTTACCTATTCTATACTGCAGCTTGGAATACACAACGTGATGTCACGAAAACTTCAGCATCAACTAATCTTCATCTCTAATTTGCAATATTCCAGCAACGATACTGGCCTTGTTGATGTCTGTTGTTCGTAGCAACCACAAAAACAGTCTCTATATATAGTCAGACAAGAAAATGTCCGACGTTCAGTCAATATTGCATACATTCAAACGAGTTTAGAATTGTTCCATTATTGTGTAGCTTTCATTGTTAGCACACCTACCGTGAGAGATTATCTTTTGATTCTCATCTTCTTGAACCAACAGCAAATTACAGTAGTTTAGTAACTTCAAAACGAGAAGCCAAACCGGTTTACTAACATCACATTTTGTATTAAGTATTTATAATATCCCCATCCTCATGTGTTGTGCCGATATACTTAGATGATTACTGTTCGTCCTGTCATCTGATCACCATGTTCCGGATCATATATTTGTCACGGTGTCATTAATGCGGTACCCGCTCATTTATTTGGTATGGTCGTCTCAGACATATTGTGAGAATTAGGAGTTAAATTTGGACATGCCAGACAATGTCGTCTTCGAGGTAGAGAGAGAAGATATACTAATCAACTTTGGGCCCCTGAGGTTTATTTTTGTAGATATCACCCGACTCCATTCATTTCTGTTCTTGTGCTCCTTTTTTCAGTTGTCTTGATTTACTTGACTTATTTCTCTCCGCTCCTCGTGAAGTAGATGGCATATACAATTGTTCGCCACTGTCATCGGTTTCTGACCGTTTAATTTATGGCCTCCCAGGATAGTCCAGCACCCCTCAGTTCCTCAAAACACTGCAGGTCTGTATAGGACGTCCCTTTTCGTTTTCCTTTCGAGTTCCACGAAAATGCTTGTCTAGTGACACTCGACTGTGCTTCCTTAGGATATACTCGAACCGTCGTCATTTTGTCATCTTAACCTGGGTCATCATGAGTTCCTGTCCTGTTCTTATTCAAAAGTCTGTGTTTGCAACTTTGCCATACCATCTCAGTCTGAGAATACACAGAATACATCCGTTGACAAAGGTCTAAATCTTATTTGTATTTAACTTAGTGACTCCACATTTCCGAACAATATAGTAAAACAGATTTCGCATTTGAGCTGAATATCATGAGCTTTGTTTTAGTGGAGATGGCAGTTGATTTTGCACACTGTGTGCATGATATCGTATTTCTAGTTCTACTTCCGCGTTTGAAGTTAAAATCTGATTTCACAATAAGCAACAAATTAAATGGTTCAGTCACATTAGCAGATTACCAACAGACAGTGCGCCACTGAGAGAAATGTTGCTCCGCTACAATGGATACAAAGCAGAAGACCGGTCACGCAAAAGCTGGACCTCAGAGATAACAGAAACGACGAAAGACACTATTTATGAAGCACACACAAAAGCCCGGTCTATAAAACTCTTCTTACCATGAAGCTGTGATGCAAATCATGACTAGAGAAGAGAAAGAAAGACAAGGTGATAAGAGACTCGTTCCAAGTGTCTCCTTTTCGACTTGACGCTGAAAGACAAAACAGGATTAGAGAATAGATAAATAGATATTCATTCATGATTATACCCATTCATGGAAAAGTCTTGTCTTGTGACTAATCCGTTAATGGAAAGTTTGTCTTGGCTACACCCTTAATGGAAATCTTGTCTTGGCTACCATTCATGGGAAAGTCTTGTCTTGGGCTACACCCTTATGGAAAGTCTTGTCTTGTGCTAACCCATTAATGGAGAAATGTTGTCTTGGGCTACACCCGTTAATGGAAAGTTTGATTTGAGCTACACCGTTAATGGAAAATGTTGTCTTGCTATACCCATTCATGGGAAAGTGTTGTCTTGCGACTACACCCGTTAATGGAAAGTGTTGTCTTGCGATACACCGTTAATGGGAAAGTGTTGTCTTGCTACTACACCGTTAATGGGAAAGTGTTGTCTTCGACTACACCGTTAAGAAAGTGTGTCTGACTACCGTTAATGGGAAAGTGTTGTCTTGCGACTACACCTGTTAATGGGAAAGATGTTGTCTTGCACTACACCTGTTAATGGGAAAGTGTTGTCTTGCGACTACACCCGTTAATGGGAAAGTGTTGTCTTGCACTACACCCGTTAATGGGAAAGTTGTCTTGGACTACACCGTTAATGGGAAAGTTGTCTGCTACTCACCTGTTAATGGAAAGTGTTGTCTCTGACTACACCTGTTAATGGAAAGTGTTCGTGCACAGTTCACCTCGTTATTGGGAAACTAAGTTGTCTATGTACACATGTTAATGCAATGAGTTTCTGCGACTACACCCGTTAATGGGAAAGTGGTTTGCGCTACAGTTTGGGACCTTGAAGTAAACATACAGTCTGGCATGAGCACTAGTTATGTTAGCCATTGGTATCTGGCAATCCTGCAGGTGACCGGTCGTCACAGTCAGCCTCGTGGAAAGTGTGCTCAGTTTTTGAACATGACTCCTGGTAAACATTCCGGCTTTGAGATGCATTATTTGGCCAGGCAAACATGTAAGTATTTCGAGACTAGACCTTAGCTGTGTTTAAAACAATGTGATGTTTCATATATACGACCTTCTCCGAGCAGTACACCGCATAAACGGCTACTATCTGTCAGAAACTTATCCTATTTGAAATTGATCGAGAAAATTAATAGAAAGGAGAAAGAGAGAAAGAGAGAGAACGAGCGGGTGGAAAGAAAGAGAAAGAGCGAGAGAGAAAAAGAGAAGGAAAGAGAGAGAGAGAAAGAGAGAGAGGGGATAGTGAAAGAGAGAAAGAGAGAAAAAGATAGAGCCAGAGAAAGAAGGAGAGCGAGAGAAAGCGCGAGAGAGAAAAATAAAGAGTGATAAAGCAAGAGGAGAGAGAGAGTAGAGATAGAAGAGAAAGAGAGAACAAAGAGTAGAAAGAGAGAAAGAGAAACATAAGAGTGAGAAAGAGAGAAAAGAGAACATAAGAGTGAGAAAGAGAGAAAGAGAGAGGGCGAAAGAGAGAAAGAGAGAGAGCGAGAGAGGGAAGACTTTCGAATTTGCTGAAAAAATGAATATAAAGAGAGAGAGAGAAAGAAAGAGAGAACAAGAGGGGGAGAGAAAGAAAGAGCGAGAGAGTGAGAGAGAGAAAGAGAGAAAACGAGAGGTGAGAGAGAGAAAGAGAACGAGAAAGCGAGAAAGAGAAAGCGAGAGAGAGAGAAAGAGGAGAGACACTAATGATACGAGTTTCTTAAAGTTATTGATTATATCTCGAAGTAGCGTGAAAATTATTGATTAAATCGGTGCATGCCAAAATGTGGTTCGTGTGCTATATCAATAATACGATATCAAGTGAAATGTCGCCAAAATTATGAAGATTCTGTGTACGTAAAATCTTTGGAGTGGATCAGTGGTTTTCAACATCTTTGGCACATCCAATTTCTGCAACGCTTTTTGTTGACTAGGTAGCTTCCTAAGCCCCTACCTCAATCGCCTCTTACGACATTCCTTGTAGGTCGAAGTGTCACTATTCTTTGCTCCCCTTGCGAGCTCGGCAACACACGAGCGAATAAGGATGTACTTACATCTATTTTTCAGAACGCGTTTTTCCTACATCTTTAATCGATGAACAGTCAAAAATATGATCACAAAGAGATCAATACTAAAATCAATCAATCAATCAATCTAATACATGACTTAGCAACGTACAATATCATTTGTAGCCTGCCTTGAAATATACGTCGTATTTGATAGCAAAGAAACAAAAGTAAGATTCCTGTGAACATGCATATACCCTGTGGCGACATATGGATGCAAATCGTGAACAATAGCGCAAACTTTAAAAAACAAAATTGAAGCTTTTGAAACAAGGTGCTATAGAAAAGTTTTTATAACATCCTGGATAGAGAAGAGAAGAAACAGACATTATAAAATACCTGCATATCATGGAGCTCTGGCTCATAAATAACATCATGTCTCGGACAAAGAAATATTTTGGCACCATTAAACGCCACAGTGGTTTGAAGAGAAAGGTAATGGTAGGCATGGTTCCTGGAATACGAAGCAGGGGTCGATCAAGACGACGGTGACAGCAGGATACCAAAGAAACCTTGAACATGTCTCTAGAAGAGGCCGTAGCTTGCATGAGACAGAGCTTTTCATGCGGGTTGTGATGAATGCGACGTGCGCAAGGGACATGCTACTATTTGACTTGATCGACTCTCAGTAACTTTGCTGAAGTTGTGATATGATAATGTATCCTATTCTTAGTAAAGACCTTTTGGTCGAAACGTCGTTGTGTCTTGTTTTTGTGCTTTGCAAAACTCATCATCCAATAGCTTGTTCTTAGCAGAACAACTCCACCCCAACAGTCCTTCAGAATTTATTTTTCTAATTTCTTTTTCTAAGCCAGATATCCGACCTCTGCAGTCGTTATGCTCTCATCATCAGTCCCATCCTGACCATCTTTCCCGTCGTCTTCCTATTTTCCTCTTTGCTGGGATGCCTTATTCTATAGTGGCTTCTCCAACCCTTCAGGTCTTTTATATGCCCAAAATACTTGTTTTTTATTCATATTTTTAGCATCAGTCATGTTTCTTTGATTTTGTGTTCCTTCTGGGCAGATCTATTTGTTCTCATTTCTGTCCTTGGTATACTCTTATGTAACACTTATATTCAAAAGCCATATATGCTTTTCTATATATATATAGTCGTCCATCGCAAACGATGAGGACAACAGTTCAGGCGTGTTCTGTTGCACCTCTCTGGTGTGTGCGGAGGTGACTAGAGTCCAATCCTAGAATGCAATCCCCAACCACACGTGGGGCATACATGATCAAGATTAGACATGTGGGTGTTGTGTGTTCTGTCTTTCGCGCAGCTCGTTTTCTCTGTGCCTCAACAACACGATGATTCCCAGCTATGCGGGTTCCTCTTGTGCTTTTACAGCGCCACATTTGGCGATCTTGCGCAAGGGTTCCTAGCCTCGTGTCTATATCGAAGATTTCAGAGACACTTTAAGAGCGTCTTTAAAACGTTTTTTCTGTCCACCAGCTGAACGTCTCCTTCCTTCAAGTTCGATATACATCAACTGTTTTTTCTACTGCCTTGTTAAATGTCCATGTTTCACACACACATGAACTAGACATCCTACTTCTAAATTCTAAGGCAGTGGTGGGCAAACCAAGGGACGTGGTGGCCGTGGAACTCGTGGGTTAACTCTTTCATGAAAACTGCAATGGGTGGAGTGAAAGTTCACCAAAGGGTTCTAATCCGGGGAAAACCTAGTGGTAAACATAAAACACCATATAGAAGAACAATAGAACAAGAATTGCAAGAAATGAATCGCAGCTGGAACACAATGTTTATGATAGAGAAGAATTGTGTATTTTTGTTTGATGTCGTTAACGCCAAGGGCGTCGCAAGCTAGACTGACTAAGAGAGGTTCTCGGATCACCCAGCTGATAGTTGGTACCTTGACTGTCTTGTGAGAAAATTCATAACTGACTTCATAGTCCCTGTTCTACAGCTGACAGAATAGCTAGATAAAAAAGACATAGCGAACAACAAAAAGAGTGAATTCAATGCACGGCAGGATCGCTGATAATGAAAATGAAGCATACAGGACAACTACTTCTAGTATGAGAGAGCCTCAGTAGCGTAGTTGTTAGTCTTCTTCTTCTTCTTTGCGTTCGTTCTTTACGACCAAATTTAAAAAAATCTTTGTGATATGTTTGATCTTTGCCAGAACTTGTATACGTTGCACATTGGTTTGGTAGGCCCCCAAACGCATAGACTTCTACACGTTTCGGACACATGCATCCGATTTCAGCCAAACCTCCTAAGTCGCCTCTTACAACATGCATGGCAAGTAACAGTGGTTCTATTCTTTACACCCCAAATTTGGGCCCGATAACCACTCGGGCGTAGTTGTTAGTGAATTTGCTTCTTATTCTAGTGGTCCAGGTTCAATTCCATGCTGGGTGTGAAATATTTCCGACCGTAAAGGCTCTCAGGTCTACCCAGCCTCAATTGGATGCCAGGAAAATCACTGGAAGTAATGGCGCCGACGAGATGTTGACCACATCACTCATCGTGTGCTGACGGTTAATGAAAAATACGGGCCTAACACTGTATTGCCCAATATACCACTTGTTATTAAACTGATTCCTTTACTTTCAGTATGCGGTTGGACGTTTTGGTCGTTACTGCTCTCATACTCTTTTCGCGCTCGCGATCGTAGGACTGCTCTCATATAAAGGATCTCTGAGTCTCCGTTTGCTGAGACTATTGTTGCACCAGACTCTTAATCGATGCTGCGGAAGCTCAAAAACGGAAGGTTACAGTTATAGTAAATGTAGTCTTTTCTCTCTCGATCCCAGCCTAGACTGATGAACTAGATTGTATCATGAATGTTACCGTGGTTTTAAGGACTCCTGTTCCTCCGTACAGCTTCTGCAAAGTTCTGTGTTTATGGGGCAAGGTTTCTTTTCTTAGGCCTGCTATCAATTGACAATCTTGCAGTATTTGCTCTGCTGACATGACATGTAGTCTTTTGTGATTTTCAGTCTCTGAAGACCACGTGATCTGCTGCTCTGGAGATTTCGGTGTTTGCGGCAATGGGAGAACGGACATGGCTTAATCAACAGCATCTATCGTCGGGGAGTTGAGGATGGATTGGGAGGATATTCTTCGGTTTTTTGACGACCGCCACCTTAATGATGACACTAAAATTGATGGTGAATCTATCCAGCAAAGTAAGAAGTTTGGAGTTGCATGTTGTACATGCAGAACTGGATGAATGGGGAGCAGACTTAGAAGTATTTTTGACCAAGGAGATACAGGAACCATCAGTATACGTACTATTCGTCATCTGCCGAGGTAGATTGAGCACCTATGAGTTAGTGTATAGGCGTTGATTCTGTATTGTGAACAAAAATTAATGCAAAAATGAATGAAAACTCCTTAATTTCTCTAAAGTTTGGACAGTAAATCCGACTCCCATATAATGACAGGGATCTCTGTCGTGTAAAGCTTAGATACTCGTCCTTCGTCAGGATCTCTGTCGTAAAGCTTAGATACTCGTCCTTCGTCAGTGATCTCTGTCGTGTAAAGCTTAGATACTCGTCCTTCGTCAGTGATCTCTGTCGTGTAAAGCTTAGATACTCGTCCTTCGACAGTGATCTCTGTCGTGTAAAGCTTAGATACTCGTCCTTCGTCAGGGATCTCTGTCGGTAAAGCTTAGATACTCGTCCTTCGTCAGGATCTCTGTCGTAAAGCTTAGATACTCGTCCTTCGTCAGGATCTATGTCGTGTAAAGCTTAGATACTCGTCCTTCGTCAGGGATCTCTGTCGTGTAAAGCTTAGATACTCGTCCTTCGTCAGGGATCTCTGTCGTGTAGAGCTTAGATACTCGTCCTTCGTCAGTGATCTCTGTCGTGTAAAGCTTAGATACTCGTCCTTCGTCAGGATCTCTGTCGTGAAAGCTTAGATACTCGTCCTTCGTCAGGGATCTCTGTCGTGTAAAGCTTAGATACTCGTCCTTCGTCAGGGATCTCTGTCGTGTAAAGCTTAGATACTCGTCCTTCGCCAGGGATCTCTGTCGTGTAAAGCTTAGATACTCGTCCTTCGTCAGGGATCTCTGTCGTGTAAAGCTTAGATACTAGTCCTTCGTCAGTGATCTCTGTCGTGTAAAGCTTAGATACTCGTCCTTCGTCAGGGATCTCTGTCGTGTAAAGCTTAGATACTCGTCCTTCGTCAGGGATCTCTGTCGTGTAAAGCTTAGATACTCGTCCTTCGTCAGGGATCTCTGTCGTGTAAAGCTTAGATACTCGTCCTTCGTCAGTGATCTCTGTCGTGTAAAGCTTAGATACTCGTCCTTCGACAGTGATCTCTGTCGTGTAAAGCTTAGATACTCGTCCTTCGTCAGTGATCTCTGTCGTGTAAAGCTTAGATACTCGTCCTTCGTCAGTGATCTCTGTCGTGTAAAGCTTAGATACTCGTCCTTCGACAGGGATCTCTGTGGCGTAGAGCTTAGATACTCGTCCTTCGTCAGGGATCTCTGTCGTGTAAAGCTTAGATACTCGTCCTTCGTCAGTGATCTCTGTCGTGTAAAGCTTAGATACTCGTCCTTCGTCAGTGATCTCTGTCGTGTAAAGCTTAGATACTCGTCCTTCGTCAGGGATCTCTGTCGCTAAAGCTTAGATACTCGTCCTTCGTCAGGGATCTCTGTCGTGTAAAGCTTAGATACTCGTCCTTCGTCAGGATCTCTGTCGTAAAGCTTAGATACTCGTCCTTCGTCAGGGATCTCTGTCGTGTAGAGCTTAGATACTCGTCCTTCGTCAGTGATCTCTGTCGTGTAAAGCTTAGATACTCGTCCTTCGTCAAGGATCTCTGTCGTGTAAAGCTTAGATACTCGTCCTTCGTCAGGATCTCTGTCGTGAAAGCTTAGATACTCGTCCTTCGCCAGGGATCTCTGTCGTGTAAAGCTTAGATACTCGTCCTTCGTCAGGGATCTCTGTCGTGTAAAGCTTAGATACTAGTCCTTCGTCAGTGATCTCTGTCGTGTAAAGCTTAGATACTCGTCCTTCGTCATGGATCTCTGTCGTGTAAAGCTTAGATACTCGTCCTTCGTCAGGATCTCTGTCGTAAAGCTTAGATACTCGTCCTTCGTCAGGATCTCTGTCGTAAAGCTTAGATACTCGTCCTTCGTCAGTGATCTCTGTCGTGTAAAGCTTAGATACTCGTCCTTCGACAGTGATCTCTGTCGTGTAAAGCTTAGATACTCGTCCTTCGTCAGTGATCTCTGTCGTGTAAAGCTTAGATACTCGTCCTTCGTCAGTGATCTCTGTAGTGTAAAGCTTAGATACTCGTCCTTCGTCAGGGATCTCTGTCGTGTAAAGCTTAGACACTCGTCCTTCGTCAGTGATCTCTGTCGTAAAGCTTGATACTCGTCCTTCGTCAGGGATCTCTGTCGTAAAGCTTAGATACTCGTCCTTCGTCAGGGATCTCTGTCGTAAAGCTAGATACTCGTCCTTCGTCAGGATCTCTGTCGCGAAAGCTTAGATACTCGTCCTTCGTCAGGGATCTCTGTCGTGTAAAGCTTAGATACTCGTCCTTCGTCAGGGATCTCTGTCGTGTAAAGCTTAGATACTCGTCCTTCGTCAGGGATCTCTGTCGTGTAAAGCTTAGATACTAGTCCTTCGTCAGGATCTCTGTCGTAAAGCTTAGATACTCGTGCTTCGACAGGGATCTCTGTCGTGTAAAGCTTAGATACTCGTCCTTCGACAGTGATCTCTGTCGTGTAAAGCTTAGATACTCGTCCTTCGACAGTGATCTCTGTCGTGTAAAGCTTAGATACTCGTCCTTCGACAGTGATCTCTGTCGTGTAAAGCTTAGATACTCGTCCTTCGTCAGGGATCTCTGTCGTGTAAAGCTTAGATACTCGTCCTTCGTCAGGGATCTCTGTCGTGTAAAGCTTAGATACTCGTCCTTCGTCAGGATCTCTGTCGTGCAAAGCTTAGATACTCGTCCTTCGTCAGGATCTCTGTCGTAAAGCTTAGATACTAGTCCTTCGTCAGTGATCTCTGTCGTGTAAAGCTTAGATACTCGTCCTTCGTCAGTGATCTCTGTCGTGTAAAGCTTAGATACTCGTCCTTCGTCAGGGATCTCTGTCGTGTAAAGCTTAGATACTCGTCCTTCGTCAGGGATCTCTGTGGCGTAGAGCTTAGATACTCGTCCTTCGTCAGGGATCTCTGTGGCGTAGAGCTTAGATACTCGTCCTTCGTCAGGGATCTCTGTGGAGTAGAGCTTAGATACTCGTCCTTCGACAGTGATCACTGTCGTGTAAAGCTTAGATACTCGTCCTTCGTCAGGGATCTCTGTCGTGTAAAGCTTAGATACTCGTCCTTCGTCAGGGATCTCTGTCGTGTAAAGCTTAGATACTCGTCCTTCGTCAGGGATCTCTGTCGTGTAAAGCTTAGATACTAGTCCTTCGTCAGTGATCTCTGTCGTGTAAAGCTTAGATACTCGTCCTTCGACAGTGATCTCTGTCGTGTAAAGCTTAGATACTCGTCCTTCGTCAGGGATCTCTGTCGTGTAAAGCTTAGATACTCGTCCTTCGTCAGGGATCTCTGTCGCAAAGCTTAGATACTCGTCCTTCGTCAGTGATCTCTGTGGCGTAGAGCTTAGATACTAGTCCTTCGTCAGTGATCTCTGTCGTGTAAAGCTTAGATACTCGTCCTTCGTCAGTGATCTCTGTCGTGTAAAGCTTAGATACTCGTCCTTCGTCAGGATCTCTGTCGTAAAGCTTAGATACTCGTCCTTCGTCAGTGATCTCTGTCGTGTAAAGCTTAGATACTCGTCCTTCGTCAGGGATCTCTGTCGTGTAAAGCTTAGATACTCGTCCTTCGTCAGTGATCTCTGTCGTGTAAAGCTTAGATACTCGTCCTTCGTCAGTGATCTCTGTCGTGTAAAGCTTAGATACTCGTCCTTCGTCAGGGATCTCTGTCGTGTAAAGCTTAGATACTCGTCCTTCGTCAGTCATCTCTGTGGCGAGAGCTTAGATACTCGTCCTTCGTCAGTGATCTCTGTCGTGTAAAGCTTAGATACTCGTCCTTCGTCAGGGATCTCTGTCGTGTAAAGCTTAGATACTCGTCCTTCGTCAGGGATCTCTGTCGTGTAAAGCTTAGATACTAGTCCTTCGTCAGGGATCTCTGTCGTGTAAAGCTTAGATACTCGTCCTTCGTCAGGGATCTCTGTCGTGTAAAGCTTAGATACTCGTCCTTCGTCAGGGATCTCTGTCGTGTAAAGCTTAGATACTAGTCCTTCGTCAGTGATCTCTGTCGTGTAAAGCTTAGATACTCGTCCTTCGTCAGTCATCTCTGTCGTGTAAAGCTTAGATACTCGTCCTTCGACAGTGATCTCTGTCGTGTAAAGCTTAGATACTCGTCCTTCGTCAGGGATCTCTGTCGTGTAAAGCTTAGATACTCGTCCTTCGTCAGGGATCTCTGTCGTAAAGCTAGATACTCGTCCTTCGTCAGGGATCTCTGTCGTTAAAGCTTAGATACTAGTCCTTCGTCAGTGATCTCTGTCGTGTAAAGCTTAGATACTCGTCCTTCGTCAGTCATCTCTGTCGTGTAAAGCTTAGATACTCGTCCTTCGACAGTGATCTCTGTCGTGTAAAGCTTAGATACTCGTCCTTCGTCAGGGATCTCTGTCGTGTAAAGCTTAGATACTCGTCCTTCGTCAGGATCTCTGTCGTAAAGCTTAGATACTCGTCCTTCGTCAGTGATCTCTGTCGTGTAAAGCTTAGATACTCGTCCTTCGTCAGTGATCTCTGTCGTGTAAAGCTTAGATACTCGTCCTTCGTCAGGATCTCTGTCGTAAAGCTTAGATACTCGTCCTTCGTCAGGATCTCTGTGGCGTAGAGCTTAGATATTCGTCCTTCGTCAGGGATCTCTGTGGCGTAGAGCTTAGATACTCGTCCTTCGTCAGGGATCTCTGTGGCGTAGAGCTTAGATACTCGTCCTTCGACAGTGATCACTGTCGTGTAAAGCTTAGATACTCGTCCTTCGTCAGGGATCTCTGTCGTGTAAAGCTTAGATACTCGTCCTTCGTCAGGGATCTCTGTCGTGTAAAGCTTAGATACTCGTCCTTCGTCAGGGATCTCTGTCGTGTAAAGCTTAGATACTAGTCCTTCGTCAGTGATCTCTGTCGTGTAAAGCTTAGATACTCGTCCTTCGTCAGTGATCTCTGTCGTGTAAAGCTTAGATACTCGTCCTTCGACAGTGATCTCTGTCGTGTAAAGCTTAGATACTCGTCCTTCGTCAGGGATCTCTGTCGTGTAAAGCTTAGATACTCGTCCTTCGTCAGGGATCTCTGTCGTGTAAAGCTTAGATACTCGTCCTTCGTCAGGGATCTCTGTCGTGTAAAGCTTAGATACTCGTCCTTCGTCAGGGATCTCTGTCGTGTAAAGCTTAGATACTCGTCCTTCGTCAGGGATCTCTGTCGTGTAAAGCTTAGATACTCGTCCTTCGTCAGGGATCTCTGTCGTGTAAAGCTTAGATACTCGTCCTTCGTCAGGATCTCTGTCGTTAAAGCTTAGATACTCGTCCTTCGTCAGGATCTCTGTCGTGTAAAAGCTTAGATACTCGTCCTTCGTCAGGATCTCTGTGGCGTAGAGTTTAGATACTGTCCTTCGTCAGTGATCTCTGTCGTGTAAAGCTAGATACTCGTCCTTCGTCAGGGATCTCTGTCGTGAAAGCTAGATACTGTCCTTCGTCAGGATCTCTGTGGCGTAGAGCTTAGATACTAGTCCTTCGTCTGTGATCTCTGTCGTGTAAAGCTTAGATACTCGTCCTTCGTCAGGGATCTCTGTCGTGTAAAGCTTAGATACTCGTCCTTCGTCAGGGATCTCTGTCGTGTAAAGCTTAGATACTCGTCCTTCGTCAGGGATCTCTGTCGTGTAAAGCTTAGATATTCGTCCTTCGTCAGTGATCTCTGTGGTGTAAAGCTTAGATACTCGTCCTTCGTCAGTGATCTCTGTCGTGTAAAGCTTAGATACTCGTCCTTCGTCAGGATCTCTGTCGAAAGCTTAGATACTCGTCCTTCGTCAGTGATCTCTGTCGTGTAAAGCTTAGATACTCGTCCTTCGTCAGTGATCTCTGTCGTGTAAAGCTTAGATACTCGTCCTTCGTCAGTGATCTCTGTCGTGTAGAGCTTAGATACTCGTCCTTCGTCAGGGATCTCTGTCGTGTAAAGCTTAGATACTCGTCCTTCGTCAGGATCTCTGTCGCAAAGCTTAGATACTGTCCTTCGTCAGGATCTCTGTCGTGTAAAGCTTAGATACTCGTCCTTCGTCAGGGATCTCTGTGGCGTAGAGCTTAGATACTCGTCCTTCGTGCCGAATGTACCAGGTTCGCTCCCTCGTAGAGCAATCTGGATATGTTTCCAGAGATACCTGATATCAGTGGAGGTGAGATCGAGTTCCTAGTCCTATCGGAGACGGACGATAAACGTAGGTCCTGTGTTCAATATGAGTTCGTAAAAGAACCATTAGCAGTTCTTCTTCTTCTTTGCATTCGTTCTTTACAACCAGTTTTAATCACTCTTTGTGATATGTTTGATCTTTGCCAAGAACGTGTATACGTTGCACATTGGTTTGTAGGCCCCTAAACGCATAAGACTTCTACACGTTTAGGACACATGCATCCGATTTCAGCCAACCTCCTTAGTCGCCTCTTACGACATGCCCGGCAGGTAACAGTGGTTCTATTCTTTACACCCCAAATTTGGGTCCCGGTAACCACTCGGGTGCATTAGCAGTTCTAAATCGAGAAGAGCAGGTTTTAAAACCGCTGCCCAGACAAAATTCATTAGAAAACATAAAAAATTAAACTCCTGCAAAAATATCTTCAAAATTAGTCGGGGACCCTCACCGGTGCTACGGAGTTCGTGCTCAACAACTGAGATCTTCCTGTATAAGAAAGAGATCGGAGCACACACGGTTACTCACCGAAGTGCAATGATGACGGTTCTATCATTCAATCAATTAATCAACCAATATAATCTGCAAGTTCTGTGTGCATAAGCTGTTACGTCCACAAGTCTTTCAACTACCCTCTTTCTGTTTTTTTACTTTTTATTGTCATTGTTATTATTATTTTCTGTCCTTTTACTTAAGCTACAACGAACAGTTCACCGGTTCGAATCTGAAATCAGATTCTTCACATTGCGAAACTAAACGATAAATAATATATCATCAACGAAAGTTATATTCCCAAAAAATTATGATTTTAATATCCGGTGTAATGTTACATTTTGCTACACATGAAATTTAGCATAAGGTTTGTGAATGGTTCTCACCGGTGCAGTTGAGGCGGTTGGACTAAATTTGAAAAGACGGCTTAAAAAAGCACAGAAAGAGATGCAAGAAAGGCACAATTTTCAGTTCATTAGTTGGCCACCAGGGAAGTATATGTGATTGCAGGAAATATTGACGATGATGGAAGAATTCATTATGGCGTCGGTACACAATGCCAGATTTCACTTAAGCACTCTTCATCTAGTATGAAACTAAATAGTTCTTTGTCTCTGCTTCTCTCTCTCTTTCTCTCTCTCTCTCTTTCTCTCTCTCCTTTCTCTCTTCTCTCTTCTCTTCTTCTCTTTCTTCTCTCTTCTTTTCTTCTTTCTTTCTCTCTCTCTTTTCTTCTCTTTCTCTCTCTTTTCTCTCTCTTCTCTCTTTCTTTCCCTCTCTTTTCTTCTTCTCTCTCTTCCTTTCCCTTCTCCTTCCTTTCCTCTCTCTTTCTCTCTTTCTCTCTCTTCTCTCTCTCTTCTCTCTCTCTCTTCTCTCTTTTCTCTCTTTCCTCTCTTCTCTCTCTTCTCTCCTTTCTCTCTTCTCTTCTTTTCTCCCTCTCTCTTCTCTTCTCTTTCTCTTTCTCTTTTTTCTCTCTTCTCTCTCTCACTCTTTTTTCTCTCTCTTTCCTTCTGTCTCTCTCTCTCTTCCTCTTCTCTCTTTCTCTCTCTCTCTTTCTATCTTTCTCTCTCTTTCTTCTCTCTCTTCCTCTCTCTTCTTTTTCTCTCTCTTCTCTCTCCTTTCCTTCTCTCTCTTCTTTCCCTTTCTCTTTTTCTCTTTCTCTTCTTCTCTTCTCTCTTTCTTCTCTCTCTTTTTCTCTCTCTTTCTTCTTCTCTCTTTTCTCTCTCTCTCTTTTCTCTCCTCTTTCCCTCTCTTTTCTCTTCTTTCTTCTCTCACTTCTCTCTCTCTTTTCTCTCTCTCTTTCCTTCTTCTCTCTTCCTCTCTCACTTCTCTCTCTTTCTCTCTCTCTATCTCTCTTTCTCTCTCTCTCTCTTCTCTCTTCTCTTTCTTTCTTTCTCTTTCCCTCTACTTTCTCTCTCTTTTCTCTCTCTTCTTCTCTCTCTCTTTTTTCTCTCTCTTCTCTCTCTCTTTCTCTTTTCTCTCTATAATAAGATTTGACTATTACACATAAATGTCCAGGGGGTTATCTGTTATATGAGGACTATCATCATAGCACTCTGGACATGTCCATAGGTGCTCCAATTTCCGCCTCAGCAAATCCATCGACCCAACACGCCAGTCCGATGTTGATTAATCAGTCTCTTTGCATATTTGGTATGCCGTTCTTTACGGGCTGCACCAATCTTGATACCATCTCTCTCAATCTGGTCAGCGAGTGGGACTCGCAACCCTGAAACTCTTCTGTTCGAAAAGGCTCTCGCAGTGCTTTAAGAATGTCATTTCGGTCCATTGAAGCCCCCTCGGATACTGTGGCCATACCAGCCAATCTATCATCTCGTTCATTACCCCTGACTCCTGCATGTCCAGGGACAAAATGAAGGTTATTTCTTTGATCCCAGTCTGTACCAGTACCTCCACCCAGTTCCGTCTCACCATTCCTGTTTCAACTTTACAAATCATACTCATGGAGTCACTGATTATAAAAACACGCACGAAGTCATGAGATGCCAATCACGTCATCGCCTCTGTAACCACCCGTACCTCCGTCGTCAAACTACTTGTGGTTGTTGCGTAGGCCCCACTGGACTCTCTTATTATTTTCTAAGATGGGTTTTTTTCTTCTTCATTAATGTGTTCCATTTATCTGATAATAGAGGAAGAAGTTCTTTCTAGCATCTACCAGCGTTTAGCACTTGATCTTCTTCTTCTATTCTTCCAACGCTTCATATCGACCACTTGTTAGCCCCTATTTGTGATTTGTATGTGATCTGAGCCTAAGAACGATTGTATGTTGTGTCAGTTATGAGCCGAAAAGTAGGAAAGTATATTCGAATTCTGCGACCCTTTTTTACTAGGTAGCTTCCTAGGCCCCTATCCCAGTCGCCTCTTACGACATGCCTTGTAGAACGCAGTGTTAATTTTCTTTCTCCCTTGCGAGTCCCGACATGGTACCTGATGAGGTAATGTTGAAGGGTTTCGTGATGATGTGCCCACAGCTGGCACCCTGGAGTGTGTTTGGGGTTGAATTCTGTTCATGAGATGTATTAGATATGCGTTGGGTTGGAAGTCAAAGCTGACGCTCTGTTCATGGGATGTATTAGGTATGCGTTGGGTTGGAAGTCAAAGCTGACGCTCTGTTCATGGGATGTATTAGGTATGCGTTGGGTTGGAAGTCAAAGCTGACGCTCTGTTCATGGGATGTATTAGGTATGCGTTGGGTTGGAAGTCAAAGCTGACGCTTCTGTTCAAACATGGGATGTATTAGATATGCGTTGGGTTGAAGTCAAAGCTGACGCTCTGTTCATGGGATGTATTAGATATGCGTTGCGTTGGAAGTCAGAGCTGACGCTCTGATCTCTTCTTGTAAAATTGTTTATGGCGTTATTGAGGTTGGATTCTCCCACGTGGTGCCGGGGCTAAACAAAGAATAATAATGCTGTGACCTACAGGACATGTCGTACATTCCTTGTAGGTCACAGTGGTACTATTCTTTGCTTAACTTGCGGGCCCCGACACCACCTGGGCGTTATCGATTTTAAACTACCAGTGACTTTTTTTTACGTTTTTAACTTGAATTTTTTGTATCATCTGTTTTAGATATGACTAGGAACTCTATCAAACCTAATTGAAATCAGGGATATCTGGAAAAATATTCCGATCGTTCCACGTGGGGAGTGAACAGAGTACCTTTGGAGCGAGAGACGAGCACCTTACCTCCACCGTGGCCTCCAATAACATACGGCCGGCGGGATCATGTAAAGATTCTAAGAAATAAGATAACTGTCACGTGATCCTTGCGTTCCAGTGTTGTTATGCAAAGACTAATTCATGTTAAAAACGACGCAACATGCTAAATAACGGCTTCTAAACAAGTTAAGTTTAACATTAATGAATATCAGTTTAATTAACAATTTTCATCAATAAATAACCATGAAGGCATAGAATTGAGCAAAAGTGTAGAAAAAAAGCGTACATTGTTCTATCAAACATATACCCCGAAAACCAGACCCAATTAAACTTGAATTTTAAATTTCCCGTCTGAGCTAGTAGGTCTTATGTTGACGGGAGCCACGCCTCCACGGTGCAGATTACTGGGGGAAAACAGACAAACCTGCATTAAATCGTAGAGACAAGCAGGCAAAATAACAATAAATCTTAGAAATAAATTGACAGCAAACAATTATGAACAATCCGGTAGAAGCTAATGAAGAAATTGTAGAAATGAAGACATCAGGAAAAAAGTGGGTACAACATCAATACTAAACTTTATCAAGAAGCAACAAAATTAAATGGTTTGGTTCCATAACCAGATTACCAACAGAAGTACATCTCAAGGAGCAATGTTACTCCGATACAGTGGATATAAAGCAAATGGCCATCCATGCAAAAGGTGAACCTCAGAGATAACAGAGGCGACGAAAAACACTGTTTATAAAGCGCACTCAAAAACCCATTCTAGAAATCTCTTCTTCCTTCCTTTCTTTCGTTCGCTTGAAATATGTCTATATATTCAATGTTGTCTCTTGTATGAACTTCACTGTCTTTTGTAGCTCACACAGAGGTCCGTGTAGTTTTATGTCGAGTGTTGTTTCGTTAGGCCAGTGAGTTTGCCTCAGTGTATCATATTCGGGGCAGTCTTGAAGTATGTGCTCTGCAGTCTGGTTTGCCTGTCCACATGTACACATGGCTGAATTGCCAATCTTGAATTTTGTATACATGTGGCTGCGGAGCCGATTGTGTCCTGTTCTAAGGCGCAGAATAACAACTTGTTCCAATCTGCTCATATTATAGTAATCGTCTTGTGTTGGTATTTGTGGCTTTCTCATTGATTTAATCATCCTTTTCTTTTGGTGGTAGGTAACTGGCACATCCGGCTGCTCTCCTGCAGCACCTTCCTTGGCCAGTCAGTCTGCTGTTTCATTTCCTGGTATTCCACAGTGAGAGGGTATCCACTGCAAGACGACCCTGCGAGAAATCTCTTCTTATCCTGACGCTGTGAGGCAAAGCATGACATACTATGTATAAATAAATCTCATTCAAGTGTCATGCCTGCCGGCGTAGACGATCATGTCTCTCCACAACTCTCTGCTTGGTGCATGTAATCAGTTCTGATGTCGATCTTGTGTCGAACCATGATTTCAGGCCATCCAACATCTTCTCCATCTGTCTTCCACGATCTCTTCTTCCCTGAATTTTACCTGTTGTCACTAAATGTTCTAAACCTCCTCTTCGCATTATATGCCCGAAGGACCTTGATTATCTGATTCTTATTCTTTTGATAAGGTTTCTTTGTGTAGGCATGATTTAAAAAAAACTACATTAGTTTTCTTAGCTGTCCGTTGAAATTTCAGCATTCTTCTGTAAAACCACATCTCTGTGGCTTCCAATGATCGTCTTGATTGTTTGTTCATTGTCCATTATTCACTGCCATACAGAAGTATTGGATCAATATAGCACTGAAGTACTCGTTTTCGCAATGTCATTGGTAGTGAAAATAAATTTACACAGTATTGGTTATTGGTTACTAAACTGGCGTCATTGCACTCCGGGCAGACCCATAGGTGCTCAATCTCCTCCAACAGATATCGAAGAGTATGCATACTGATGGTTTCGTGGCTCGCTAATTAAACACACCTCTCACTCTTCCTCTCAGGCATCCAGTTCGACTTTTACAACGGGTAACTCCAAACTGCCTAAATCGTTTGATCCAATACACAATAAATATCACAGATACAACATAGCTCTATAAACCTACATGCAGTGTCATGCACATAGTAGTCAGGCTTACATACAATCTCCAGTCACAACATATGTAAATGAAATGTTCTAACTCTGTTTACACTCAATCATCCAATCATTCAATCATCTATCTAATTAAACAACAATCATTCGACAAATGTTCAACATTGTCACTGAGTTTAGAATAATACTAAATTCTAGCGTCACTTCTAACACGCGTGGCTTTCAGCTATACTGATGAATAAATTGATCGGTGACTACTAAATGTTACATAAATATTTGATCGTATACGATGATAATTATAAGCCAGTAAACATTGGAGATCCCAGATCGCTTTGATGTTAAACTGTGTATACTAGGCACACACATACACAGATTATTATAACTGTTATGTTCCTCTTTCACAGTTAACGTTAAAAAAATAATCTGCAAATGGAAGAATAACTAACAACATCAAACATAGATACTAAAAAAATATCTAATTATCGGTCAAATGGCACCAATTTTAAAATGCAAACATGTCACCATGAACATTAATTCTTAGTGGACCAGAGCAAGACCTTTTTACAAGCCATTTGTTTTTTTAATTAAAATGCCCTTTAGTGTGGCTTCTGGCAAAAAGGTGTCCAGCCCATAGCCATGTAATGTGGCATTTAGTTCACAAGGAATTGAAAGGGCATTGTACAGAACAATCTTTCTCCCAATATTATGATATCAGTGCCAAACCTGAACGCTGACATCAAATGTCTACGCAGAATGCTGGGAGTGTCAAGAAGAGACCGGTTTAGGAATGAAAATATCAGAGAAATGTGGGTACAACATCAGTACTAAACTTTATAGAGAAACAACAAATTAAATAGTTCGGCCACATGCGCAGATTATCAACGATAAGAGCAATCTTACTCCGATACAGTGGATATAAAGCAAAAGGCCGTCCACGCAAAATGTGGACCATAGAAATAATAGAGGCAGTGAAAGACACTTTATGAAGCGTATACAAAATCCCGTTTTGTAAATCTCTTCTTGTTCTGATGCTGCAAGGCAAAACAGGATTAGAAAAGAAAAAAAAGAAGTGAATGGTAGGCCAAACCACAGCCAACTCTAGATAACTAGGCCAGGCAACTAACTGGGGGATCCCTGACCTATATCAGAGAAGGGGGCTGGAAATCATATATGTTTGATAAAACACTATAAGCTTTTTTGTAATTTTACTCAATTCTGTGAGTCTATGGTTATTTATTGGTGAAAAATATTCATTATATTGAAATTCCTTATTGATAAACTTAACTTGTTGCATACTATAACTTCGATTTAGCATTTTGTGTTGATTTTAAATGAATTCGTCTATATACAGCAATACTGGAATGCGAGGTCACGTGGTGTAGTTGTGGTCTGATTTCCCATAAATCTTACCTGAGTCCGAAGGCCCATAAGTTTATAGTTGGCTTCGGCCAAACATATCACAGGTCATAAAAACCTCCCAAGTAGGTCTGCATATCTTCCTCGGAAATTTAAAGCGAGTGCGCAGTCATCAACAAACATAAGGTTTAAGATGGATGGTTCTTTCATCTTGAGTGGGAGGGGGATTTTAACCTCCTGAGATTTAATAGATTACCGTATCTGTCCTGTATCTAATCTTTATCCATGATCACTACATTTCCAAAAGACATCCATGAACTAGGCAGTGAACATCATGCTGAAGAGTGTTGGGGCCAGAATACAGTCATATTTGCCGCCATGTGTGACATATAAGGCGTCTACAGCACCCTATCATGAAGTACCCGCGGCATCATGCCTTCGTGAAGCTTTTGGACGATCAACTGGACGTCCAAATTTATTAAACAATTTATTAACATCTAAACAGATAACAAATAAACTAAAGATGAAGACTACCATCAAGAATTATATTTACTCTGTATTGATATAGTATTTAGAAACACGGGCAGTGTACGAGTATTTGGAAGACTGAAGAATGTTTCTGAGATGTGGATGTATATATTAATAAAAAAGATAGTCGCAATGAAGCAGCGATGTTATTGTTTATATAAATTTGTCTGGGCATTGTGGTGAGAAGTCAGACTGAAGCTTGTTGGCTAGTTCGTAGGGTATGGTTGTTGCAGAGCGAAGTGAAGCATACAAGACAACTACTTCCTTCCAGTATGAGGAAGGAGGTTGAGGCCGCTACTGCTGTCCTACATTGGCTCTCTAGGACTCCGATTACTGGGGTTGTTGTTGATTTTGACTCTCGGTCGATGCTCTGGAAGATCCAGGATGTCAGGTTGCGGTTTGAGTGGATGTCGTGTCGTCTATAGCAACCTACAGAGACTCACTTGGATCTACTGTCCTCGGCATGCGGTTGCTCGAGGCAACGAGAGAGCAGACATGCTGGCATTAAATGCATTCATTGTTGGAGAGTTTAGGAGGTGTAAAGGGTGGGGGGTGTAAGAATGGTGTCTTCGGTCTTTTAGTGACACTGTTAGATGAGGACTCTAACATTCACGTAGAATAAATCCAAAAAACGTAATCACAAAGTACTGTAGTTTTAACATATTACAAAAACAATGACAAAATACAGCAACGTTTCGACCAGCAAAGTTGTCTTATTTGTTGTCTCTGTTTGGTCGAAACGTTGCTGTATTTTGTCATTGTTTTTGTAGTAATTTGTAAAACTACCAGGGGCGGCTCGTGGTCGTTTTTATTAGTGGGGCCAGATACAAATTTTCGGGAAAATCATGACTTTGGGTTAGGTTATATTTTAATTTATTAAATAATAAATACATGTTACACATTATTTTTGGTGAGGGCCGGCCCTCTGGGCCCTTAATGACGAGCGGCCACTGAAAACTACAGTACTTTGTGAGTATGTGTTTTGCCAATCAAATAGTTTTACTGCAGTCTCATCTATTTTGTAAATGGAATAAATCCAGTGATTTAAGGAGTTGTATACGTAGATATGGATGCTTGAGGGGCAGAGAGAGGAGTATGCTTAACGAGCGAGCCACGGAACCATCAGTATGCATGCCCTTCGACATCTGCTGGGGTAGACTGAGCGCCCGTGGGTCTGCACGACGTGCTGCGACGTTAGTTCAGTAATCAATAACTGGACACATCAAGAGACATGGCATATTGATCAAAACCTTGTTAGAGGGGAGAGTTGAAGAAAAGGAGGAAGATCAAATACAAGTTGGAGAGAAGAACAATGAGATGGTCAAATTGCAGCCTGACAGAATGTAACATCAAGGCAAGAGACATGGGATGTTGGAAGTTCATTGCAGCAAATCTTTGGGTCAAATTGCAGCAACAGAATGTAACATCAAGGCAGAGACATGGATGTTGAAATCATTCACAAATGTTTGGCAAACTGCACGAAGAGTAACATGGAGAATGGATGTTGGAAGTTCATTGCAGCAAATCTTTGGGTCAAATTGCAGCCTGACAGAATGTAACATCAAAGCAAGAGACATGGGATGTTGGAAGTTCATTGCAGCAAATCTTTGGGTCAAATTGCAGCCAGACAGAATGTAATATAAAAGCAAGAGACATGGGATGTTGAAGTTCATTGCAGCAAATCTTTGAGTCAAATTGCAGCCTGACAGAATGTAACATCAAAGCAAGAGACATGGGATGTTGGAAGTTCATTGCAGCAAATCTTTGGGTCAAATTGCAGCCTGACAGAATGTAACATCAAAGCAAGAGACATGGGATGTTGGAAGTTCATTGCAGCAAATCTTTGGGTCAAATTGCAGCCAGACAGAATGTAACATCAAAGCAAGAGACATGGGATGTTGGAAGTTCATTGCAGAAAATCTTTGGGTCAAATTGCAGCCTGACAGAATGTAACATCAAAGCAAGAGACATGGGATGTTGGAAGTTCATTGCAGCAAATCTTTGGGTCAAATTGCAGCCTGACAGAATGTAACATCACAGCAAGAGACATGGGATGTTGGAAGTTCATTGCAGCAAATCTTTGGGTCAAATTGCAGCCTGACAGAATGTAACATCAAGGCAAGAGACATGGGATGTTGGAAGTTCATTCAGCAAATCTTAGTGAATGCATCCAGACAGAATGTAACATCAAAGCAAGAGACATGGGATGTTGGAAGTTCATTGCAGCAAATCTTTGGGTCAAATTGCAGCCAGACAGAATGTAACATCAAGGCAAGAGACATGGGATGTTGGAAGTTCATTGCAGCAAATCGTTGGGTCAAATTGCAGCCAGACAGAATGTAACATCACAGCAAGAGACATGGGATGTTGGAAGTTCATTGCAGCAAATCTTTGGGTCAAATTGCAGCCAGACAGAATGTAACTTCAAAGCAAGAGACATGGGATGTTGGAAGTTCAAATCTTTAATACGAAGACGGCAGCTAATTAGGGTCACATGGCAAAAGCCAACAAACACTAAGTAACGAAAACTTGGAAAAGTAACGAATAATTATAGTGCTTAAAAGTAACTGAAGAACACGTTACTAACACCAGGGTTGTCAGTACACTTGGACGCTGCTGTAGAAAATGGGCCCCGGGCGTCGTCAATGCGGAGGTTCTTGCACTCGTGGATCAGCACTTCCATCCAGGTGATATCATTATCTACACCGATGGCTCTGTTAGACGCGGAACCAGATCATCGTGGGCTTATTCAGCACAACGAAACGGTCGCACACTTCATGAGGATTGCGGCGCTTTCGAGACAACGACATCGAGCATGACTATGTAGATCACTGCTGCCTCCATGGCTCTCTCATGGGTGGCCGAGCAACAGGTAACCCATACGATTATCATAAAGGACTGGATGAATATGCTTCAAATGATTGAATCTGGAAGTATGCGTATGGAATGGGTGGACATCATTCGGAGATAACATCTCAAGAAAATGACTTGGATGTACGCACCTGGACATGCTGGGGTGCAGGGTAACGAGCGTGCTGACTTTCTTGCAAACAATGCCCCTACTCAAGTGGGCAGAAGTACGGACAGAGCCGATATCATCAATGCGGAACGCTCTCAATTATGTGACATAGGCAAGTTTCAGACACTGGAACAAGTTCGAGAATTAGGCGTTAAGTGTTTGGACATGCCAGACAGTGTCATCTTCGTGGTAGAGAGAGAAGATATAGTAATCAACTTCTCATGGGTACTGTGAGCAAATGGACTTTGGAATGGCTGCTGCATCGGAGGACAGAGCACGAATGGGAATACCCAATGTGCCATGACGCCGATCACATAACATAACACACTCACTACTATGGGAGCGCACTCTTGATTAGTACAGAATTATTTGTCGAGAGCTATCTCCCGTGTGTAATGCAACTTCATGGAGTCAACAACTTGTTATAAATATAATACTTCTATCACAATATTGATAATGTTGTGCAGAATAGATAGTATAACAGTCGAGATCTTTGTCTAATGTCTCAAGAAATTCAAAGTCTAGAAAACATAATATTGCATCAGGGCAGTAATCACCATATGAATTTGACATGCCAATCAATGTCTCTAAACTTAAATACTACTACTAGTACTAACTAAACGAAACGTAGACTAGATCCTGATCAGATCTGAATCCTGATCCATAGAACTAGGGAAGTAACTCAATATCGAACGTCCTAAGTAGTACAATGAAGTAATAAGTAAGTGTAGTAGATTTGCAGTTACTCGTCCGGCAACTGCACTATCATTTTAGATAAGGTATCGAATGTTACTGGAATCTAAAATGATAAAAATAACAGACCTATTTAAGTAGCAATTTTGATTGCACAGGAAATGTTAAAAAGAAATTATGATACGAATTGGCAAAGCAACAACAGCTTTTAAAAGTCTAAATAAAATATGGAACTGCAAGTTATATAGTATTAAAACTAAATTACGAATTTTCAATTCAAATGTTGTATCCATCCTAACATGCTAGCGAGAGTTGGAAAATGACTAAAGATATAGAAAACAAGTTGAATGCATTTGAAAATAGATTGCGAAAAATAATTAATATAAAATGGAACGAATTCAGGAGAAGTGATGAAATCAGAGACATGTCTGGTCAACCACTAGTGACAACTGTTATAAGAAAGAGAAGATGGAGATATGCTGGGCACACCTTGAGGAGAAATGATCAACGAATATCAAAGCAGGGATTGAAGTGGGATGGAAAGGGTTCAAGAAAGAGAGGTCGACCTAAGGAGACCCTGAAACGAACTTTGCTGAGAGAGGCAGGAAATATCGGTCTCAGTTCCATGGAGGAGATTGAGCGAGTTGCCCAGGATAGAGCGGTATGGAGAAATTACTTGCAGGCCCTATGTAACGATAACGGTACGAGAGGAATTATTATATCGAATGTTGCTGATAGTGATGTAGGAATGTTGCTGGTATTGTGCTGTCTTTTTCTTTTCTCCAATCCTGTTTGCCTCACACTCACAGCGTCATGTCAAGAAGAGATTTCTAAAACGAACCTTTGTGCGCACTTCGTAGATAGTGTCTTTCATCGCCTCTGTTATCTCTGAGATCCATCTTTTGCATGGCGGCCTTTGCTCTGTACCCATTGCTCTTTGGGGTTCACTGTCTGTTGGTAATCTGCTTATGTGGCAAAACCATTTAATTTGTTGTTTCTTGATGAAGTTTAGTACTGATGTTGTACCCACTTTTTTCTGATGTCTTCATTTCTTCAGTTCTTCATTTCTATTGTGCATTGGTGGATATCCATGTTGTGTGTTCATTACTATGCAAAATAATTGATAATAATGATGGTCCCCATATTACCAAGTTTAATAGAAGATTTCATATTTTGAACACCAGGTAACTGAATGGATTTTGTGACCAATCGAGTCATCACAAGTGTAGAAACGGTAATGTGCCACACCATATATACTTAATCATGAGCATTAGATTGGATGAACATGGGAATGCTGTCACTGAACCATTTAAAAGTATTAAAGAAGTTTTACATTGGATCCCAAACAAGTTTGCCTGCTGCAGTTCATCACATGTCCGAACAAAAGTACACACTGTTACTAGTTCATCATTGTCGGATGTGTCAGGTAAATTCAGGACACGACCAACCAGACCACAAGTGCTGATATGTCATGATATGTGTGGCGGATACTTAGAAGATCGGTAAGTCAATTACATACAACACCCACATGTCTAACTTTGACCATGTATGCCCTACCTGTGGTAGGGAATTGTGTTCGAGGATTAAGCTCTACAGTCGCTTCCGCACACACCAGAGAGATGCAGCAGTATATGCCTGAGGCCGTTGCCATCATCACTTACTATTAACAGCTGTTATTATTATAAGTTTAGTTTAGTCGTCAGATCATCATAACTGCACGTTGAACCAATTAGTTCATAAGTGCTCCGATCTCCCCCTCAGTATTTCCCTCAGCGTGTGGCGACTAATGACACCGGTTCTTTGTTGGTTTACTATACATCTGTGACTACCAGCATAGCGTTCTTGTGTAGCTACACCATACTTGACTTGGAGTTCTTGCAGTCTGATTAGTGTTGTAGATTCACCACCATTACATGAATCATGTACACGTCCTCTCTCCCTTAGGGAATTTATATCAGCATGGTCCATTGCTCGCCCGCTTTGTACAGCAGCCATACCTGCAAGCCTGTCCGCACGTTCATTCCCACTTACACCTGCATGCCCTGGCACAAAAATAAAACTGATCTTTGTCAGCTTAGACCTCCCCAGCGACTCTATCCAATGTCTCCTAGCCCATCCTGTTTCAATTTTCCTGAGCATACTCATTGAGTCACTGAGAAAACAGGCATGGATAAAAGTCTGTGATTCCAGCCAAACCATCGCTTTAGTAACCGCCATGATTTCCATAGTGAGACTGCTCGTAGTCACAGCAAAACCACTGTCTTCCTTCACAATATCCCCTCCGATCCGACCTGAGCAGTGAAAGCCCACGAGCTCCGCACATGTCGAATCACCGAACCATCTGTTTAAATGATTACATCATGCTCAGATGAGTTCTCATAAATTAATGCTTGAATTTCTGCCTCCACGACAAGTGGGTTGTCTTATCTTCATTCTTTATCAAGTTTGATGCATACCGAAAATGATGTATTGATTCCTGTTGGTACTGGTATCCATTCTTCACCGGAATCAATGTCTTCAAGTGTACACACCTGTTCAATACAGTCCTTGGCCTGACCCATCCAAGATTTTCCTCTTTTTAATCTATTTCCTTTTTCTCTCTTTATTTCCATGTGCAGAGGATGTTGTGTGTCAGCATTGACGTGAAGGTATGCTCGTGCACGGCTCACTAGTGTTCTATATTCCATAGTAGGATAGTCAAGAAGATAGCGCATCGCCCTGCATGACGTGTCTTTAGTGCATCCAAGTATGATGCGCATCGCCTCGTTTTGCATTCTTTCCAGTTATTCCATTTGACTATGACTGAGAGTCAGGATCGCCAGAGCATACTCAAGCACAGAAAGGACCAGACCCTGGTATAAAAGACAAAGATGGCGCTGCTCACATCGCCACAGCTATTACCCTCATCGCAGTCAAACATTTCCTCGCCTTCATTATCACATGAGCTATGTGTTCCGTAAAAGCTAGACTACGATCAAACCGCAACCCCAGGTATTTCATAGACTGAGATCGCTCCAACACCTCTGCACACAAAACCACAGATGGTGTTTGAGTGTTGACGATGCAGTTGTTTAAAGAGAACCATGTCACTGCTGCTTTTGTGGGGTAGACCAATGCTCCTGCTTCACTGCACCACCTTCCTATGCGGTCGAGTTCTGACTGAAGTTCCCCCACAAGCTGTTCTCTATCCTTGCCCTGACGATACACCAACACATCATCTGCATACGTTGTTCTTCCTCTACCCGTAATCTGCTCTTCTGTGATTCTCACAGTATAGGCATTGAACAACACCAGAGATAATGGTGACCCTTATGGTAAACCAGAGTGTATTGTTATTGGTGATGACACCCAGCTGCCACATTTAAACACTACTTTTTGCTGAAAGAGGGCTGCAATGATCCAATTGAGGAGGAATGAGTTCAATCCCACATATGAAAGTTTCAAACATTAGAAAAGGAATTGTCCCTCCAATAAAGAAAATCTTTCGACTTTAGACCCTTTTTTAAGTCTCAATATATTATCAGCAGAAATAGCAGTAGTGACAGTAGTCTGTTATATTTATTTTTACCTCAAAATTCCTAGTCAGTTTTTCTCCATGAACCACTCTACATATTATTCCGGAGTACGAGTTGTTAATCAGGTTGACAACCTTAATTGGTGTCCCATAACTCATGACATCGTTATGCAACATAAAAACTACGCACATAGCATTGTTATGTTATGTTATGCGATCGACGTCATATCACATTGGGCATTCCCATTTGTGCTCTGTCCTCCGTTGCAGCAACCATCCCAAAGTCCATTTGCTCACAGTACCCATGAGAAGTTGATTACTATATCTTCTTCTCTACCACGAAGACGACACTACCTGGCATGTGATTATGAGACTGATGCGCTACCTACTGCGCTACTGAAGCGCTTATAATAATGTTGTTCTATAGCATGCATTCAAACTCTCCACCATCATACAAATTATCTGCAAAAGATCTTGCATGTGTTCTGACCAAATACTATCTATAACCAATAACTGCTTGCACAGTCTCAACAAAAGAATAAGAGCACCATCATTCAAAAGAGGCGATGGGGATGGATCGGACATGTGATACACATGGAGACTAACTCTGTCACGAAAACTGCACTGAGATGGACATCAGAGGGTAAACTAAACCGTGTAAGACCTAAAACAACCTGGAGGAGAACAGTAGAGCAAGAACTGAAAGAAATGACGGCCAAGAATAGAAAAGTAGGGTGTGCATTTATTTGCTGCTCTAAACGCCAGAGACACCACAGACTAGAGAAAGATAGAGAGTGGATTTTAAGCAGTGTACAGGTATTAAGAGCTTCCGAAAAAACAGACAAACACTGGATTCGAACCACTAACCCTCATTTATTACAACACCCATCGCCTAGCCTAGCAATGCGAGCGTCCTTACGAACACAACCAGCGAGCCATTCTAAAAAATGACTCACGGGGAAGTGTCTTTCTCAAACGCTTCGTTACAGCTAGACACAGAATAATCAGGTAAGGTTCGATCGAACAATGTTTGCACAAACACATGCTATAAGCTTATTGTGTTTGTATATATTTGAAACGAGACAATATCATACATACACACATGTATACACATATAACAAACATGTATACATCATTCAAAGTAGCTTCAAATTTATTATAAGATGAGAACAAGAAGTTTTTTGCAAGAACCTCAGAGGAAGAGGAGCAACAGATATGATCAATAAATAAACAATGTACAGGTATTAAGAGCTTCTGAAAAAAACAAATAGACAAACACTGGATTCGAACCACTTACCCTCATTTCTTACGACACCCATCGCTAGCCTTAGCAATACGAGCGTCCTTATGAACACAACCAGCGAGCCATTCTATAAAAAAATGACTCACGGGGGAGTGTCTCGCTGGTTGTGTTTGTAAGGGCGCTCGTATTGCTAGGCTAGGCGATGGGTGTCGTAAGAAATGAGGGTAAGTGGTTTGAATCCAGTGTTTGTCTACTTGGTTTTTCGAAAGCTCTTAATACCTGTACACTGTTTATTTGTTGATCATATTCGTTGCTTCCCCTGCTTCCTCTGGGGTTCTTGCAAAAACTCCTTGTTCTCATCTTAGAGCGAATTTTACTACTTTATGAAAATAATAATGTGTACTATTGTTTCTCCTTTAATCTACAGATTTTGTCATGGCTGTCCTAAAGTGTCAGCATATAAATTCTATCATTGGCAGTTTATTGATATCTTCATCTACTTCAGTCATAACTTTGTTACCATTCCGCCTATTGGCTGGATTAAGGCAGCCAAGAAGCATGGAGTCACTGTATTGGGTATGTAATACAAATATGAGCAATTACCAGCTGTAAGTCCTAATGCTATGATTTTAGTAGTTTAGGGTGTGTAGAACAAATTAGTAGCATTGAAGGAAGGTCTCTATTGCTTAGAGGCTAGATGCTTGCGTATCGTTTCCAAAGGTACTCGGTTCGCTCCCTCATGGAGCCATCAGATATTTTTTCAGAGATCTTGATCTCAGTGTAGGTGAGATCGAGTTCCTAGTTCTATCGGAGACAGATGATAAAACGTAGGTCCTGGATTTAAATTGGGCACATAAAAGAACCCTTGGCAGTTCAAAAATCGAGAAGAGCAGGCTGGAAAACCGCTGCCATGGCAAAATTTATTAGAAACGATTAACAAAATGAAATTGCAACAACATTTTTTCACCATTTCTTTCTTGCGATCGTTCTTAGGCCGCTTTTATCATTCTGTTGTGATATATAAGCAGCCAAACATCAAAAACGGATGTACGTGCACAACCTTCAGTACCTATTGGAGCTCAGGTGCTTATCCTTCGGCGGTGTGTTCAGTTTCAACCAGCATTTACTGGGTTTGCCCTCCGTTAGCCTTTTGCTGTCCCCAGCCGAACCTACAAGGCAACAGGTTATACCATCTCAGTCTGAGAATCCGCCGAAGACATCCATTGACATAAGTCTGAATATTATTTGTATTTAACATATTAACTCGCCACATTTCCAAGCCATATAGCAACACAGATTTCACATTTAAGCTGAATATCTTGAGCTTTGTTTTCGGTTAGATAGCAATATATTTCCACACTGTACATATTATTTCACATAGTTAAATCTGAAGAAAAAAAATAATTACTTCAAATACTTTGCAGTTTGTACTTCCTTTGATAATATGCCCTCGAAGGTGCTATTTTCCTACCAGCTCAAAAATGATAGAGAACTTGTAGTAAATGGAAAGAAGAAAAAGAAGAAGTGCATTTTGTAATTCAAATGCACACACAAATTATATTGGTAATTCTGTTACACTTTGACTTCAGGCATAGGCATGACGACTCTGACTGATTTTTTGCGGGATGGTTTTTTTTCCTTACCACCAGTGTATCTCCTCATTCAGACAAGCCTCACTCTGACTTCAGGGATACTTGTAAATTGACCTTGACCCCTGGAATTTCTACTGCATGTGGACACTAGCATAGAAAATTATCAACTTTTCTATCGTTTCTCCCCCATACAGTGTTAAATTATATGCTGTCTACTGCATATCTTTATTTTCTGTTGTTTGATGTATGTGTTTTCCTTTCCTTTTGTTGTCACACTGCTACCGGGTTGCTGCCCAGTGTTGTCACACTGCTATCAGGTTGTTGCCCAGTGTCATGGTTCTCTGTTTTTATCTTGCACTGCTCTAGTGGCTTGGGTGATAATTATTTTTGCTTTTTAACCGGACTCTGCTATATCATCTATCCATCTTTTCATGGTGTTCCTCTCACCTTCTTTCCTGTTCTAGAATACAGTGAAGTTTGGTTGCATTTCTATTAAGTGCTGAACCAGTTCATTCTTTATTTTTCAAAGTAATTCAAGCAAGGTTCTGTTCCAACTTTCTTTCTTATGCGTGTGTTGGGGACTCACGTCTTTTCTGGTGTTGGTAACTTTTCCTATGCATCGCATTTCACATGTAATTTTTTGTGACAGTCCTTTGATCATTATCCATGTTTTGGTTCTGGTACAACGGAGTGCGCATGGAATTTTTCCCGACCACAACGGCTCTCAGGTCGACCCAGCCTCAACTGGGTACCAGACATGCTCTGGGAAAGTAAAGGTGGCCAGCGTGATGCTGACCACATCACCCATCGTGTGCCGACGGTCAATAAAAATACAGGCCTAACACTGTATTGCCCTATATACCACAAGGTATGAAAGGGTTCCTTTACTTTTACAACGGAGTAAGCATGAAAATACCGTTGATCGTCTTTTGTTGAGATGATTGGGTGCCTTAATAACAATGAAGGCTAGCCGTTAGACTACAGCAGTATGTATTTTCTAAATGTTTTAAAACTCTTGTCTGTGGTGTTTGCTTTCTTATATTGTTTCTGGTTTATCATCTCAAGCTTCTTCTTGTAATCCTTACATTTATCCATCAATTTCAGGTACAGTGATAACAGAATGGGAAGACGGTGCAGACATTTGTAAAGAGTTGCTAAAGTCAGAAGAAACCACAGATCACTTCACAACCAAACTGGCACACTTGGCTCTGTTTCATGGATTTGATGGTTGGCTCATCAACATTGAAAATAAAGTAGAGGTGATACCATATTCAATTTGTCAAAATAATTTCATGGAATTTGTTCCAAAAATTCTTCTTCTTCACTTTTCAACTCCCAACGGAGCACAGGTCTTCAACAAACTTCTTTCAGCTCTTCCACTCTCCTCCCATCCCTTCTAATTCTTTCCATGTTTTACCTATCCTATCAGCCTCCAGCTCTCTTCTCCAGGTATGTCTAGGCCTTCCCCTACTCCTCTTTCCCTGCTGGTTCCAAAACAATGCCTGCTTTGCAATGCTTCCGGTCGGTCTCTTCAACGTGTGTCCTATCCATCGCCAGCACCTCTTCCTTAGCTCTTTCTCCACTGGTATCTGCTTAGTTCTTTCTCTGAGTTCCTCGTTCGTAATCTTTCATACCATCTCAGTCCCTCTATTCTACGTAAACATCCATTTATGAAGGTCCGTAGTTTTCTGGTGGTTTCTTTTGTCTTCCATGTTTCCGAGTCATACAAATGATGTATCCAAAAATTCTACTAAGCATAAATTCTGTGCTTATTTAGTTGTACAGGACTGCTTGTTTATCATAATTTTTGCACTTCATTCCTAGTTAACTGACAGTTTACTGAAGGTCATTTTTATACTAGACTTCAATCCTGTTAAGAGTCACAATAGTGTGGTAGTTAGTGCCATTACTTCATAAGTTAGTGCCTTTACTTCATCAGGGCCGAGACACATGTGCAATTTTTTAATGAGATCCCTAGGATTGTTGCTGGAACTACGGAGTTCACGATTTGTGCAATGCTCTCTGCTGATAAGGACGGAGCCATATGGGAAAACTCTCAGCCTTGTGGGGAAACAGTCATGTGGGGAAACTCTCAGCCATGTGGGAAAACTCTCAGCCATGTGGGAAAACTCTCAGCCATGTGGGGAAACTCTCAGCCATGTGGACAAACTCTCAGCCATGTGGGGAAACTCTCAGCCATGTGGGGAAACTCTCAGCCATGTGGAGAAACTCTCAGCCATGTGGGGAAACTGTCAGCAATGTGGGGAAACTCTCAGCCATGTGGGGAAACTCTCAGCCATGTGGGGAAACTCTCAGCCATGTGGGGAAACTCTCAGCCATGTGGGGAAACTCTCAGCCATGTGGGGAAACTCTCAGCCATGTGGGGAAACTCTCAGCCATGTGGGGAAACTCTCAGCCATGTGGGGAAACTCTCAGCAATGTGGGGAAACTCTCAGCCATGTGGGGAAACTCTCAGCCATGTGGGGAAACTCTCAGCCATGTGGGGAAACTCTCAGCCATGTGGGGAAACTCTCAGCCATGTGGGGAAACTCTCAGCCATGTGGGGAAACTCTCAGCCATGTGTGGAAACCCGGTGAAATAAAGTTAATCCTTCGCCTTTGGACCTGTTTTATACTTCATAAGTGCATGGTCTCTCTCTTTCTCTCTCTCTCTCTCGTGTGCGCGCACGATCACCTGCAGACGATGTACCAGACCTCCCCATAAATTCTATTCATGTGGAAATCTGATTCATACAGCCTTAACATTGGTGTGTTTTACGTCACATCTTCAGCAGCATTTGGAGCTCTGGTGCTTATCCTTCGGCGATGTGTCCAGTTTCAGCCAGTGTTTACTCAGTTCGCTCTCCGTTCTGTAGCCATCTAGTGTTTTTACGGTGGGGGTAGCTAGCCCCATGTCCAACCTTCTTAGTCGCCTCTTACAACATGCGTGGCAGGTAACAATTTGGGCCCGGTAACCACTCGGGCGAGTGCATGGTCTAAGGATCAACTTCCCCAGTGAAAATGAGATTTATTTTGACAGTAACGGCTCTCAGGGCAATCCAGCCTTAGTTGGGTATCAGAGAAACACTGGGAAGTTACGGTGGCCAACATGATGTTGTTCCCTTTTAGACCCATCGTATCCCATTGATAAAACAAATACTGACCTAACATATGTTCCTTAATATATGTCATGGCCCGTCTGCCCAGCGTGTTCGTAGCGCGTTGGACTAGGGTGACTATCCCTCTGTGTGCGGGTTCAATTCCGCGGGATGGCAGAAAAAGCCACAGATTCCCCAGATTTACGGTGTTCGTGGCACCGAACCGAAGGGTTACGATGTCCATGGCACTGAGCCGAAGAGCTGAAAAGCTCAAGTGCTTCTGGATCGGGGAAAAAAAAAAAATGTGTCGTGGTATGGGAATCGAGTGTTCAATTCTTTAGTATAGTAGTTCCCAACTGGTTGGTCATAGACATATATGGTCTCTATGGTGAAGTGGTTAAGATGTTTGTCGTTCTGAAGGTTATCGGTTCGAATCTGGACTGAGTCACATATGCAATTTTTTCATGAGATCTTATTGAGGTAGCATTGCTCTTTGCAGTGTACTGTCTGTTGGTAATTTTCTTATGTGTCCAAACCATTTAAGTTGTTATTTCTTGATGAAATTATATATTGATGTTGTACCCACTTTTTCCTGGTGTCTTAATTTCCAAACTGGTCTTTTCTTGATACTCCTAGCATTCTGCGTAGACACTTCATTTCTGTCATGACTATTTATTCTCATTTCGTTTGAGTTTTGGCACTGAGAGTATAATGTCAGGAGAAAGATAATATTCTACAGGGTGTTCAACTTAAAAGCAGCTCTGCCCGTCTGCCCAGCGTGTTCGTAGCGCGTTGGACTACGGGTGACTATCCCTGTGTGTGTGAGGGTTCAATTCCACGGGATGGCAGAAAAAGCCACATATTCCCCAGATTTACAGTGTTCGTGGCACCGAACCGAAGGGTTACGATGTCCATGGCACCGAGCAAGAGCTGAAAAGCTCAAGTGCTTCTGGATCGGAAAAAAAAAGCAGCTCCAGTGATAAATAGAAATTTGCCAGGTACGCATTGCATTTCGTCTATTTACTATTTAAACCGGTTCTGACTAGCTTGTCCTACGTCACATTTGTTCATCGCCCCTTCCCGCACTACAATTACACACCATCACACAACCTTGACCTATACTACGTCATAACTGAACCTTCTCATTTCCATACATATATACCAGATTAGCTCCATTCACTATCTTCTGTTATTGATATCATTGTCAGCAAAAAGCAATTTGTTTAAGAGTGTCCATCCGATTTCAGCCAAACCTCCTTAGTCGCCTCTAACGACATGTGTGGCAAGTAACAGTGGTTCTATTCTTTACACCCTAAATTTGGGCCCGGTAACCACTCGGGCGACAAAGAGTGATTAAAATTGGTCGTAAAGAACGAACGTAAAAGAAGAAGAAGAGAAAGCAATGGCAAACTACTGAATGTATAAGTGGTGCCTAGAAAATTGCCAACTATTTTTCTGTGTTTGATGGCTAGGTCCTGTAAAGCATATGTCACGATTTTCATTTTTAAAATAAGTAGTGTTGCATTGTTATTATGGGTCTTGTACATAGAACATTCTTTCAAAGGAACGAATTCCATTCTTTAATGTGTGGGTTATTGTCCATGATTTACATCCATATGTACGACAGAAACAATGCATGTTCTCAGCAGTTTTACTTTTGTTTCTTTGCTTGTCTTATGCCACAGTTGCAATCGATCAAAAGGGGCAGATTTCGGTATGAGTGGATGTCATCTATAGAAGTTTCTATAACCTCAAGAGGCTTACGTGAATCTACTGTTCTGGGTATGCTGGTGTTTGCAGCAATAAGAGAGCAGACAGGCTTGCATCAACAACATCAATTGTTGGGAAGTTGAAGATGGATAAGTGGGATGTTCTTCGCGACTGCCTGTTGGATGAAGACACTAAAATAGATGTTGAATCGAGCCACCAACTTAAGCAGTTTGCAGTCAGCCGTTGTACAAGTAGAACTGAGGGGCAAAGTGAGGAGTGTGTTTAACCAGCAAGCCACTGGAACCATCAGTATGCATACTCTTCTATATCTTTTGGGGAGACAGTTACATGAATGTTCTTATGTAATAATTACATCTCCTCAGAGTGACCAAGTTTCTCAGCTACAGAAGTTTGTTCGCCAACTGACAGTCAAATGTCACCACCTTCTGGGGGTTTCCAAAGTTCTGTGGTATGACAGTGTCATTAGCACTGGTGAACTCAAATGGCAGGATGAACTCAATTCTCTCAACAAGTTAGTACTTGTTACCTGTTAGTTTGATTGCAATCATTTTCAATGTAGTTTTAGACCACAAGGGCAGTAGTGTCAAACAAGAACAATAAATAAAAAACAGGCAAAGAAAATAAGCCTTACATAGATTGATTGATTGATTGATTGATTGATTGGACCATCATCATTGCACTTTGGTGAGTAACCGTGTGTGCTCCGATCTCTTTCTTAGACAGGAAGCTGCAGTGCATGAACTTCATAGCACCGGCGAATGTCCCCAATGTAATTTTGAAGATGGGGAAGATATTTATGTAGGACTTTTATTTTTAATCTTTTGTAATGAATTTTGCCCGGGTAGTGACTTTCCAGCCTGCTCTTCTCGATTTTGAACTGCCACAGGTTCTTTTACATGCTCAAATTGAACACTCGACCTTTGTTTTATCATCCGTCTCCAATAGGACTAGGGACTCGATCTCGCCTACACTGAGATCAGGGATCTCTGGAAAAATATCCAGATGGCTCCACGAGGAGGCAGAGGGCCTAACATAGAATAGAGTGATTGTGATGGTAGGATATGATTACCAACGTTGAACTCAGATAAAGAACTAAGCAAATAGCAAGACAGGCATTGTTTTGAGAATCTGCGGAGAAAGAGGAATAGGAGAAGACTTAGAAATACCCAAATAAGAGAACTGAAGACGGATATTAAAAGGAGACAGGGAAAGAATTGGAAGAGATGACAAGAGAGAGGAGGGACTGGAAGAATTTTGTTGAAGACCTGTGCTCCATTGGGAGTTGAATGGTGAGGACAAAGACTAGAGTACATTGATTGATTAATCTAAACCAGTATTCTCTTGTTATATTCTACAGAAGGTTCTTCACGGTCTTCTTCACCTTTCGACTCCCAACAGAACACAGGTCTTCAACAAACTTCTTCCAGCTCTTCCTCTCTCCTTCCAATTCTTTTCATGTTTTACCTATCCTTTTAATGTCAACCTCCAGCTATCTTCTCCAGGTATGCCTAAACCTTTATCTACTCCTCTTTCTCTATGAGTTCCAAAGCAGTGACTGTCTTGCAATGCTTCCAGGCGGTCTTCTCAATGTGTGTCCTATCCACCGCCAGCATCTCTTCCTTAGCTCTTTCTCCACTGGTATCTGCTTAGTTCTTTTCATAATCTTATCATACCATCTCAGTCCCTCTATTCTACGTATACATCCATTTATGAAGGACTGCAGTTTTCCTGTGATTCCTTTTGTTGTCTTCCATGTTTCCGAGCCATAAAACAGCACTGACTTCACATTTGATTGAAAGATTCTCAGCTTTGTGTTTGTTTTGATCTCCTTTGACTTCCATATCTTACTCAATGCAAAAAAGTTTCCTCTTGCTTTTTGTATTCTTATCTTGACATCTTTGTTTGTTCCTCCTTCTGTGTCTATGTTGCTACCAAGGTATATGTATGATTCTACATCTTGTAGAGCTGTTTCCTGAAGCATAATCTAAAGTATATGCTATCAAATTTAATCAACTAAGTAGAATTCTTGTTTTAAATTGTAACATTTGTTATAGCGAAGATAATCAGATAGCGAAGTCCTCATAAGAGCAAAGATCCCAAGCGTCACCACCCTGTTGCAGAAGGCCCAAATGAGATGGGCCGGTCACATTGCTCGGATGCCTGATAAACGCATCCCAAAACAGTTGATGTATGGCAAGCTTGAAGGGGCAGACGTTCAGCGGGTGGACAGAAAAAAGCTTTAAAGACACTCTTAAAGTGTCTCTGAAATGCTTCGATATAGATACCATGTGCTGGGAACACCCTGTTGCAGAAGACCCAAATGAGATGGGCCGGTCACGTTGCTCGGATGCCTGATAAACGCATCCCAAAACAGTTGATGTATGGCAAGCTTGAAGGGGCAGACGTTCAGCGGGTGGACAGAAAAAAGCTTTAAAGACACTCTTAAAGTGTCTCTGAAATGCTTCGATATAGATACCATGTGCTGGGAATCCCTTGCGCAAGATCGGCAAATGTGGCGCTGTAACAACACAAGAGGAACCCGCATAGCTGAGAATCATCATGCCGTTGAGGCACAGAGAAAACGAGCTGCTTGTGTTCTAGAATTGGACTCTACAGTCACCTCCGCACACACCAGAGAGGTGCAGCAGCACACGTTTGAGACTTGTTATCATCGCTTGCGATGGACGGCTATTACTATTATTAATCTATACCAATATCCTCATGTTCTATTCTACAGAATGTTCTTCACTGTGGCAGATGGGATATTTTTAAATTATAACGTTACTGAGGACAAGCTGTCACAATCAAAACAAATGGCGTCTGTTTGTGATCGAGAGTTGGATATCTTTGTTGGAGTTGATATATTTGGTCGTGGGACACTTGGTGGTGGAGGATTTAACACTATTGAGGTGTGCTTCTGAAATACAACAGTTTGTTTGTTGATTAGTTATGTTATGTTATGCGATCGACGTCATGGCACATTGGACATCCCCATGCATGCTCTGTCCTCCACTGCAACAGCCATCCTAAAGTTCAATTGCTCACCATACCATGAAAAGTTGATTAGTATACCTTCTCTCTCTACCACGAAGATGACACGGTCTGGCATTAACTCTTAATCTCTGAGATTCGCCCATAGCACATAAATGAGAGCGTACCACATTGATGATATCGGCTCTGTCATACTTCTGCCCGCTTGAGTCAGGGCATTGTTTGCAAGAAAGTCCGCACACTTGTTACCCTGCACTCCAGCATGTCCAGGTGTGTACAGCCAAATCATTTTCTTGAGATGTGATATCCGAAAGCTTTTGATTAGTAAATTAAAATAGGGCCAGGATAAAGGAGATTGGAGGTCGTTACTAGTTAACGAGTTAGGATATCTATAATGTAGCGATTCTTCAAAAAAGAAAATGTTTAATTTTTTTATACCTTATGATATATTAGATAATACAGTGTTACGCTCGTACTTTTCACTGACCATCGACACACTATGGGTGATGCGGTCAACATCACGCCGCCGACTTTTTCCCAGTTCTATTCCTGGTACCAAATTGAGGCTGGGTCGACCTGAGAGCTGTTACAGTCTGAAAAATATTCCACGGCCACTGTGAAATTGAACCTGTACCACTAGCCTAAGAAGCAAGTTCACTAACAAATGCAGCTCTCAATGATTCATCATAGCCATCTTTAATAATGATCGACAATATAATAATGTGTCCATAAAAGAATGACCGGTGTGTAACATTGTCAATCAAGATGTTCCTTGTAACATTGTCTTACATATTCTCTCTCAAGTCAAGTAGTAACATGTCCCTTGTAACATTGTCTTACATATTCTCTCAAGTGAAGTAGTAACATGTTCCTTGTAACATTGTCTTACATATTCTCTCTCAAGTCAAGTAGTAACATGTCCCTTGTAACATTGTCTTACATATTCTCTCTCAAGTCAAGTAGTAACATGTCCCTTGTAACATTGTCTTACATATTCTCTCTCAAGTCAAGTAATAACATGTTCCTTGTAACATTGTCTTACATATTCTCTCGTCAAGTAGTAACATGTCCCTTGTAACATTGTCTTACATATTCTCTCAAGTGAAGTAGTAACATGTTCCTTGTAACATTGTCTTACATATTCTCTCTCAAGTCAAGTAGTAACATGTCCCTTGTAACATTGTCTTACATATTCTCTCTCAAGTCAAGTAGTAACATGTCCCTTGTAACATTGTCTTACATATTCTCTCTCAAGTCAAGTAATAACATGTTCCTTGTAACATTGTCTTACATATTCTCTCGTCAAGTAGTAACATGTCCCTTGTAACATTGTCTTACATATTCTCTCTCAAGTCAAGTAGTAACATGTACCTTGCAGAACATCGCATTGATCACAGCCTGCCTAAAAAGCTCTCTGTCTCTTGCAAGTTCTCCTGCCTCTTCCAGCGTCATGTTCAAGGTTTCTTTGATGTCCTGCTGCCACTTTCATCTTGGTCGTCTCCTGCCTCGTTTTCCAGGAACCATGCCTTCCATCACCTTTCTGTCCAGACCACTGTGACGTTTAATGTGTCCAAAATATTTCATCTCTGGGATATGATGTTATTTATGAGCTATTGCTCCTTTATATACAGGTCTTGTTGGATGTCTTTGTTTCTTTTCTTCTCTGTGCAGGATGTTCTAAGAACTTGCACTCTTGTTGTCTTACATAAACCTCATTATCCAACTTAACACCCATTTATCATCTGTAATATTAATCAAATAACACCTCAAGTTATTTTTTCTGACATGTACAGGCTGTGAAGATGATACGCAAACATGACTTATCCTGCGCGCTATTTGCTCCTGGCTGGGTGTATGAACATCTGGGTCCTGACCGGTTTGATGCACAAGAACTAACGTATGTTCCTTCTATAGTAAAAATATTCTAATGAGCGATATAAACATGATCGTTCAAGTTAGTTACCATACTAATGAAGACTATTTAACGAGACAGCTAATAATAGGGTCACAAACAACATTCATTTGTTTATCTAAGAGGTTTCTGTGGTGAAGTGCACAAGCCATTTGCCTTGTGTTCTGTAGATTGTGGATTCATATCTGGATCTCGTCAATTGGTTTACGAGTGCATTTTTAAAAATAGATTTCTAGGATTGTCGCTGAAACTAGGGAGTTTATGCTTTGTGCAAAACTGCTGGCAGGTGGTGTGCCACTTCTGTGGAGAGGCGCTGAGTTATATGAGAGAAGTTTCTAACCTGGGTATTAACCCCAAAAAGGTCACAAAATATTTTCTGAATGGTCGCTACAGTTCAGTTATATAAGGACTATCATCATAGAACTCTGGACATGTCCATAGGTGCTCTGATCTCCGCCTCAGCAGAGTCCAGCGGCCAAACACGCCAGTTCGATGTTGATTAATCAATCTCTTTGCATATTTGTTATGTCATTCTTTTCAGGCTGCACCAATATTGACACCCATCTCTCTCACCCTGGTCAGCGACTGGGATTCACAACCCTGAAACTACTCCATTCTGAAAAACTCTCTCAATGCGCTCAAGTTATTTTTTGTTGCAATTATTCTTCAAAAGAAATTTTACTGTGGCATTTATCAACGCTTTTTTATTTCAATATGATTGCACTGTAATATTCAACTATTATTTGCAACATTATGTGGTTCGCCACATAAGCAGATTACCAACAGACAAGACAGTGTGCCTTCAAAGAACAATGTTACTCATACAGTGGATACAAAACAAAAGGCTGTCCATGCAAAAGGTGAACTTCAGAGATAACAAAGATTATATAACAGAAAAACACTATTTATGAAGCGCACACAAAAGACTGTTCTATAAATCTCCTGATGCTGTGAGGCAAAACAGGATTACGCCAGAGTGGTTACCGGGCCCAAATTTGGGACGTAAAGAATAGAACCACTGTTACCTGCCACGCATGTCGTAAGAGGCGACTAAGGAGGTTTGGTTGAAATCGGATGCATGTGTCCGCTAGGGAATGCTAACCGAAACAAATGCTTGCAGAAAACGGATGCACCAGGCCGTAAGGCGCATAACATGGTGCAACGACCGCGGAATGGGATAACGGATTCTACGGTCGCCAATCTGCCTCGGAGATTTAGCCACGCGGTAAGAATGTCAGACCCACCATCACGAGGGTGACCAAAACTTACTGCAGGAAGAGGTCGGCACAAACGGGGAAGCAGAAATCATAGGAATTATGTCCTACAGAACTGCCCCAGTATGCAGACTTGAGAAGAAAGAGGTGGCCCACTTACACTAGTGTCCAAGACAAACTGTATGGCGTGGCTGATAATCTGAGACAGACGGCTGCCTTTATTAGAGACTCTGAAATCCCAATCTAGTGAGAACGCAGAAGAAGAAGAAAACAGGATTAATGAAAAGAAAGAAGAAGAAGTTTGTAATACTGATATTGGATAACTGAAGGTGATGTAAGATTTGTGGGGATATTGGCCTATAGCTTTTCACATCTTCAGATGGTTTTCCTTTCTTCAAGATTTCCTTTCTTCAGTCCCTGGCTCTATCCATCAGTTCATTCATCAACACCTTTGCCGTCAAGCTTACCTTACAGTGGATACCAGGACATGGCAACATACAGGGAAATGAAAGAGCAGACATCCTTGCAAAGGCAGGAGTAAATAGTCAACAGCATGACAGACCAATAACTCTGCAGACTGCTAAACAAATAATAAGAAGTAACAAAAAGGAGGAGTGGATGAATGAATGGGCAAAACAGGCAGAGCCCTCTTTAAACACATGACCACTCCAAATCCCAAAGATGTCATAAATCACCTCACACGACCAGAACAAGTCATTATTTTCCACCTTAGGACACAACATGTGCCCATGAATGCTCACCTACATCGCATCCAACCAAAGATTGCCCCACAATGTCAACTGTGTGACTATTCAGAAGAAACTGTGACACCTCTCTTCCAGTGACCCTGCACTCAGTGACCTACGCCACAAGTACCTACCTCCATATCCAGATGTTGAAAACACTCTCTATGCTAACACACCACAACTCAGACAGACATGTAAATTCACTGTCATGGCCTCAAGTCGAAGGGCAAATGCTCAGATGACCGCAGGATCGGAAAATTCCAAAAAGATTCATAGAGGTTATGCTGGGTTGGGGGTCAAAGTCTTGACTTTCAGGCAAATGCTAAGAAAGAAAGTTGATCCCTAAATCAAATGGTATTCACATGATGATTCACTGATATAGTTCTACTAGTAAGAATCATTTTACAAAAGATTACAATTGAAGAGAAGTGATTGATAAAGAAGAGAGAAATGAAATATTTTGGACAAGTACAACGATATTGTGAGCCGCTGTAGCGTAGTTGTTAGTGAACTCGCTCGCAAGGCTGGTGGTCTGGGTTCAGCTCGCAATGCGCTGAATTTTCCAGACCGCGATCTCAGGTCAACCCAGCCTCAACTGGGTACAAGACATGCTCTGGGAAAGTAAAGGCGACCGGCGTGATGCTGACTACATCACCCATCGTGTGCCGACGGTCAATGAAAAATACAGGCCTAACATTGTATTGGCCTAACACTATATACCACAAGGTAGGAAAGGGTTCCTTTACTTTTTTTTTAATAACGATATGATTCTCTGAAGATCATTCTGGGAGAGAGGGACACTATGATATGATTCTCTGAAGATCATTCTGGGAGAGAGGGACACTATGATATGATTCTCTGAAGATCATTCTGGGAGAGAGGGACACTATGATATGATTCTCTGAAGATCATTCTGGGAGAGAGGGACACTATGATATGATTCTCTGAAGATCATTCTGGGAGAGAGGGACACTATGATATGATTTCGAAGATCATCGGGAGAGAGGACACTTGATATGACCTGAAGATCATTCTGGGAAGAGGGACACTATGATTGTTCTTGAACGATCATCAAGAGGGACCTATGATCATGATTCTCTGAAGATCATTCTGAGAGGCTATATTATTCTCTAGATCATTTGGAGAGAGGGACACTATGATTACTCTGAAGACTTCTAAGAGGACCTAGAAGATTCTCTGAAGATCTTCTGGGAGAGGGACACTATGATATGATTCTCTGAAGATCATTCTGGGAGAGAGGGACACTATGATATGATTCTCTGAAGATCATTCTGGGAGAGAGGGACACTATGATATGATTCTCTGAAGATCATTCTGGGGAGAGGACACTATGATATGATTCTCTGAAGATCATTCTGGGAGAGAGGGACACTATGATATGATTCTCTGAAGATCATTCTGGGAGAGAGGGACACTATGATATGATTCTCTGAAGATCATTCTGGGAGAGAGGGACACCATGATAAGTTAAGTAGAAAAAGTAAAGAAACCCTTTTTATACCACCTGGTATATTGGGTAATACAGTGTTAGGCCTGTATTTTTCATTGACCGTCAGCACACGATGGGTGATGTGGTCAGCATCACACTGGCCACCTTTACTTCCCAGTTTTTTCCTGGTACCCAATTGAGGCTGGGTCGACCTGAGAGCTGTTACGGTCAGAAAAAGTTTCACACTCACTGTGGGAATTGAACCTGAACCGCTAGCCTGATGAGAAGCGAGTTCATTAACAACTACGCTACTATGGCTTCCTGGACACCATGATACCAGACAGATAAAGGACAGACCAAGGAGAAGATGGGTGCAGGATGTCATAGACGAGTTGAGTATGACTGTGGCAGATGATGGACACCTCTCACAGCATAGGGGGATATTTAAAGCTGTTTTCATGGGAGCCGAGTTCCGACAAGCTACATGATGATGAATAAGAACTTTCCAGTTCCTACGTAAGCAATTCTCTGATTCAAATTGATCCACAGGGCGCAGCCATTACCGATAGTGACATATGGACTAAATTTCCTGGTAGTGTAAAGTAAACATAACAGTGTGGCTTACTTTAATGATGAAACTTTGAATAAAAATATTTGCTTATGTAGCAGATATTTACATAGCTTGAAAACTAACTTACCAATATTGTCTCAATCTCAACATATGCCAGTGAAAGTTGAAAAATAACTAACAATATAGAATTTTGAAGGCATTTGAAAATAGATGTTGGTGAACAATAATGAACATTAAATCTGAGGAATTCAGGAGAGTTGATAAAATAAGAGAAATGTCTGGTCAACCACTAGTAACATCTGTTATAAGAAGGAGAAGATGGAGATATGTTGGACACATCTTGAGAAGAAATGTCTGGTCAACCACTAGTAACATCTGTTATAAGAAGGAGAAAATGGAGATATGTTGGGCACACCTCAAGAAGAAATGATCAAAGAATCCTGAAACAGGCAGGGAAGTTCAAGAAAGAGATGACAGCCATATATAGTAGTGATTATTTAGTTTTGTTTGTTTGCTGTCATTTGTATGTATTAATTTATGTTTTTGATTTCAGATTTTGGGGTATATTGAGTGAGACACTGACTCCTAGGCCAGTTCAGGTACCATTTGCAACATCGTTCTGCCGGGGTTATGGAGATCGCTATTATATACAAGGACAGGTGAGGATTGTTAATTCATACCAGCGACAGGTAGAGCTGAGACTGTTACATTCATACATCTTATTAGTAATATAATTCTAAATATATACAAGAATATATAGATAAATGGATGGATGGATGTAGATAGACGGATGGATAGATTGATTAGAGTAGAGTAGTCGAGTAGCTTAGATTAGATGATTATATTAGATAAGATAGATAGATGGATTTATCGATTGATCACCCAGACCAAAAATAGATATCACTTCCTTCTCTTACCACCTCCTCTTACTACCTCCTCTTACAGACAGAACATGATGTTTGAAGAGAATGGATGGATGGACAGATGGATCGATCGTCTAGACCAAAGAATACAGACCCATACATACAGAATCATCTACATACACACAGATACATACACTGGATGCATACAGAATACATCCATACAGTGGTGGCTCTTGCTCAGTTTTATTGGTGGGGCCAGACATTTTTTCCGGATAAATCATGGTTTTGGTTGCTATATTTTAATTTATAAAATAATAAATACACGTTATACATTATGTTTGGTGGGGCCCGGCCCCACTGGCCCTTAATAACGAGCCGCCACTGCATCCATACATACAGTATGTATCATACAACCACACTTCCCTCTCTTACCACCTCCTACAGAAAGAACATGTTGGAAGAGAATTAACAGTCTGATATTATTTTTCCTTAACTTCTCCATTTCATTAGGTTGTGTCGGATTCACCTTGGTACAACTTAAGTCTGCAGCAGCTACAACCCAGTTTTACACACAGCCAGTTTGTCTCCTATACAGTCTCCAAGATCCCACAGAATGAAGATCCTGAGGAAGAGAGCCAGGACGAGAAACAGAAAGAGAAATTCAGCATTAAAGTAGAATCTTATGAGAAACACTTTGCCTGTCCAGACATGGTGTTTGATTTAAATGTTGGGTATTTTGGTGGAGGCAGTCTTAGGCTTACTGCTAGGATGGTAGAATCAAAGCCAGTGTTGTTCAGGTATGTTGATTGTTCTGCTTCTTCATGCGTTCCGCTAGATTGGAATTTTGGATTATCTAATAAAGGCAGCCGTCTACCTCAGATTGTCAGCCGCACCATGCAGTTTGTCTTGGACGCTGGTGTAAGTGGGCCACCTCTTTCTTCTCAGGTCTCCATACTGGGGGCAGCTCTGTAGGATATGTTCTGTTGTCATACTTGCCAAGCCACAGGGCACAGGTCGTTGGTACCTATCTTGAATTTAGTGTACAAGTGGTGTCTCATTCTGTTGTGACCCATCCGGAGGTGAAGTATGAGTCTGTTCCCTTCTGGGCAAATGGTAATATCCATCATCCTTATTGTGTTTTGGATGTTCTTTCTCCCACTTTGCTTTGTAGTGCCCTTTGGCGATGATTTTTACTTCTTCATAGCTGACCAGGTTGTCATCTTGGAGCATTCCTGGTCCCTCTTTAGCCAGTCTGTCAGCATCTTCATTCCCCTTGATCTTGCAGTGTGAGGGTATCCACTGGATTACTACCCTCTCAGATTCATGGGACTAGGCTAAGGTTGACCTGAGATCACTTAATTCTGTGTTCCTTTCAGATTTCAGTGCTGACATAGCAAACAATACATCTGTCAAAAGCACTATTTTCCCATGTATTTGGTTCATATGTTGTAGTGCCATTTTTGCAGCTGCATTTAGTTATTTTTAATCTTTTCTAATCTTCACTATCTTAAAAATTACATCGGGGACCCTTGCCGGTGCTACGGAGTTTGTACACTGCAGTTGAGATCTTTCTGTGTAAGAAAGAGATCGGAGCACATATGGTTACTCACCAAAGTGCAATGATGGTGACCCAACCAATCAATCTTTGCTCAACTAAATAAACTGTTCAAGAGAGAGATGAAATAAACTGTTCAAAAGAGAGATGAAATAAACTGTTCAAGAGAGAGATGAAATAAACTGTTCAAAAGAGAGATGAAATAAACTGTTCAAGAGAGAGATGAAATAAACTGTTCAAGAGAGAGATGAAATAAACTGTTCAAGAGAGAGATGAAATAAACTGTTCAAGAGAGAGATGAAGTATCTATGCAGAGTGATGGGAGTATCAAGAAAAGACTGATTTAGAAATAAAGATATCAGGAAAAAAGTGAGTACAACATCCGTACTGAACTTCAAGAAACAACAAATTAAATGGTATAATCACATAAAGGAAGACCACGAAAAGATGGTTAGATGGCGTAGCAGAATCCTGTGAAAGAGCAAAGATAGCAATCACACAAGCCACCAGAACAGCGCAAGACAAAAACAGAAAACCACGACACTGGGCAACAACCCGGTAGCAGTGTGACGACAAAAGAAGAGAAGAAAGAAGAATCACATAAACAGATTACTAACAGCCTCAAATCGCATTGCTACTCAGATACAGTTGATACTACAAGTCTAACGGTTGTCCATACAAAAGTTTGACTACAGAAATAAAAGAGGCAGGGAAGGACAACATGTATGAAGCGCACACAAGAACACAGTGTTATATATCTCTTCTTATCCAGACACTGTGAAGCAAAACAAGGTTAGAGAAGAAGAAAGATCTTTGCTATACTTTTGTTTTAAACATGGAGGGAAACATGGCTCTGAAACATGGAGGACAACAAAAGAAACCACTAGAAAACTACAGACCTTCATATATGGATGTTTACATACAACAGTGAGACTGAAATGGTAAGATAAGATTATGAACAATGAACTCAATATATATATATAGATATCGACCTAAGGAGACCCTGAAGCGAACTTTGCTGAGAGAGGCAGGAAATGTCGGTCTCAGTTCCATGGAGGAGATTGAGCGAGTTGCCCAGGATAGAGCGGTATGGAGAAATTACTTGCAGGCCCTATGTAACGATAACGTGACGAGAGGAATTATTATTATTATTATTATATATATATATATAAGAGAGAGAGAGAGAGAGAAAGAAAGAACTAAGCATATACCAGTGGGAAAAGCTAAGGAAGAGACACTGGCGATGGATTACCCATTGAGAAGACCGACTGGAAGCATTGCAAAACAGGCATTGGTTTAGAACCTGCAGGTAAAGAGGAGTAGGAGAGGCCTAGAAAATACCTGGAGAAGAGATCTGGAGACTGATATTAAAAGGGATAGGCAAGATATGGAAAGAATTGGAAGGGATGGCAAGAGAGAGGAAGGATGGAAAGAGATGGAAGCCCTGGCAGTTATGTTGAAGACCTGTGCTCCGTTGGGAGTTGAAAGAAAAACTTTTGTTTATATTATCTTTCAATCAATCAAGTGCCATGCCTGCTGGTGTAGGCAATCATGTTTCTCCACAACTCTCTCTGCTTGGTGCATGTAATCAGTTCTGACATCTTGTAATCATCCAACATCTTCTCCCTCTGTCTTCCACGATCTCTCCTTCCTGAATTTTACCTGTTGTCACCAAATATTATCTTTACCATTCTCATTTAGCCTCTTATGTCATAATATGTACACTTTTGTTCCAGAATGTTTTTACTGCAAGTACTGCCTGATACATCTCTCGACATTTCTGTCACTTGGAGCATTCCACCTGATGGTGCTGGTCTTTGTGGTATTGTTCTGTCAACTGGTAAAGCAGGAGGACCCACTGTGATATGTACAGAAACAGATCTTTGTGCCAGACACAGAGAAATGATACCAAAAATCCTGCTGCATCCTGAAGATTCATCAGGGAAAGACTTCATGTCAGCATCTGTTCATTTTGTGACTGGCTGCAGGACAAATAATATCTTTACTAAAGATGGAGAATGGATAACATGGTTTGTACAAATTTTGTGTCATATTTGTCCTCTCTCTTTCTCTCATGCCCTTTTAACTTCAAAATTGAGGCATATGCCCTCCACCAACTCATGCCAAGTCTTCCTTTCTTTAGCTACCTCCTACAGCTCCCTCCAGCTCTTCTGTATATTGTCAATCTCTGCCTCAAAATTTCTTTTCTGTGTATTTCTAGGCCTTCCTCACTTTCGCTGTCCCTGTCTCTTCCAAGAAAGGACCCTTCATGTTATCTTCCCTCAGATTTTCTCAATATCCAGCGCCAATATCTTTTTTTTTTAACCTTTTGGTTCATTGAAATCTGTCTTGTTCTCTCCATAAGTTCCTCATTTGTGACCCTATCATACCATCTCAGTCCCTTTATTCTGCGCAGACACCAGTTGATGAATATTTGCAAATTAAGCATTATTATTTTAGTTGTTCTCCATGTTTATGACCCATGTACTTGGTCCTACTTAATTGAATATCTTTGAAAAAAAGTGTACTGAATAGTTTTGAGAATGCTTGACAGTTTTGAAAAAGTGGGCAAAGAAAATACAGAAATTTCACAAGACCTACAACATGACTTAAACAGTATTATATTCAAAATTGAAATTGTCCACAGTTGTGAGTTCGTGGACTGGCTACCATCTGGGCAAACTTAGTGAAAATCCAGCTAACCCTGAACTCATGAGTTGGTAGAGATCCAACTGGGGTCTGAAAGGCAAGAGAGAGAGAGAGAAAACTGAAATATTTTGATCACATTAATTATCCCAGTGGTTTAGAGAGAACAATAATTAAGAGCATGGTTTCTAGAAGATGAGACAGGGGATAAACAAGACGATGATGGAAACAGAAAATTAAGGAAACATTACAAGTACTATAATTGAGGAGGCAGAAGTGACCAGATGCAGTCTTTCAGATAAGCTGCAATGAGAACAATGCTCTGTGAAGGACACACTATATGAAGAATTGAGTCTATTTGGGAAAAATGTAAATGACTTATATTGTTTATTATCTGGATCTGCTGAGAGCAGTGATGGCTCAGTGGTTAGTGCATTTGTTTCATAGGCTTGTGGTCCAAGGAACAAATTATAGAGTTAAGGTGGTGTTTATTCTATAAATAACAGCTCTTAGGTTGATCCAGCCTCAATTGAGTACCAGAGAAACAATGGAAAGTAAAGGCAGCTGGCGCCTTAAAAAAAAAAAAATAAAGGAACCCTTTCATAGCTCATGGTATATAGGGCAATACAGTGTTAGGCCTGTATTTTTTATTGACCGTCGGCACACGATGGGTGATGTGGTCAGCATCACGCCGGCCGCCTTTACTTTCCCAGAGCATGTCTGGTACCCACTTGAGGCTGGGTCGACCTGAGAGCCGTCGCGTCGGGAAAATTCCACGCACATTGCGGGAGTTGAACCCAGACCACCAGCCTTGAGAAGCGAGTTCACTAACAACTACGCTACGCGGCTCTCAGCTGGCGCCTTGTTGACCACATATTGTGTGCCGTTCTTCAAAGAGAAATAAGTCTTCTTCTTCGAACGCTCCATATCGACAAATTGTCAACCACTCTGTGTGATTTGTATGTGATCTAAGCCTAAGAGCGATTGTACGTTGTGCCAGTTATGCGCCTACAAGTAGGCCAGCCCATCTAGTTTCTGCGCTGCTACTTATTTACTAGCGTAGCTTCCATAGGCCCCTACCTCAGTGGTCTCTTATGACATGCCTTGTAGGTCACAGTGTTACTATTCTTTGCTCCCTTGCAAGCCCCAGCAACACACTGAGAAATAACAGTCTAACATCCTATCCCCTAATATTATTATTATTGTATTCCTCTCGTATATATCTCAGAACTTGGACGAGTTATGTTATGTTATGCGATCAACGTCACGGCACATTGGGCATTCCCATGCATGCTCTGTCCTCTGCTGCAGCAGCCATCCTAAAGTCTATTTGCTCACCGTACCCATGAGAAGTTGATTACTATATCTTTCTCTCTATTTGCCCGAGTGGTTACAGGGGCCCAAATTGGGGTGTAAAGAATAGAACCACTGTTACCTGCCATGCATGTCATAAGAGGTGACTAAGGAGGTTGAGGGGGGGCTAGCTACCCCACACTGTTAAAAAAACTAGATGGATACAGAACGGAGAAGTGAACTAAGTAAATTCTGCCTGAAACCGGACACATCGCTGAAGGATAAGCACCAGAGCTCCGAATGGTGCTAAAGATGTGACGTAAAACACACCAATGCTAAGGTTTGCATGAATCAGATTTCCACATGAATAGAATTTATGGGAAATCTGTACATCGTCTGGACGGTGATCAAGAGAGATAGATATGTGAGAACTGGTTCTATATAGCATTTTAGTACTCTCTTTCCCGTGGGATGGATTAGCGTAATACAGAAGCGCCGATATCGACTCGGGACAAGAGGGTTGTGGTTGCATTCCTCATGTGAGGAAAGGAATTGGCCCTCCTACCTCCTGCACACTAGGGTCTAGAAATAGGAAGTGAAGTGACTTCATACCATAAGGTCTAAAAAAGATATGGGAAATTGTATTATTTTATCCTCTCCACAATAAACTTTTATGCACAGAATAAAGCCTGCTCAGACTGCACTGTGTGCATCATCATCATCAAATAGCTTGTTCTAAGCAGAACTTTGCCACCCCAACAGTCCTCCTGAATTTCTCTCTCTCAAAGGCCAGATGTCCTGCCTCTGCAGCTGTCATGTTCAAACCATCAGTTACATCCTGAATCCATCTTCTCCGTGGTCTTCCTCATTCTCTTTGCCGGTATGCCTCCTTCCATGATGGTCTTCTCAGCCCTTCATGTCTTTTTATATGTCCAAAATATCTCAATTTTCTTTTCTTATTTGTAGCATCAGCCAGTTTTCTTTGATTTTGAGTTCTTTCTGGATAGACTATTTGTTTCTTTCTGTCCAAGATATACAAAGGACTCTTCTGTAACACTTATATTCAAAAGCACTTATATGTTTTCCACTGCTTTATTAAATGTCCATGCTTCACACCCATACGTTGCCACTGGGAATATGCATGCTCTTAGTATTCTGATCTTTGTTTTCTATCATTCTGTTCATACTGTTTTGAGTTGTTTAATTTTTTGTAAAGCCATGTTTGTTCTTTTTAATTTTCTTCATCCCATTTCCATCTGTTGTTAGCAGTGAACCAAGATATTCAAACTGTTCACATTTCCATCTGTTGTTAGCAATGAACCAAGATATTCAAAACTGTTCACATTTCCATCTGTTGTTAGAGGGAACCAAGATATTCTAAACTATTCACATTTCTACTTTCTAAATTGATAAAATATCAATTTCATCATCTGTTTTATCTGTTTCATATTTTGTTTTTGCCATCGTTGTAGATAAGATTTTGTTCCATTTCCATCTGTGTTACTACCCAGATATTCAAAACTGTTCAATTCCACTGTTGTTGGAGTGACAAGATATTCAACTGTTCACATTTCCATCTGTTGTTGAGAACCAGATATTCTAAACTGTTCCATTTTCTACTTCTCTAAATTGATAAAAATATCATTTATCATGTTCGTTTTATCTGTTGTCATTATTTTTGTTTTTGCCACATTGAGATATAGATTTTGTTTTTCACTTTATTTTTCACTTCTAATAATTTCTCAATCCCTTTTTGGGATGTTGACAGTAGCACTGTATCATCAGCGTATCTCAGTTGAGGTATTTCTCTTCCTCCGATTATAAAAGGATTGCATTGTTCTTTTCCGCTACCTTCTGTAACATTCCTCATGATGTTTTCTGCATAAATGTTAAACAGACAAGGCGACAGAATGCAGCCTTGTCTGACTTCCTGCCCTATGTCAAACCAGTCTGATGTATCCTCACATGTTCTTACAGCCGCCATTTGATCACTATAAAGTTCTCTTATGATCTGTATCAAATGTAATGGGAATCCCATTTCTCCCATAATATTCCACAATTCCTGATGCTCTACACAATCAAATACCTTTGAGTAGTCAATAAAGCATGAGTATAGATCTACATTATACTCTCTAGATTTTTCTATACAGTGTTCATGTCAGACAGAAACACAGACTCCAGAGGAAACATCCTACAGTCATGTCCATCATACATACACCAACGAAACATGGCCTCATAAACAAAATTTACAGAGCAAGCTATGGGGAACTCTCTAGGAACTCCAACTGACATGCAGCTTCATAGAGGCAACCCATCTCATGGTTTAGACGAGCATACGAAACCGATCGCAAAGAAGAAGAAATGTTTTTCAGTTTCCAGAAGGCTGCCATCTATGTATTGGTCGATTCTATTCTTTATTACTGTATTACATAATGTAATTGTTTTTGGGAGAAAAAATAAATTAGTTGTATTGTTTCGTTAAATTGTATTGACAGTTTTTTCCATGTGGACAAGAGTTATCTTTCAAGGGAAGGTAATGCAGAATTGATTATATCTGCAATTCTGATCCCATCTCTTGAGTTCAAAGTTGAGGATGAACCTAACAAACAGATGTGTGCACATATTGGATACTTACAGGTATGTGCCAGTCTTCTGCGTTTGTGAATAGTTACTTACATTTGTTAGTGAATACATAAGTTACCTTCATGTGACAAATTATGTTATGTGGTCGATGTCATGACACATTGAGCATTCCCATTCATGCTCTGTCCTCCGCTGCAGCAGCCATCCCAAAGTCCATTTGATCACCATACCCATGAGAAGTTGATTACTATATCTTCTCTCTCTACCACCACGACAACGACACCATCTAGCATGTAAAACTTAACTCCTAATTCTCGAACTCGTTCCAGTGTCTGAGACTTGCCCATGTCACATAACTGAAAGCGTATCGCATTGATGACATAGGCTCTGTCCATACTTTTGCCCACTTGATTCGGGGTATTGTTTGCAAGAAAGTCAGCATGCTCGTTACTCTGCACTCCAACATGTCCAGTGAAGTCATTTTCTTGAGATGTGATCTCCGAATGCTGTCCACCTGCTCCACGCGCAAACTTGTGACAAGTAGTAGCATGTCCCATGCGGAACATTGCTTTCATTCCATCCCGCCTGAAAAACTTTCTGTCTCTAGCAAGTTCTCCTGCCTCTTCCAGCATCATGTTCAATGTTTCTTTGATGCCCTGCTGACTTCATCTTGGTGGTCTATTGCCTTGTACACCAGAAACAGTGCCTTCCATTACCGTTCTCTCCAATCCACTGTGACATTTAATGCGGCAAAAATATTTCATCTTCCCGGAACATGATATTATTTATGAGCCAATGCTCCTCGATATGCAGGTCTTGTAGGATGTCTTTGTTTTTTTCTCTTCTCTGTCCAGGATGTTCTAAGAACTTTCTGTAACACCTTTGCAAAAGCTTCAATTTTGTTCTTTAATGTTTGTGTTATGGTCAACGATATGTTGCCACAGAGAATATGAATGTTCTCAGAAGTCTTACTTTTGTTTCTTTGCTAGTGTCATAATTTCTTCAAGCTGACCACCCTCTGGAAAGCCATGGCTAGTCTTCTAACTTCTTTCATACAATCTCCATTGTTGTTAATTATAGAGCCAAGATATTCAAAATCTGTGACGTTCTCAATGTCTTCATTATTGATGGTAATTTTGGGTTGAGATTTTGAATTTGTCGCTGGACATAATTTTAGTTTTCTTTAAATTCAGAAAAAAGGTTCTGATCTTTGCATGTTTTTTGACAGACTGAATTAGCTGTTCCAACCTCTTGACACTATTTGTGACATGTGACAGTCAGTAAATAAATCAGTTAACACATGTGATAGTTATTGGTAAAAGCTTATGGATTTCAGAACAACACAAGTTTGAGGTCTTGACTAGAGTCCTTTCTTTCTTTCATTCGCTTGAAATATTGTCCATATATTCATTGTTGTCTCTTGTATAAACTTCAGTCTTTTGTAGCTCACACAGAGGTCAATGCAGTTTTCTTTCCAGTGTTATTTCACTAGGTCAGTGAGTTTGCCTCAGTATATCATATTCAAGGCAGTCTTAAAGTATGTGATCTGCAGTCTTGAATATATCCACATGGCTGAATTTCCAATCTTAATTTTCTATACCCCATGACTGCCAAGTCAATTGTATCCTGTTCTGAGGCACAGAATGACAAATTGTTCTAAGCTGTTCATATTTTGGTAGCCGTTCTTTGTTAGTATTGATAACTTTCTGCCTGACTAGAGTAACATTTTAGTTTAACAAAAACAGAGGGCTGTCGATACTGGGCAACAACCCAATAATAGTGTGATGACAAAAGAAGAAATGGTCACTGATAGCGAAGTTGATAACAGGCTGCGCTGCGCTAGTGACCGCATGCCAGCTTTGACCAAAAATGATCCATGTGCACAAGGTTGGACTACAGACCTACCATCACGAGGGTGGCCAAAACTTACTGCGGAAGAGGTTGGCACAAACGGGGAAGCAGAAATCATAGGAATTATATCTTACAGAACTGCCCCCAGTATGCAGACTTCAGAAGAAAGAGGTGGCCCACTTACACTAGCGTCTAAGACAAACTGCATTGCGTTGCTGATAATCTGAGGCAGACGGCTGCCTTTATTAGAGAATCCGAAATCCCATTCTAGTGAGAACGCTGAAGAAGAAGATATCGGACAAACGAAAGAAAAAAATCAAGACAGGGCAAGCTTCCTTCCTTTTGTTCACTTGAAATATTGTCTATACATTCAACATTATCTCTTGTGTAAACTTCACTGTCTTTTGTAGCTCACACAGAGGTCCGTGTAGTTTTCTGTCGAGTAGACAGGGCAACAAAATCATTCAACTCAGATCATGCAGATTCTCAGTAGTTCATCTATCAATAGTTCATCTATCATGAGGGATAAGAGACTACTCCGTTAATGCAATAAATAAAAATAAATTAAATGTGTAGAGTCTGATGGCTGGCTTGGAAGACTGATGAACCCTATGCGAGCTTGGAAGGTTCTTGGTCAATGTGGACAGGAAATGTTTGCAATTTTTGAATGTTGTATTGCTTCTCTGGCTTGTCTCCTGTTCTCAGTTCTGTGCCTCACAGACTATAGTGCCATGGTGAAGCAGTGTACTGAAGTCGTTAGGTCTTGCACATCAGTTTCCCCACTTGGCAGTGTTTATGCCGATGGTTTCTGTGTTTAAGTGGTTCACCTTTGCCTTGTGTTCCGAAGGTCTGGGTTCGAATCCGGACCATTCTGTTCATGGGTGCATTTTTTTCCAGAGACCCCTAGGATTGTTGAAGGAGCTACAGAGTTTGTGAAATACTCAACAGGTGGTATGTCATTTCTGCGGAGAGGGATCGAGCCATATGGGGTAAAACCTGGTGCAATGAAGTCATTTCTGTGGACAGGGATCGAGCTATATGGGGTAAAACCTGGTGCAATGAAGTCATTTCTGTGAACAGGGATCGAGCTATATGGGGTAAAACCTGGCGCAATGAAGTCATTTCTGTGGACAGGAATCGAGCTATATGGGGTAAAACCTGGCGCAATGAAGTCATTTCTGTGGACAGGGATCGAGCTATATGGGGTAAAACCTGGCGCAATGAAGTCATTCTGTGGACAGGGATCGAGCTATATGGGGTAAAACCTGGCGCAATGAAGTCATTTCTGTGGACAGGGATCAAGTCATATGGGGTAAAACCTGGCGCAATGAAGTCATTTCTGTGGACAGGGATCGAGCTATATGGGGTAAAACCTGGCGCAATGAAGTCGATCCGTCTGCATTAGACCCTTTATAAGATTGATTGATTCTCTTGCGATCATAGATTGATTGATGTTATTAATGCATAATCTTTAGACCCGTTAGTTTTTATAACAAAAACACATTGTTAAGCAACCAAATCAAAGATTGATGCAAACTGGTAGATGACTTGAATATAACAGTAACATAATATTCATAACTACTACACCTGTAAGCGTTAGGGAAAAGTTAGTAATTTAATTAATTGTAATCTGTTTCATTCTACATCCCATCCTAGGTGGCACCTCATCTCACTGACCTAGCTCCAGTACAAAAGGATGTTTGTGTTGGAAACTTCAAATGTTTAGAAGTCAAAGTGAGATCTCTACTGAGCAAGGAGAACGTAGATTCGATTATAGTGCATCCTTTCTTTTGTTCCGATAATGGGCACTGTATCAATATGAGAAAGCAGCCAGAAGAATTACAAGATGCAGTCAAGAAAACAAAAATGGATGTTTCAAAATCTCATCAAGAAAATAGCTATTTAATGATGAGGGATACACCAAGTGAACATAATAATCCTTTACCTGCTTCAAAACATACAATTGATCTTACTTCCATCGCTACAGCTGTGGAAGTCACTTCAGCCGTGGAAGCCACTTCTACTGACACCGAGTACACTTTGTATGTGCTGAAGTGGGAACCACTTGTAGATAATGTTCATGTCTATCTGCTGTATAACTACAATGAGTCTGGTGTTAAAACCTTCATTGGTCATGCTGTGGAGGCGTGGTTTGTATGGAAACAAACCTGTGAGGCAAATAAAATTGTTATGTTTTCTATACAACCTATTATGTCACTGCCAAATCTGGTAGCAGAGGAGGTATGTTTTTGTGTTTAAAATCTGGCAGAATTCATTATATGTCTTCGAGTCCGGAACCAATATAGAACAGTCTCTATAAGATCAGAGATACAACATCTAATACAACGATATTCCTCTGAGCAATGGCTTGAGTGAACACTAGAGGCCTGAGTGAGGCTCAACTAAGAATGCTCAATTAAAAACCAAACATTTGTTGTCTCCGTAGAATATATTCATTATAAGATTCTGAAACCTGCAAAAATAAATTAAAATTGAGATTCATCAAGTGTTGTATAGTTTTTGTACACTCCAGAAATGTATATATATATGTATGTGGCTTTTTTCATCTTGACAGACGGTTGATTGGCTAATGTGTTACTGTGACAACTTCTGAGTTTGTGCTTGTGTCTCTCTTGCCTTTCAGCCCATCCCTAAGTTTCTTTTCAAAAGATTATGCGCCTTTGTATAATGTTTTTTTTCCACATAACTAGGTTATCAGCCAGTATTTTCCCATCTGTTCGGGCCGATAGAAAAGTTCTGTAGTGAGCCCTTGCAGATATCCTCATATCTGAGCAGTGGTCTGCTTTGCAGCCTCTTCTCTTCCAAAAGCCCACAGAACATCTGTTGTGGCATGCAGCTATTGCCCATTCTACTCACGTCCTAGCCATCTTAGTCTTCTACTACTGAGCATGCCCATGATGGAAGGCAAGTATGCATGTTGCAGTACTTCAGAGTTGGTTATCTTGTGATACCATCTGATGTTCATAATCTTGCAGAGACATCGAATGTGAAAGATGTTAAGTCTCCTTTCATGCCTTGAGTAAGCAGTCCTTGTTTCTGAGCCATATAGTTGTAAAGAGTTAATTACACAGGCTTGATAGATATGAATCTTGGACTAATATTAATTCTGTGTTGTCCCACGCTCTCGTCAATAATTTGCTGAATGTAGTAGCCGCACTTCCTATTCGAGCGTTGATTTCTTCATCAAGAGAAAGGCTGGCAGTGACTATGGACCTAAGGTAGCCAAATTTTTGAATTGCACAAATCATTGTATCTAAAACAGCTTGTATAGAGATTGCTTATATTAATGTCATTGCATTCAGATCAACAGACTAACACCACTTTCACGCTTTCTGTTTAACTGTAGCTCTACTGTAAGTCATATTATACTTTATCTTTCATCAGATAGGCTGGGTCGGTCACATTGTACGGATGCCTGATAAATAAATCTTTAAATAGTGCATGTATGGCGATCTTTATGAAGGTAAATGACCAGTCAGTGGACAGAAAATAACGCTTCAAAGATAAAGTCTCTCTAAAATGCTTCAATATAGACACCAATTCTATGAATCCCTTGTGCCAAATCAACAAACCTGGCACTGTAACAACACAAAAGGAATTCACATCGCTGAGTATCATCTTACTGCTGAGTAATCTAGGTCTTCTCTGATGTTTGTTTGGGCTCTATTGGTATGGCACATGATGTTGATGAGGGTGGTGATGATGAGAATAAACAGTTTTAGTTAATGCATAAAAGCAGTGCAAGTCTGGCCAAGATGAATTATCCATTTATTGTAGACTGAAAAAACATATGCAGCACATGATAACTACAAAAAAAAACACAGAGCCACATAAAAATGTTGCATATAGCAGGATCTAAAATGACATCGGCAGTTGTATGCAACAAACATATTGATTTTGTCTTCATCTAACAATATATCTTGGCTATGACCGCAGTCTAACCTAACGACATCCAACAATTAAAAGAATAAAACATTGGGGAGGGTGCATGTGTAAGGTTCACAAATTGGGATAATAAAATGTTATACTCCTACTTTGCTGTCCACAGTCAAATACCAAACAAACATACGGCAATGTTAAAGAACAGTTGACAGAAAGATTACTAAGTTATAAACACAACAACAGTTGACAGTTCTACAGAAGTTATAAACACAAAATTAGTTGACAGTTTTAGAAGTATAACACAACAATTGAAGTTCAAGAGTTATAAACAAAGTTGACAGTTCAAGAAGTTATAAACACAACAACATTGACAGTTCTCAGAGTAACAACAGTTGACAGTTCACAAGTTATAAACACAACATTAGTTGACAGTTCTACAGAAGTTATAAACACAACAACAGTTTACATTTTTCTAAGTTATAAGCACAACAACAGTTGACAGCTCTACCAAGTTATAAATACAACAGTTGACAGTTCTACAGAAGTTATAAAAGCAACAGCTGCTCACTATGCTACGCCAACTCCGTGATGAACTACAGATGAGAAAGTCTTCTAATGATTAAGCTAAGGACAAATAAAAAAAAGGAGGCCATAGGTACAATGATTAAGGTGTACATTTGAGGGGACTCTAGAGTAGCTGATAGTAGCTCGGCCTGCTAGCTGTAGACGCCTCATAGCTCGAGTTGAACCTACTGTCCGGCATTTGTTCGAGTCCCTGGTCTTACTCAGGACGATAACATGAGTACCTCTGAAGTCGGAGAAAATCTGCCTGTATGGCGAGGGAATACTAATTACGAGTACATTGAGCAACACGGCTGCCAGTGTAAAGTAATTTACAATGTGCACGCTGCTGCCATTGTAAGAAATTGGAAAACAGATTTTCACGCAAAAATCAGTTTCAGAGATGAACTTTCGTCCGAGTTGAAAGCGGACGAAAAGAAAAAAAAGGTGTACATTCAGCGGAGAGGTAAGTTATCTAGTGCTATATTATTTAACAGAAAAGCCCCACTTCCAAGAACCACATCTGGAGTTATACTGCAGTATAACATGATATCAGGTATGATTGTCATAGAGGCTCATCACAAATGACTCATGCCACTACTATTGTAAGAAAGACTTTTGTCAATACCTTATACTTACAGTGAGAAGAATAGATTACGAACGGCATACTCAAACAAGGTGTTTGGTGAACTTTCTTTATACTCAAACAAGGTGTTTGGTGAACTTTCTTTATACTCAAACAAGGTGTTTGGTGAACTTTCTTTATACTCAAACAAGGTGTTTGGTGAACTTTCTTTATACTCAAACAAGGTGTTTGGTGAACTTTCTTTATACTCAAACAAGGTGTTTGGTGAACTTTCTTTATACTCAAACAAGGTGGTTGGTGAACTTTCTTTATAACTCAAACAAGGTGTTTGGTGAACTTTCGGAAGTCGAAGAAGCTTCAGAATCAACCACAACCTGCTGCCTTGTAGGTTGGCTGGGGACAGCAAAAGACTAACGGAGAAGGAACCCAGTAAACGCTGGTTGAAATCGGACACTTCACTGAAGGATAAGAACTAGAGCTCCAAATGATACTGAACGATGTGACATAAAACATGTTCTTGGCAAAAGCTGTTTATTTATCACAATAAGAATGATCAAGAGAGAGAGAGAGAGAGTAAATCACTATTCAAATATCAGAATATCTGCAAGATCTCAATGAAAGACTTTTATATCGGTCCCAACAAATAAGAAAACTAGATGATGTTTAAGCTGTATGGAAAGCAATATTACGCAAAGATGCAGTCTTCACAACTTAAAAACTAGGGATAAACTTGAATAGGAAAGAAACAAGTTTAACCTAAAAAAGTCCTCACAGTTACACACTTGCCTCCTGACAGTTAACAAAGACCAAAATAAAGGTCATATAAACACACAGCAAGTACAACCTTTCCCACATTTACAAGTAATAATGTGTTTAGGGTGCGGTGCATAACATACAACATTACACCAGCAACATATAAATCTGTTGAATTTTTACAGTTGTGCTGTTTGTAGTTGCAGAACTGATTGATTGATTGACCCATCATCATTGCACTTTGGTGAGTAACCGTGTGTGTTCCGATCTCTTTCTTACACAAGAAGATCTCAGTGGTAGAGCAGGAACTCCATAGCACTGGCGAGGTTCCCCGGTGTAATTTAGAAGATGGTGAAAATATTCTGCAGGAGTTTTATTGATTAATCTTTCTAATGAATTTTGCCTAGGCAGCAACTTTCCAGCCTGCTATTTTCACTTTTGAACTGCCAAGGGTTCTTTTACATAATAATTCCTCTCGTACCGTTATACGTTACATAGGGCATGCAAGTAATTTCTCCATACCGCTCTATCCTGGGCAACTCACTCAATCTCCTCCATGGAACTGAGGCCGATATTTCCTGCCTCTCTCAGCAAAGTTCGTTTCAGGGTCTCCTTAGGTCGACCTCTCTTTCTTGAACCCTTTGCATCCCACTTCAATGCCTGCTTTGATATTCGTTGATCATATCTCCATCTTCTCTTTCTTATAACAGTTGTCACTAGTGGTTGACCAGTCTTTTACATGCTCAACTTTAACACAAGACCTACGTTTTATCGTCCGTCTCCGATAGGACTAGGACTCGATCTCACCTACACTGAGATCAGGGATCTCTGAAAAAATATCCTGATGGCTTCACGAGGAGCAACCAAGTACCTTTAGAACGAGAGGCGAGCACCTAACCTCTGTGCCATAGAGACAATTGCAGAACGGAGATGTGATAAACATGCACACTTGAACAGACGGAGATGTGATAAACATGCACACTTGAACAGACGGAGATGTGATAAACATGCAGACTTGAACAGATAGAGATGTGATAAACATGCACACTTGAACAGACGGAGATGTGATAAACATGCACACTTGAACAGACGGAGATGTGATAAACATGCACACTTGAACAGACGGAGATGTGATAAACATGCAGACTTGAACAGATAGAGATGTGATAAACATGCACACTTGAACAGACGGAGATGTGATAAACATGCAGACTTGAACAGATAGAGATGTGATAAACATGCACACTTGAACAGACAGAGATGTGATAAACATGCACACTTGAACAGACGGAGATGTGATAAACATGCACACGTGAACAGACAGAGATGTGATAAACATGCACACTTGAACAGACAGAGATGTAATAAACATGCACACTTGAACAGACAGAGATGTGATAAACATGCACACTTGAACAGACGGAGATGTGATAAACATGCACACTTGAACAGACGGAGATGTATAAACATGCACACGTGAACAGACGGAGATGTGATAAACATGCACACTTGAACAGACGGAGATGTGATAAACATGCACACTTGAACAGACGGAGATGTGATAAACATGCACACGCGTCGATAGGATAGGACCATCACTACCTGAGACAGGACTAGAAGAAAATCTGATGGCTCACGAGAGCACAGTCCTTAGAACAGACGGCACACCTGTGCATAAAGAGACCTCTGAACAGAACGGAGATGTGATAAACATGCACACTTGAACAGACGGAGATGTGATAAACATGCACACTTGAACAGACGGAGATGTGATAAACATGCAGACTTGAACAGATAGAGATGTGATAAACATGCACACTTGAACAGACAGAGATGTGATAAACATGCACACTTGAACAGACGGAGATGTGATAAACATGCACACGTGAACAGACGGAGATGTGATAAACATGCACACTTGAACAGACGAAGATGTGATAAACATGCACACTTGAACAGACGGAGATGTGATAAACATGCACACTTGAACAGACGGAGATGTGATAAACATGCACACTTGAACAGACGGAGATGTGATAAACATGCACACTTGAACAGACGGAGATGTGATAAACATGCACACTTGAACAGACGGAGATGTGATAAACATGCACACTTGAACAGACAGAGATGTGATAAACATGCACACTTGAACAGACGAAGATGTGATAAACATGCACACTTGAACAGACAGAGATGTGATAAACATGCACACTTGAACAGACGGAGATGTGATAAACATGCACACTTGAACAGACAGAGATGTGATAAACATGCACACTTGAACAGACGGAGATGTGATAAACATGCACACGTGAACAGACGGAGATGTGATAAACATGCACACTTGAACAGACGGAGATGTGATAAACATGCACACTTGAACAGACAGAGATGTGATAAACATGCACACTTGAACAGACAGAGATGTGATAAACATGCACACTTGAACAGACGGAGATGTGATAAACATGCACACTTGAACAGACGGAGATGTGATAAACATGCACACTGAACAGACGAGATGTGATAAACATGCACACTTGAACAGACGAGATGTGATAAACATGCACACTTGAACAGACAGAGATGTGATAAACATGCACACTTGAACAGACGGAGATGTGATAAACATGCACACTTGAACAGACGGAGATGTGATAAACATGCACACTTGAACAGACGGAGATGTGATAAACATGCACACTGAACAGACGAGATGTGATAAACATGCACACTTGAACAGACGGAGATGTGATAAACATGCACACTTGAACAGACAGAGATGTGATAAACATGCACACTTGAACAGACGGAGATGTGATAAACATGCACACTTGAACAGACGGAGATGTGATAAACATGCACACTTGAACAGACGGAGATGTGATAAACATGCACACTTGAACAGACGGAGATGTGATAAACATGCACACTTGAACAGACGGAGATGTGATAAACATGCACACTTGAACAGATGGAGATGTGATAAACATGCACACTTGAACAGACGGAGATGTGATAAACATGCACACTTGAACAGACAGAGATGTGATAAACATGCACACTTGAACAGACGGAGATGTGATAACATACACTGAACAGACGGAGATGATAAACATGACACTTGAACAGACGGAGATGTGATAAACATGCACACTTGAACAGACGGAGATGCTGATAACAGCATATGAGCATACATCTGAAGCATGTACTAGAGGAATGTGATAAACATGCACACACTGTAAGACAGACAGAGATGTGATAAACATGCACACTTGAACAGACAGAGATGTGATAAACATGCAACATTGATACAGACAGAGATGTGATAAACACATGCACACTTGAACAGAGTTAATTCTTATTTTTCATGTTTGTTGGCCTACAAGCTCTAATATAACCAAAACAGGGTTCGTCGTTAGGTTGCAAAAGACAATGCCTCTGCTTAAAGAGGATTTAATCCCCAATATAACAAACAACAAACTTAGATTCTCCGAAAGGCGTTAATATTTATTTTTTCATGTTTGTTGTCCTACACGCTCTGATATAACCAAAACAAGGGTTTGTTCTTAGGTTGAAAGCGACATGCCTCAGCTTAAAGAGGATTTAATCCCAAACATAACACACAAACAAGATGCAAAAATTGTGTTATTTTCCCTCCCACACTTTCTTTATAACTAGATTGAGACTTTTGACTCATCAAGCCACAAAATTAGTTGTTATAACTTCTTCCTCGAATGATCCATATCGACCACTTGTTAAACACTGTGTGATTTGTATGTGATCTGAACTTAACAGCGATTGTAACAGCCTGTTATGCTTCTACCAGTAGGCCAGCACATACGATTTCTGCGACGCTTTTTATTTACTAGGGTAGCTTCCCAAGACCCCTACATCAGTCGCCTTTTACGATATGTCTTATAGGTCGCAGTGTTAATATTCTTTGCTACCCTTGTTGTCCCCGGCACCACATAGACAAGTTGCTATATAAAAGTTGCAGAACTATGTTGGATGTTTTCATATATAACGCTACAGATATATATTTATTTTGTTGTTTGTTACATTAATCATAGTCATACAAAATAATACATCATACATGGAAATACATAATAATAATATAGAGAAAAAGAAAGTCATATTTCAGACTATGCTTACACTTGGCACACTACAAAAATTAACAAAATGATAGAGATAAATTTCATCATGGGCAAAAGAAAGGAACAAGCACTATTCTGCTGGTGATGACAAGTCTTAGAAATAAGGGGCCTCTGTGGCTAAGTGGTTACTCCATTTTCTTGTTGTGGTCCCCAGTAACGTAAGGGCGACTAGCTCAGACAGGAAATCGAAAATTCCTATTTAATTGGGGGCTGGTTTTTATACATGTTTGATAGAACACAGTAAGGTTTTTTTTTTAAATTTTACTCAATTCTATGTCATCATGGTTATTTAGTGATGAAAAATATTAAAAACATTGATATTCTTTAGATTTAAACTTGTAATATAATATAACCTTGATTTAGCATGTTATATTGTTTTTAAAATGAATTGATCTATATACAACAACACTGGAATGGTCATGCGACGGTTGGGGTCTTATTTTCTCGATTTTTAAATTGAGCCCGCAGGTCGTATGTTATCGGAGGCTGCGGTCTTACATTCCGAAAATCGTGTTTGAATTCAAACTGGGTGTTCCATTCAAAATGGAATTATTTTTTTTTCAGATACCTCTAGGATTGTTGTAGAGCTAGAGATTTCGTTCTTGGTGAAATCATCTTGGCGGGTAGCGTGCCACTTCTGTGGAGGTGACGAACTCTACGTGGCAATGAAGTCAATCCTTCAGCTTTAGATCTTTAATAAATAGCAGATGCACTATGTTAACTCAATTTCAGTTACTCTAGTTCCCATGATAACTATATTTTGTTAAACTTATCACTTACAAACATTAGTCCTTAGATATACTCTTACAAATTGTCTGTAAAGTCAACCTGCAGTAAAACATTCAGTAACCCTGTAATGTTAAGAATTAAGTATAGATTACCATCAGACAGTGCACCTCAAAGAGCAATGCTGCTCCGATACAATGGGTACAAAGCAAAAGGCCGCCACGCAAAAGATGGACCTCAGAGATAACAGAGGCGACGAAAGGACTATTTACAAAGCGCATACTAGGGCCCGTTTTAGAAATCTCTTCCTGACCTGACGCTGTGAGGCAAACAGATTCGAGAAAGAAAGAAAATCTATCTATCTCCTCTTCATCTCCCGTTTGACACATATGTTTTCTACATAAAAGGAAACTCCAGTAAAACTTTGTAGCAATGGTGAAGCATGTAACAACAAAATACTGTAGTTGTGGTCCGCTGTATATTGTGTATGTACTTTGTCGGGGATCTCAATGGTAAAGTGGTTAAGTCGTTTACCTGTCGTACTGAAGGTTGTGGGTTCGAATATGGACAGACAAACGGGCAATATTTTATGAGATCCCTAGAATTGTTGCCGGAGCTATGTAGTTCATGCTTTGCGCTCCAATGCTCTCGGCAGATAGCATCTCTGCCGACAGGGATGAAGCCATATGAGGAAACCCGGTGCAATGAAGTCAATCCTTCACTTGGGACACTTTTTGTACTTTGAACAACTACAGTACTTTGTTTTTTAGTGTTTTGCCAAGGCTTCCACAAGCGATTACCATTGTTAGATTTGTACCAATTGTTTTCCCATGTCAGGCAACAATCTTTCAACTCTCTTTACACAGTTCTTCTGCAAGTTTCCTTTGGATGTCCAAGTCTTAAGTATATTGTACTTGGAAAATAAGTTGTACACTTCTTCTTTAATGATCAAGCAGCTCTTGGACTACGACCCGATGCCATATAACATTAATGATATACATAGTATTGAAGAGATTGTGAATTTTAGTCTGTGAATTTTCTACCAATACTGGACAGGAACCAGAATTGGATTGCCTGCCCCTAGCATAAAAAAAAAAGAAGGGTGCTCTATTTCCATTTCAGTTTGGAGAAAATTCTTCTTGACTTCGGGACATCATCCACCTGGTGCTCGTCTTGTGATGTATCTCATAGTCAAGGATGAGACATTCTTAGTATGTTGCATTATGGGTCTGTCCATACCTGTTGTTTTTTTCTTGCCACACCAATCTTCAAACCCAGTTCTCGCAATCTAGTAGTTGACGTGGATTAGTTTAGATGAAGGTCTTCTCTGCGGCCACTCTCTATGAGGTGCTCTATTTGCTCATTTCCAGATGGCCTGCTAGGCATGCATAATTCTACAATTCTCTTAGACTTGTGAGGCTCATCACATCCTGAGTCACTGCGTCTTTGTGATGGGTATTTATAGTCAGAAGGCTGAACATATCTTAAGGTACAGTCAATGTCATTCTGGTGTCTGTCCAACAACACATAGAGTGCTATTGTCCAATAAGGCATGAGTTTGTACAGATGGGCTTTAAGGAGTTTGGAATTATATGTTTTACAAGTATAGCTGGATGCTTGAGGGGCAGAGAGAAGTGTGTTTTACCAGCGAGCCACAGGAACCATCAGTGCGCATACTTTGATATCTGTTGGGGAGACTGAGCACCTACAGGTCTGCCCAGAGTGCTGTGACATCAGTTCAGTAACCAATAACAGATAGGCTACAGGTGAAATTTTACAAACACAAAAAAAAAACCTTTCTAATACCACATCTTTTGGGTTATAATGTTGCATGGTGCTAGACCTGATTGGACATCGAGAAGGCTGTACAAAGATGACTCATGCCTATAAGCTTCTACACAAATCCTCTATAAAAATCTTTGTTTAAAAACATTTTTTAACTATACCAATAAAAACAAATTAACCATTTAAATCTATAACGGCCTAAAGCGCCCGCTACCGATTCAATCCCATAACGGCTGTATATGATCTACGATGGTATACCTTTTTAACAGAATTTTTCTGTACCTTGCTAATAGACACGCTAAATTTAGGTTATTTGTCACTACCGATAATGGCTGCCACCAATGTTGTTAACGCAAGTATTAATGTAATCAGGTTCAATTAGTAAATCTCTGCCTTTTTTTGTGTGTGTGTTCCTCTATCTCCACCGCTTGTTCTCTTCACTCTGAATTCAGGAATTTCTACACATTTATTAGACACTCAGTTTAACACAGCAATGTTGCAGGGAAATATATACATATTGTTATAAACCCCCGCCGTGTGGTGCAGGGGTCCACAAGGGAAGCAAAGAATAGTACCACCGCAACCTACAATGCATGTTATAAGAGGCGACCTAGGGATGCTACCCTAGTAAATAAAAACAGTGCAGAAATCGGATGTGCTGACCTACTTGTATGTGCATAACTGGCACAACATACAATCGCTCTTAGGCTCAGATCACATACAAATCACACAGAGTGGTTGACAAGTGGTCAATATGGAGCGTTCAAGAAGTTATAATCTACAAGAAAGTATCAGTTTTAACTCTACTACTCTCTCTTTTTGATGTGTTGTCTCTAACACTTTGTTATCAAACCCATAAGACTCCTACTCTTAGTAGGAGTACACAGTACAGTTGGGTGGAGTCCCCAACTAAGAGGGAAGGTCAGAGAAATATATATAAATATATAATATGGATTTATTGCTGTTTTCATTCTGCGTTCGACCGCTATAAATTCAAACGTAGTTGGTGCACCTGGTATGGTGCTTCTGACTGATATTTACGTAAAGGCCTGCTTATGTTATTATCAGTGTCCCCCACCACATAGGCGGCATCCAAGACCACCATTCTCCGACTACAGAGTGAACTGTTATCATATTTCAAGTTAACCCCTTCAGTCTTCTGAGTCGATATACGAGCTTGCTGTATTTTTTTAAGAAGACACAAAGTCAATAGACATACAATTCAGCATACATTGCAATATAAATGTGTCGGAAGATTAAACAAAAATTATGGAGTGAAAAGGTTAAACAATATTTTTATCACACAGTACAAAATGAAATCAATAATTATTAACAATTAACATAAAGATTTGGTAAATTGTGTGTAGCTTTTGCAGAGGTTTTACAGTATCTCTGAGGTTCATTCGCCACTGGTTTAATAACATTGATAAAACACTAAAATATGTGATATACAAAATGGCCCACAGAACAAACATTAGCATCCTTATAAATATTTTTGCGTACATCTCAGACGTCAACTTGAATATGTTAAAAAACAAGCAGGGGTAGTCTGAGGTAGTTAGCCTTAATTTTGTGTGCCTGATAAAACGTTTTTGGGATCTATATATTGAATGTTGTCACTTATATAAACTTTAGTCTTTTCTTTTGTAACTCCTACAAAGGTCTGTATAGTTGTCTTTCCAGTGTTGTTTCACTAGGCCAGTGAGTTTACCTTAGTTTATCATATTCTAAGCAGTTTTGAAGTATGTGTTATGCAGTCTATCCACATGTACACATGACTGAATTTGGTCCGAGTTTGATGCGTGTAGTTGATGTATCCTGTTCAGTGAAGAATGGCCTGCCCAGCGGTTGTAGTGACTACGTGATACCTCTGTTGAGTTCTCGTGGATGGCGAACACAATTCCAGATTTAAGGTGTTCTGACCAAGAAGTTCGATGTCCATGGCACGAGTAGAGCAAAAGCTAGGCCTGGATCGGAAAGTGAAGAATGACATTTTTCTAATCTGCTCATTTTGTGGTAGTTCTCCTGCATTAATATAAGTGGATTTCTGTTACTTTAAACGGTTTTTGACATGATAAGGCTGGCTGTATGTAACCAACTACTGACTTACTTGACACGCCCGAGTGGTTAACGGGGGTCAAAATTTGGGGTGTAAAGAATAGAACCACTGTTACCTGCCGCGCATGTCGAAAGAGGCGACTAAGGAGGTTTGGCTGAAATCGGATGCATGTGTCCTAAACGTGTAGAAGTCTATGCATTTAGGGCCTACCAAATCAATGTGCAACGTATACACATTCTTGGCAAAGATCAAACATATCACAAAGAGTGATTAAAATTGATAGTAAAGAACAAACGCAAAGAAGAAGAAGACTTGACTTATTCCTCTTTGTGGAGCATATTGCCTCAACAGTTGTTCACCACTTTTCTTGGTCTCTGACTATTTTCTTGATGGCCTCCCAGGATAGTTGAGGACCCTTCAGTTCCTCAAGAAGACTTTGTCTCCGGGTCTATTTAGAAATCCCCTTTTCCATTTTCCCTGCAGGTTTCACTCAAGTGCTTAACCAACTACTAATCCTCCATAATTAATCACAATTGTAAAGACATTTACTTACGCATATATATTTTTATAAACAGCTAAAACAAAAAAATTAACAACATTCCATGATCGAAATATTATAAATTATTCTAGCAGTGGGATGGATCATGCATGAATATAATCTGTTAAAAGCATACCATGTTGTCTGCTGGGCATATGGTCTATTTGATCTTTGCAGACGCCATGTATCAAATGTGTAACTGTGATGACTTTTGATTTTATGTTTGTTTTTCTTGAGTTCAAGCTTGTTCTTAAGTTTTCTTTGAAAATCATTGACTCTGCACTCTTTGCATAATGTTGTTCTTTCTACCTAGTTTGTCCATCAAATGATTTTCCAAATTGTTGTTGTGGGTGACTTTTGAGTCTGTGTTTCTTAAGTACAAGCTTGTTCTAATTTTTCTTTGAAAGACTGAGTCCCTGCATAATGTTGCTTTCAACACGGCTTGGTCATCAAATTGTAAATTGTTGTTGACGGTGACTTTTGAGTCTATGGTTATTTTTTCTCAAGTTCAAGCTGGTTCTGAAGTTTTTAATTTAAAAGACTCTCATCCTTGTGTAATGTTGCTCTCTACACAGCTTGGTCATCAAATGGTGAATATTTATTGAGGGCATGTGCTCCAGGGGGAGCTGAAAGGTTTATTATTATTCATTAAGATTGACATTCAGATAATCATACACTGAAGCACTTCCCAAATACAGGACATTTTTATTAATTATTTTCTTTCCATAAAAACCAACAAAAGATCCACATTTTTAATCATCAAAGGAAATTAGTTGAACTTCCCTCTGTGCAGGAGATGGCTGTGATGTCGGTGCGTGTAGCCCCTGCTGGTACTGACCCATGTACTGCTGCTGAGGCTGTTGCTGTTGGTATTGCTGTTGTTGTTGGTATTGTGGTTGCTGTTGGGGTTGTGGTTGGTTGTTATACATTGTCTGGTTCTGATGAGCTGGCAAGGCATTAGCCATACCTGTAGGAATATAAGTATGACCCAGTACAAATCATATTGCTGTGAGAAACGAATGTTGGTAAGAAAGGTCTAAAAAGAGTTGGCTATTAAAGAACATACAATCAAGGCAAAATTAAATATTTCGAACACATCAAACGACATGAGTGCCTAGAAAAGATCATTTGGGAGAGAATGATGCCTGGAAGAAGAATGAGAGGAAAACCTAGAAGACGATGGGTGCAAGATGTCATTGCCGATCTGAGAATGACTGTTGCTGATGCCGGTCAACTTGCACCAGAATAGAGTTACTCAGGGCTGCAGTCATAGGAGCCAAGTTCCGGAAGGGACACTCTACTTGACGATGATGAAGAAAGGCCATATCTAAATCACAAGAAAAAACCTTACAGGGTCTAAATCCGAAGGACTGACTTCATTGCACCGGGATAATGTATACAAGTTCTTGGCAAAGATCAAACATATCACAAAGAGTGTTTAAAATTGGTCGTAAGAACGACGCAAAGAAGAGAAGAAGATTGCATCGGGATTTACTCCATATGGCTCTATTACTGTCATCGCAAAAAAATAACGCTTGCAAATGAGGCCATCTGCAGGAGTATTGCACAAAGCATGAACAAGCTCCTGCAACAATACTAGAGGTCTCTGGAATAAATGCACTTGTGAACAGAATGATGCGATCCAGATTCGAACTCATGACATATGAAGTGCGAAACAAGGGCGTAACCATTTAGTCACAGAGACCCCCAAGGAAAAAAATGCATGAATACAGATTCTATCAATCAAGTTCTATGTAACTGCATGCAGTGCTCTTCTGTCTTAAGTCGCATACTCTGTATCAGATGTCCAGAACTGATAGCAAATACAGAATTGTGAAGAAGAACAGGACAGAAGCCAATACAACATGAGGTTAAGGAGAGAAAGTGATGATGGATTGAACCCAACCTTTAGAAAACTACCAAACAACATAACCAGATATGCACTTTGTGAGTACCTCCAGGCAAAGAGAACAGTGGGGAGACCAAAAACTGTCAATTAAGAACTGTAGAGGAGGAGGTCAGAGAGATCAGAGTCTTGTGGGTTATTGGTTACTGCACTGACTTCACAAAACTCCAGTTGTTGGTTACTAAACTGACGTCATTGCATTTCAGGCATACCCATATGTGTTCAGTCTCCCCCAACAGATGTCAAAGAGTGTGCATACTGATGGTTCCTGTGGTTTGCTGGTTAAACACACTTTATGTGTATCTCTCTTCCCCTCAAGCAACCAGCTCTACTTCTAGTGGGTAGAAGTGAGTAGTCCAAAACCGAGTTAGGTGGAGAGCGACAGATATAGTCTTATGATTCAGCAGCAACGATGTTAACTTTTTCTCATCTTATTCAATGTGCCCTTCCTTCCTTTCGTTTGCTTGAAATATTGTCTATATATTCAACGTTGTCTCTTGTATAAGTATGGGTGTGAAGCATGAATATTTAATAAGGCAGTGGAAAAACATATATGTGCTTTTGAATATAAGTGTTACAGAAGAGTCCTCATATATCATGGACAGAGAAGAGAACAAATAGATCTATCCAGAAAGAACTCAAAATCATAGAAAACTGGCTGATGCTACAAATAAGAAAGAGAACATTGAGGTATTTCGGACATATAAAAAGACATGAAAGGCTGAAGAAGACCATCATGGAAGGAGGCATACCAACAAAGAGAAGAGGAAGACCACAGAGAAGATGGATTCAGGATGTAACATGGGTTGGACATGACTGCTGCAGAGGCCTATGAGAGAGAGAATTCCAGAGGACTGTTGGGGTGGCAAAGTTCTGCTCAGGACAAGCTATTTGATGATGATGTCTTATATAAACTTCACTGTCTTTTTCAGCTCATCAACAGAGATCTGTGTAGTTCTATGTCCAGTGTTGTTTCGTTAGGCAAGTGAGCTTGCCTCAGTATATCATATTCGCAGCTTGAAGCATCTTCAATGTACTCTAGACAAATGAAGAATTGTTCAACTATAAACAATACTAGATCTTACCTTGCATACTGAAAGATGGATAATCATGGGATTGAGGTTGTGCATTCGCATATCCAGTCTGGTTGTCTATGCCACCAATTGAAGGAAGGGAGTATGGAGTGCTGGATGTGGGCATCTGATTATGTATTCCACTGTAGCCACCTGAAAGACAACAAGCAACATATACAGTTAATTTTTATCATCATCTTCAATTGTGTTTAAATTTGCACATTAACACTTTCGCTGCTGCCGCCAACAAAATTCACAGAAATACAAAATCCCCATGGCTGCCATCGATGACTTTTTTGTCCGAGAGATACATCCTTTTTAAATGGGGAGTTTCGTTAGCCAAAAACGTGTGTCCCGTTATGCAGTACTTCCGTATTGTTAAGAAGAGCTCTCTAAGATGGCGGATCTATAAGAATTTTTGTTTGTAAGAAATCATCATCAGGTGCCGTGTCGCTCGGCTGCGAAGCGACCGTGGATCTTCACGAATCTGTCTCTGGTGTTTGTTTTCATCTCAAATGTTGACGCACCATAAAGTCATGCTACCCAAAATGCTCTCTCTTGTAGTCCTCTGTCTCGTCTCCACTCTATTTTACCAGTTGTTACAGTGTGTTCTAAATCTCCTTTTCTCATCATGTCCGAAAAATGATAACTGGCTCTTTCTTGTATTGATAAGTTATCTTTGTCTTGACCTTATTTAACACTACATTAATCTGTTTAGTAGGCCATGAGAATCTCATTATTCTACTGTAAAAGCACATCTCTGGAACCCTCAGAAATACTTACCAATATTAGAAGAGGCTGTAGACATAGGTCCAGACATTGAATGCTGTGGAGGTAAACTTGTGGGCCCTTGATCATTCTGAAATCATAAATAAATGATTGTTAAAGACTTTACAATTCCCTACATGTTTCAGTAGAATTCATACTTTCACTGGGGTCAAAGGCGCAGTTCTAGGGACAATGTCACGCCAGGTTTAGTGAGCTGGCACTATTCAAGATCCTATCCCACCTCCATGTGGTGAACCTGGAAACAGACAGTTGATCCTGTCTGGCTAAGCGAGTAGGGATTAAGGGAGAGCTACAGGTAGTGGTAGTAGTGCAAGCGCAGAATAGTAATGCAGGTCCAAAAACCCTGAACAAAATGCATGCATCTCCTGGCCGAAGTCCGATGAAAAGTTGTCTGTATAGTTGCTGAAATGTAAGAAATAGTAGCGTTCAGTCGTCTGTGAGCGAATGCCAACTCCTTGGAGCAAATGACAGCACCAAAATTGCTAGCTGTGGGGCAAGAATCAATGAGAACGATGTGTAATCAACAGTCTCAGCAAGTGTCTCTGAAAACACTGTAACGAATCGTGGTGACACATGGGAATATTCGACAAACTCTGTACCAAAGGCCTAGCGCAGATACATTTACTGGGTAAAGTCGACCAAGCGCAAATCCTAAAGTTGCGTTTTAGTGCCTAACGAAACTGCCCTCCCTGGGACAACCGGGCAAGGTATTGTTGCATTAACAACTAACATCCCCAGAATAACTGAGGTGGGTGATGTTGGCGATCGCCAAAATTTCAGTTGCGTTGCTAGCGCTGATTAACGATCCTCTAGAATATCTGTCGCAACCCCAGTCCAGTGTTTCCTAGGGACAGAGAAAATGCAGAGTAGACATTGCAAATTGTAAAGTGCCGACATGCGCCCCAAAACAGATGAGAATACTAATACTCAGGAACAAACTCACCGTGGATAGAAAAGTAAGGCCGATAATGCACTGGTACAAACCCTAGCATTGGCTAAGCGATACTTTTGGACGCCGATCATCATTCTCTAGGAAGATGACGTCCAAATGGCAAACCCATCCGTCCCACAGTTCTAGGAAAGCTACCTAGTAAATAAAATGCTGGCTCTTTGGCGTAGATCATAAAGCCTAAATATACGGCGAAAGTTGATCATAAAAGAGCAATGCAGCCGACAAGTGACCATCCCAATGACTAGTCCTAGAAGGGTTCTTAATGTTCCTAAGCCGGAGCGACCACACCCAGTCAGAAAAATTTGCAAAGTATTAATGCTCTTTGCGTAGATCGAAGTAAAATATACGGCGTTAAAAGATCATTAAAGAGTGCTCATCATACAATGCAAAAGGTCGCCGACAGTCAAATAGGTTGCAGTTCTAGGCCAAGCTACCCTAGTAAATAAAATGCTGGCACTAAGCCGGATGTGCTGGGCTAGTCACCATAGATGCATAACTTGGTACAGCATAAAATCCGTTCTTGGCAAAGGCTGTTTACATATCACAACAAGAATGATCATAATGGCCGAAAAGAACGATCGAAGAAGAATACTTTCACCATGTTGAGTACAGCTCCTTACATGTTACCAGTAGAGTTCATCATACTTTCACTATGTTGAGTACAGCTTCCTACATGTTGCAGTAGAATTCCTCATACTTTCACCATGTTGAGTACAACTCCCTACATGTTACCAGTAGAATTCCTCATACTTTCACCATGTTGAGTACAACTCCCTACATGTTACCAGTAGAATTCATCATACGTTCACCATGTTGAGTACAACTCCCTACATGTTACCAGTAGAATTCATCATACGTTCACCATGTTGAGTACAGCTCCTTACATGTTACCAGTAGAATTCATCATACGTTCACCATGTTGAGTACAACTCCCTACATGTTACCAGTAGAATTCATCATACGTTCACCATGTTGAGTACAACTCCCTACATGTTACCAGTAGAATTCATCATACTTTCACCATGTTGAGTACAACTCCCTACATGTTACCAGTAGAATTCATCATACGTTCACCATGTTGAGTACAACTCCCTACATGTTACCAGTAGAATTCATCATACTTTCACCATGTTGAGTACAACTCCCTACATGTTACCAGTAGAATTCATCATACGTTCACCATGTTGAGTACAACTCCCTACATGTTGCAGTAGAATTCATCATACTTTCACCATGTTGAGTACAACTCCCTACATGTTACCAGTAGAATTCATCATACGTTCACCATGTTGAGTACAACTCCCTACATGTTGCAGTAGAATTCATCATACTTTCACCATGTTGAGTACAACTCCCTACATGTTACCAGTAGAATTCATCATACGTTCACCATGTTGAGTACAACTCCCTACATGTTACCAGTAGAATTCATCATACGTTCACCATGTTGAGTACAACTCCCTACATGTTGCAGTAGAATTCGTCATACTTTCACCATGTTGAGTACAACTCCCTACATGTTACCAGTAGAATTCATCATACGTTCACCATGTTGAGTACAACTCCCTACATGTTACCAGTAGAATTCATCATACGTTCACCATGTTGAGTACAACTCCCTACATGTTACCAGTAGAATTCCTCATACATTCACCATGTTGAGTACAGCTCCCTACATGTTACCAGTAGAATTCATCATACGTTCACCATGTTGAGTACAACTCCCTACATGTTACCAGTATAATTCATCATACTTTCACCATGTTGAGTACAACTCCCTACATGTTACCAGTAGAATTCATCATACGTTCATCATGTTGAGTACAACTCCCTACATGTTGCAGTAGAATTCATCATACGTTCACCATGTTGAGTACAACTCCCTACATGTTACCAGTAGAATTCATCATACGTTCACCATGTTGAGTACAACTCCCTACATGTTACCAGTAGAATTCATCATACGTTCACCATGTTGAGTACAACTCCCTACATGTTACCAGTAGAATTCATCATACTTTCACCATGTTGAGTACAGCTCCCTACATGTTACCAGTAGAATTCATCATACGTTCACCATGTTGAGTACAACTCCCTACATGTTACCAGTAGAATTCATCATACGTTCACCATGTTGAGTACAACTCCCTACATGTTACCAGTAGAATTCATCATACGTTCACCATGTTGAGTACAACTCCCTACATGTTACCAGTAGAATTCATCATACGTTCACCATGTTGAGTACAACTCCCTACATGTTACCAGTAGAATTCATCATACGTTCACCATGTTGAGTACAACTCCCTACATGTTACCAGTAGAATTCATCATACGTTCACCATGTTGAGTACAACTCCCTACATGTTACCAGTAGAATTCATCATACTTTCACCATGTTGAGAATAGTTCCAAGAGGGAGTAAACCCAGTACCTTTGGAACAAGAGGCGAACAATTAACTTTTACACCACAGAACCCCCTCAGACTTATTACTGCTCAGTCTCCTCTGCACGTATTCAGGCTCTGGTTCACTGGTTATATACATCTTGTCTTGGACAATAGTATGGCAGTAATATCCAAGAATAGAGCGCGGTAGCGTGAGTTGTTAGTGAACTCGCTTCTCAAGGCTGGTGGTCTGGGTTCAACTCCGCAGTGTGCGTGGAATTTTCCGACCGCGTCGGCTCTCAGGTCGACCCAGCCTCAACTGGGTACCAGACATGCTCTGGGAAAGTAAAGGCGGCCGGCGTGATGCTGACCTCATCACCCATCGTGTGCCGACCGTCAATGAAAAATACAGGCCTAACACTGTATTGCCCTATGTACCACGAGGTATGAAAGGTTTTTTTTTTTACTTTAATATCCAAGAATATATCCCATTTTCAGAACAGAGGTATCTCTGGTACATCATCCATAAACAGCTTCTTTCTAAATACGTTTAGATAAATCATTGCAATTATGACATTGTGATAATACATGTTCATCATCATCATCATCAAGTACCTTGTCCCTTCCAGAACTTGGCTCCTATGACAGCAGCCCTGAAAAACTCTCAGTTCTGTGCAAGTTGACTGGCATCAGCAGCAGTCATTCTCGGATCAATGACATCTTGCACCCATCGTCTTTTAGGTCTTTCATTCTTCTTCCAGGCACCATTCCTTCAAAATTATCTTCTCTAGGAACTCATGTCGTTTGATGTGTTCGAATTATTTAATTTCCCTTGATTTTATGCTCTTTAATAGCTAACTCTCTTTAATATCAAGCTGTTGCAGAACAGAAGCATTTGTTCTTTTCTCTGTCCATAATATTCCCAGTACCCTTTTGTAGCATTAGCATTCAAAGGTATTAATGATCTTCTCAACCTCTTTGTCAAAAGGACAAATGATACATCTTACACAGACATAAAATGGCTGAAGACATAAAAAAAAACGGATAGAACACTAGAACAAACAGTCACTGCTCTAGATGAGCAGCTACCATAGTTTTGAGTGAAGAAAGTGTTTGGATCATATTTTGAGCATGGTACTTTGTTTCTAGACCTGCCGCCTTAACCAATATAGTGAGATGGTTGGGCTGAAAATAAATCAGAAGAAAACTGAAGTAATGACTCTGAACATAGCAACCCCAGCACCAGTCAAACTAGAAGGTAAAACCCTCCGAGATACAACCGCTTTCACATACCTTGGAAGTGTTATTAGCAATGAAGGAGGCGCTGGATCTGACATTAAAACAGACTGAGTAAAGCACGCAGTGCATTCATGACCCTTCAGACCGCCTGGAAATCTGCCCAATACAGCATCAGAACCAAGACTAGTATCTATAACAGCTGTGTGCTGTCAACTTTGCTGTACGGATCGGAATGCTGGAGAATGACAGAACAGGATATGTCCAGACTCTCCGCCTTTCATACAACTTGTCTCGAAAAATCTTACGGTGTACTGGCGACTACTATCTCGAATCAAGAATTGCTTGCACGATGCCAACAAGAGAATATGGGCACTATCATCCGAAGGCGACGCTGGAGATGGATTGGACATGTGATGCGCATGGAGACTGGCTCCGACACGAAAACTGCACTGAGATGGACTCCAGAGGGTAGGCGAAGCGTGGAAGACCCAAGACAACCTGGAGGAGAACGATAGAGCAAGAGCTGAAGGAAATGAATCATAGCTGGAACACAATACAGAGGAAGGCCATGAACAGGGAAGAATGGTGTACGTTTGTTGCTGCCCTAACGCCAGGGGCGTAACAGGCTAAAGAGAGAGAGAGACTTTGTTTCTGGAGGGTCCATTTTTTGAACCATCTGAGAAATGAATGAGATGGAGGTCTAAAAACATGGAGATGAGACTTGCAGGCAGAGATCAATGAATATACAGAACAGCTGGAAGGTGCTGCAGGAGATAGCTAAAGTTAGGAAAACTTTGCATGAGTTGGTTGAGGGCATATGCCCCAATCGGGATTAAAAGACACGAGAGAAGGAGATTATTATATTGATAACAACTTCTTCTTTTGACGTCACACTGCTACCAGGTTGTTTCCTAGTGTCATGGTTTTCCATTTTTGTTTTGCACTGTTCAAGTAACAACAAGTACAAAGCTGCAAATTTTGAATGAAAGATTAACAAAGTAGTGAACAAAAATCCTTACTTGTAAACCATAGTTCTGCTGTCCTAACATGCCCTGTCCATCGGTTTGATATCCTCCTGGTGGCATGCTAGTTACAGGACCCATAGGCGCATACTGCCCTCCAATTGGCTGCTGGCCCATACTATACATTCCTGATTGACCCTGACCTATGTAAGCAGGAAATGACATTCCTTGTTGCACTAAACCCTAAAAGAAAAGAAAAATATGAATTAAAAAAGTGATGACATCTCAAACAATTTAATGAATATATTTATCAGTACAAGAACAGACACACACACATAATAAGACAACATAAACAAAGGTTGGGAATGGTTCGGTGTGAAGGCTATGGACTGAATCCCTACAAGCATCAACAATTTGCAGAATTACACTTATCTTCGTTCTGGGAACATGGGTGTGTTGGCAATGAGAGAGCAGGCAGGTTGGCTGGCTCTGCCACCAGATCAGGGGGTCAGCCAATGGATCGAACTGACATTCTGAATGGCCACATAGAGTGTGGCAAGCAGGGTTTTCATTTAAATAAATCCCATCAACTGCTAGATGACAAGAGCTTGGAGTGGCCAGAAAAGAGCAACATAACAGATATATGAGATGACTCATCAATCAACATCATCTTCTTCTGCAAGCACCCACTGTCAATTCAGGTGGTAGTCATGACGCTTGGTATTGCACTTCTGACTGATTATTGCGCGAAGGCCTGCTTATCATTTTACCAGTGTCCCTTGCCATGCGGTGAACCTTTGCCGTCTCCAGAGGTTCTTGAAGATTAGATCATACAAGTATTATTGTTACAGGAAACCTGTTGTTCATGAACTCCTGCAGTGAGTTCTCATACCATCGGTACTTTTACGGCCATTGTTAGTTAGTGAAGTGTGACTTCCTCATCGGATTTCCCACCTTTAGAGAGGTTGTTCCTAACACTGTATGATAAACACTCTTTAATGATCTTTTAATGCTGTATATTTGGGCTTAGATCTACGTCAAGAAGCATTTACTACTTTTGCTGACTGGGTGAGGTCGTTCCGGTTTAGCAGCATTCTCAACCCATCTAGGGCTAGTCATTGGACGGTCACCTTTCTTGTATTCTTTGCTCTTTAATGATCATTTGTCACCATAAATTTGGGCTTTATGATCTTCGCCTAAGAGTATGTCTACAATATGCGCCCTTTCTGACTATATGAAGGTCGTCATCAATCAACATCAAACTGGTACAGTTAGTCGCTGGAACCTGTTTGAGATATTGAGATTTTCTTGATTTCTTGTAATGTGAAATTCAACATCAACAAAAGGATTGGTTGATACCAGAATTTGGAGAAGACCACAGACTTTACCCTAGCAACAAACTTGATGATCTAGCCTTATACCTGACCTGAACACAGGAGAAAGACCACTTCTTCACCCTTCACCTTAGGGAGGCATAGGTCCCAATCAAGGCCTTCCAAGCTTCGTCTATCCAAGGCCATCTTTCCAGATCTTCCCCCTCTCCCCTTATTCACTAGCATTCCGTCTCCAACTCCATCTCGGTGTTCCTGGGTTTTCCCCTACCTCTATTGCCCTGGGGGTTCCATCAGACAGCATGTCTCGTGATGCTGTTAGGGGGTTTCTTCAGTGTGTGTCCTATCCATCACCACTTCTGCTCTTATCTCTGTTCCACCTGCCGTTGTCCCGCTCTATCCCAGGAGTTCCCTATTTGTAGTCCTGTCATACCATCGCAGATGGAGTATCCTGTGCAGGCATCTATTGATGAATGTCTGCAACTTTTTGGTTTTCCCAGAAAAACCTGACAAAGTTATTGGTTACTAAACTGACGTCATTGCACTCGGCAGACCCATAGGTGCTCAGTCTCCCCAACAGATATCGAAGAGTATGCATACTGATGGTTCCGTGGCTCACAGATTAAACACACCTCTCACTCTGCCTCTCAGGCATCCAGTTCGACTTGAACAACGGGTAACTCCAAACTGCTTAATCGCTTGATCGATTCAACATCGATTTTAGTGTCTTCATCCAACAGAGTCGCAAGAGACCAAGAATATCCCTTATCCATTGTCAACTCCCCAACAATCGATGTTGTTGATGTAAGCCTGTCCGCTCTCTCATTACCGTAAACACCGCATGCCCAGGACAGTATATCCACGTAAGCCGCTGGAGGATAGAAACTTCTATAGACTGACAAAGTGAAAACAAGTATACTCTAACTCTGTTGCATGTTTCATAACCTTCAGCAGAAACAGCTATTCTATGAACTGGTGATCCTTCTGCTGATCCTGCAGCTGTGGTGTAGCTCTGTGGTGGCATTCCAGCATTTGGTTGCATGCCATGTTGAGGGATGCCTGGTTGACCTATCATTGGCTGAGGGTAACCCTGAAACCACACAAAATATGTATCAAAGAGCAGTTCTAAAAAAAAGGTCTAAAGGCAAATGATTGACTTCATTACACCGGGTTTCCCCATATTGCTCAGTCCCTGTTTGCAGAAATGGCACTTCATCTAGCGAGAGTGTTGCACAAAACATGAACTCCACAGCTCCAGCAACAAACCTAGGAATCTCATCACGTGACCGCTCGGGATTCGAACTCACGGTCTTCAGAATGTCAGGCAAACATCCTAACCACTTCATCACAGAGACCTAGAAAATTATACAACTATCCATCCCATTATATATATATATATTCACACTGTTATGTTACTCACTAGCTTTACTACTCAGCTTTGCCTGGTATCTAGCTTCTTGTAAATTGTGTATTTCATATTTTACAGACAAAAATCAAAAAGAAATTGATACCTGCATGACAAACAAAAAAAATCTGCATACTAAATTACTTACTCAAGTTAATAATCGAATGCAGAGCAGTTTTTCAGTCTCAATCTTGACATACATGTCAACCAAATATTGACTAGTAATTTAGTGATCTGTTCTCAGTCACTGCACATCAATTGATAGAAATAGTATGACACTTGCCGATACCATTTTTTGACTTTAATTGAGTTCCTGGTTGGTTTTGACTGATGCTGAAGGCATATCCGCCCTCGCCATGTGGAAAAATCAGACTATATTGTATGGCCTGAACCTAAATGAGTGCATCGGATATGCTGTTGATCTAATTTTACTACACCTGGTCAGTCAAAATAATATTGTGCTTTTGGATTTTTCATACGCTTCTTCTTCTTGAACGTCCATATCGACCACTGGTTAAACCACATTTTGTGGTCTGTATGTAGCCAAGCCTAAGAGAGATTGTACATTATGCCAGTTATGTGTCTACAAGTAGGCCAGCATATCCGATTTCTGCTATACTTTTTATTTAATAGGGTAGCTTCCTTGTGCCCCTACCTCAGTCGCCTCTTACGACATGAGTTGTAGGTCACGGTGTTACTATTCTTGCACTTTGCAAGCCCTGCAACACATTGGCTAACTTAGTTGTTAATACCAAATGCAAACTACAAGCAAACAAAAAAAAGCAGAGAGTCACAGAAACAGAAAACTGCTTATGAAGGTCCGGATGCCATACTGGTAAAGTAGAAATGTGTTTAAAAAATTGTGGTCCTTCTTATGTGCCCTTGGTCATGAAAGAACATGATGATGACTACTATTCAAAAAGAAAGATCTTATGTGTACCTGTGGGTATCCAAACCCCTTGCATCTGCCTCTATGTGAGTCAACTGTTTCTGCTGCTCAAACCTTGCAGCCATCTCTCTCTCCTGCTCTTGCAATCTCTGCAGTGCCAACTGTCGCTGCATTTCCAGATATTCCTGAATAATAACAAGAACAATGTCTGTTTAATAAAAGCTGTGGGGGACTGCCTAGAGTAGTTGATAGTAGCTCGGCCTGCTAGCTGTGAGACGCCTCATAGCTCGGGTTCGAACCTACTGTCCGGCATTTGTTCGAGTCCCTGGTCTTACCCAGGACGATAACGTGAGTACCTCTGAAGTCGGAGAAAATCTGCCTGTAACGAGGAATACTAATTGACGAGTACATTGACACACGGCTGCCAGTGTAGTAATTTACAATGTGCACCCCTGCTGCCATTGTAAGAAATTGGGAAAACAGATTTTCACGCAAAAATCAGTTTCAGAGATGGAACTGCTTGAGTTGAAAGCGACGGAAAAAAAAAGCTGTCAATGTTACAAGACGGGATAGATTGAGAAATGAGAACATTAGAAATTCGTTGAATTACACCATGCATATCAAAACATATTTGAAAATCATGACATATCCTTTTTTACAGGACGTAGCCATCAACATACAACATCAGTACTAAACTTCATCAAGAAACAATAAATTAAATGGTTTTGCCACATAAGTAGATTACCAACAGACAGTGCACCTCAAAGAGTGATGTTGCTCGGATACATCGGATACAAAGCAAAAAGATGGACCCTCAGAGATAGCAGAGGTGACAACAGACACTACTTATGAAGCGCACACAAGGACTTCTTGACGAGGATTTCTCATTCTAGAAATCCGCCTTATCCTGACACTGTGAGGCAAACAGGATTGGAAAAGAAAGAAAGAAAAGCTGTCAACAACAGTAAACGAGTCGTCAATTTTCTAAACACCACATATAAGTTCAGTAGTTTGCCATTGTTTTCGAATAGAAAGGTCTATTTACAGTTCGTAAAATCCCAGGAAACTAATTTGCTTCTAAAATGTGCCCGGAGTTTGAACCAGGTACGCTTGGATTGTGATCGAGCTCACTACCGCTTAAGCTACAGACACTCACACATATTAGAAGACAACAAATAAAATGATGTTTCTGTCAGATGGTGAGAATGAAACCAGATCTACTGCCATCTTGCGCTTATAACAATCAGCAACCCAGAGCCAGAGGAAGACCAAGAACCAGATGGATAGCTATCCATCAAAGAAAACTAGCTGATGCTACAAATAAAAATGAGAAAATTGAAGTATTTTGAACATATAACAAGACACAATGAATTGGAGAAGACCATTACGGAAGGAGGCATCCTAGCAAAGAGAAGAAGAGGAATACCAAAAATAGAAGCTTAATTCAGGATGTAACTGATGATTTGAGCATCATGGCTGCAGAGGTGGGACATCTGACCTACAAGAGAAATTCCGAAGGATTGTTAGGGTGTCTAAGTTCTACTCAGGACAAGCTATTTGATGATGACATAGTATTGAAGAGCTGGGGTGTTTTCTAATATTTTCTACACACACCTGACAAGAGTCAAAATGTGGACTGTTCTAGAACTAGTTGGCTCTCTATGCCACTTACTAATACAGCAGCCAACTATAGACATGTCTGGAGTGCAATGATGATATTTCAAACTGAAAAGCAGCCAAGGTAAGACTTAACTGTGCCCATTAATCCTGTAACGTTCGAGTATTAAGAAACAGGTGTGTGTGTGTGTGTGTGTATACATTGACAACAGATGTGTGGGGTGTGTGTGTGTGTATACACTGACAACAAGTGTGTGATTACCTTGACAACATGTGTGTGTCACAACAGGTGTGTAGTATAGAAAGCAACAGAAGTGTGGGTATATCAACAACCGATGTGTGGTACATTAACAATAAGTGTGTGTTAAGTAACGAAAACATGAACATCCCACACACTTACATGTTTCTTCTGTCTCATGACTTCCAGCTTCTGCATCATCTGGATCTGCCTCTGTCTCTCCAACTCTTCTGCTTCCCTTCTACGTTTTTTTTATGTTCTTTCGTAGGAGTCCAGAGCCTCCCTGGCATCTCTGAGTTGAGTGAGCTTATCTTGCAGTCCCTCATAATAAGCTGAAATCAAATATCTATTATTAATGCTCTTATAGTGGAGGGTCTGGCAGAATAGATTAAAGTATTGGCTCCCATTTGGAAGACCCAGGTTCAATTCCATGTACGAGCAAGGAGTCTTTTTCGTCAGGCATAAAGAAAAATCATAACCTGAACAGTTTCAAGGTGACTACACAGCAAACAGCCATTAAATTCCACAGGCCCATGTCCCCATCCGTCCTACACCGGTCTAAAAAAAGCGGTATTACAGGCAGTAACAGCGTTTTTTGTTGTTGAAATAAATGTCCTTCTTCTTCTAGATTTGCCACTATGAATTCATGTGTAGTCAGGCATCTAGTGTAGGCATCTGACTTATTTTTGCGGGAGGCCTGCTTCACTTTTTATCAGTGTTCCGTCACAGGTGTGTCTTCAGAGATAAGAAATAAATGTCCTACTTTGAAAGCAAAGTGACTTCCTATCAAATGTGGTTGAAATCCATCTTTAATATATTCTGTCTCATGTCACCAACATAGCTACAATAGTTCAATAGTTAATGCAATTGCTTTGTAGACATGTGATTCTGCAAGATGAAATATTTTGGCCACGTTAAAAGACACAGTGGTTTGCAAAAGCGGTACTGGAAGGCATGGTTCCTGAAGTAGAAAAAAAGGGGACGACCAAGACAAAGGTGACGATCAAGACAAAGGTGGCAGCAGGACATCAAAGAAACCTTGAACAAGACGCTGGAGGAGGTGGAAGAACTTGCTAGAGACAGTTTGTCAGACGGGCTGTGATGAAAACAGGAGATGCTACTACTTGAACAACTGCAATTCTCTGACTAGGACACATGACATTTATGACTATTACAGCTGTATACCTTAGGGAGATAACAAGTACACAGTGTCACGACTGTATTTCTGCAGCAATGAACAAACATACACATTTCAACTTCATCTAGCATCCTCCTTTCTCTGAAATGAGCCATCAACTGAGGATGCATATCACTGATAACAGCAAACAAAGACTGCACAGCAGAGTCATTAGCAATGGGTCTTCCTCGCTGGGAGTTACTTCCATGGTTGACAAAAATCTCAAGTGAGCCCTTGAAGTGCAGAGAGGAACTGTTCCTGCATCATCTGTGTCTCCATTCTGGTATAAGTGAGATGAAACCACTTGAGGTGCCTATATTTGTTTAGAAACCGCAAAATAAAAGTAACATAAAGTAACATAAAAGAACAAAACAAAAACAATAAAAACAAAAGAATGAAAGATTTAAATAAAAACAACTTGATCAAATTAGATTCCATCAATGCAAAAGGATAAAATAAATTGGAACACAATATAAAACTTGTAGAATAGATGTGTTATGAAGCTGAATTTGGGCTTCAAACTGATGACATTGAATCATGCATATTGATGGTATTGAATCATTGAGCATGAACATTTAACAAGGCAATAGAAAAACATATATGGGCTTTTGAATATAAGTGTTACAGAAGTCATTCGTAAATCATGGACAGAGAAGAGAACAAATAGATCTATCCAGAAATAACTTAAAATCAAAGAAACTGGATGATGCTACAAATAAGAATGCAAAAATTGAAGTATATTGGACATATAAAGACAAACGAAGGGTTGGATAAGACCATCATGGAAGAAGACATTCCCACAAAGAGGAGAAGAGGAAGACCACGGAGAAGATAGATTCAGGATGTAACTGATGGCTTTTTATCATGACGGCTGCATTAGCGGGACATCTGGCCTATGAGAGAGAAATTCAAGGACTGTTAGATGGCAGATTTTTCTTTATGCCCACGCACGGAAAAACTCTTTTAGTGTATCATGGATTGAACCCATGTCTCTTACATGGGAGCTGCGTTTTAATCCATTCACCAGACGCTCCACTACCAACAGACAGTGCACCTCAAAGGGTAATGTTACTCAGGTACAGTGGATACACTGCAGAATGTTATCCACGTAAAAGGTGGACAACAGAATTAACAGAAGCAGTAAGTGACACCATGTACAAAGTGCACACAACAACCTGTTCTATAAACTTCTTATCCTGACACGATGTGAGACTAAACAGGATTAGATAAAAGAGAAAAAACTTTCCGCCTGTGTGGTGCCAGGGTCAGCAAGGGAAGCAAAGAATAGTACCACTGCCCCTCCATATTAGCCTACCTTATCGCGGTTGGAGGGTTTGTGTCCTTCTAGGATCCTTCAGGCTATGTCGGCGGGAGTCTAACTCCTGGCAGGTCTAACCAAGCCGAACAGACTGAAGGTGAAAGGCCAGACCAAAGGCGGGGAGCAGGATGGGGCCTCATAAGGTGACAGTGCAGAACCCACCAGCGAGTGGTAAATGCTCTGGCTGCAACCAACCTATCCCCCAGCTATGGGACAAATAGCACTTGTCCTCTCTCTTTCTTGAGGAGGACATCCTTTTTCTTGTCTTGTCTTCTACTTCTATGACACTTTCCTTTAAGCATAAGGGATTAAACTACAGTGTCCAGGGAGCACACCCTGCATAAAGCCTGGGTTGGTGAGCCCGGCAACAGAAGGCTGAAGTCATCTAGAGTAGGACGACTCCAGACAAACCCGGAAGACAGATCTCGCAGCAGGACTGCAACTGTCTAGAGAACAACCTCAAAAAGATGTCCTCAGAAACGGAATGTGTCAGCCATTATTGGCGGGGAGGAATAAACACTGAACAACTCAAATGCAGCATGAAATATTTATATAACTGTGGTGCCACCACCATGGGAAACAGCCAGGTGGTGGTGGACGACCCTGCCTCGAAGGGGTCCACCCTTAGCTACTGGCGGCCCTGTTGATTCTTGCAAAGCCAGGGAGGACAGGGTATTACTACGGCAGCAGGACAAACTTTCACCCTCACAATTATGCAATGGAATGCAGAAGGGGTAACCAACAAAAACGAGAGCTAGAGGACGCTGCAGGCAGAAAAGATTGACATCTGCTGTATCAAGAGACGACCTTAATCCGGGAAATAGATTCAGCATTAGAGGATTTGAAACTCTTGTCAGGATAGAGAAAATAGACATAAGGGTGGAGTAGTAACACTAGTTGTAATTCCATCCGCAGTTGAACTCACAGGTCCAATCAGATGAGCACAGAATTCATAGCTGTTCAACTCCTTATCAACAACACTAAGATGACACTATACAATATATACTCACCACCCTCCATTCAAACTGAGCTGGAAGCTATCAAAGTTCAAGATGACAACTTGCTTATAGTAGGAGACTTCAACAGCCACTCACCAAGCTGGGGCTATGACACGCTAGATCCCGAGGTGAAAGCCTTGAAGAATGGCTGATCACCAACAGTCTCACCATTCTCAACCACCCAGATGATCCTCACACATGTTACTCACGACGGGGCGTAACAAGCACCCCAGATCTGGCTTTTGCTACAGACGACATTCACAGGATAACCGAAAGGCAAGTCTGGACCAGATTGAGGTAGTGACCATAGACCAGTGAAACTCCTCATAAATAACATTAACAAGGAGGAACTTACAAACTCTGCCCCTAGTTGGAATTACAAAAGGCAGACTGGAAGCTATTCCAAGAACTAGCAGACAAGTACTGTAAAGAAATTAATCAATCAGGAAAAGTGGACAGAGATGCACGTTCATTCAATAAAGCCATTTAGATGCTGCAAAAAAGGCTATACCCAGAGGGAGGAGAAAACTACAAGCCATTGACACCAGAGATGGAAGTTCTCCATAGCTCGCTTTGCAGTGCCAGAAATACAATGGAACTCGCACCAACGGACTAAAATGTAATGCAACACAATAGAGCAAGGGCCTTTTATGTTAGAGAAAGAAACCAGCAGTGTAGAAAATCCTGGAAAGAAAAGACAGCCTCTTTGAACATGGAAAAAGATACTCAAAAGTTGTGGAGACTTACAAAAGCCCTGAACGATGACAACCCATCTAGAGGAAAACAGTTCTTCAGCAAGGAGAACAACTTCTCTCAGGAAAGCGAGCAGCCACCCTGATGGCCCAGTGTTACAAGCAAGAAAGCTCATGCTCAATAAGTCAGGAGCAAGGGAAAGAAGTCAGAAGTGAGATAAATGCTACATTCAAAAAGCAACAAGTGAACCCTGTATGGAGGTAGACATCACACTGACTGAGCTGCAGAGAGCACTGAAAAGCTCAATCGTAAAAGGCCCCGGGACCAGATGGAGTATCAAACGACATGCTCAAACAAATAGGCCCAATTGCACAGAGTCTTCTACTCCAGATTTTTAACAATAGTTGGAGACAGGAGAGTCCTAGACATCTGGAAAATGCCACAATCCACCCAATTTTCAAAAGTGGAAAAGACAAAAAGGATCCAGAGAGCTACAGACCTATAAGTTTGCTAAGTTGCACTGCAAAACTGCTGGAGAGAGTGATAACCACTAGACTCCAGTGGTTTTTAGAATCCAACCAAAACTGGATCCAGCCCAGACAGGCTACAGGCAGCATAGAAGCACTGATGACCAAGTGGCATACCTCGCACAGGACATAGAAAATGGCTTCCAAGAAAAGAAGAAACCCTCACAGTGTTCTTCGACATGTCTAAGGCCTTCGACAAAGTCTGGAAAGATGGTTTGCTACTCAAGCTCTTACGCAGTGGAATACGGGATAGAATGTACTATTGGATAAAGACTTTCTTACCCATAGACAAGCATCTGTAAAATTGGATGGAGTGCACAGTCCCAGATTCAAATTAAGAGCAGGAGTCCCACAGGACAGCGTACTGTCCCCATTGCTTTTCCTGGTATATATTAATGATCTGCCACAAACTCTGCCCAGACATGTATCACACTCTCTCCATGCTGATGATCTAGCTGTGTGGTACACCTCAGAGTTTCTGGGTCCTGCCATCTTTAAACTCCAGGCCAGCCTGAACAGCGCATAATGTGGGCAGTAAATGGGGTCTAGAAATAACGAGCAAAACTATAGCAACGCTTTCTCATTGTCAACAAAGGAAGAACACTTCAGACTGAAATTTAACGATGATATCGTCTCCCGTCCATACTCCAACCTTTTTGGGAGTTAAGCTGACAGTCGTCTGACATGAAACATCACATAATGGAAACAAACAGAAAGGCTATGAGAAAACAAAGTGTGATGCGAAGCTGGCTGAACTACCTGGGAGCTGATATTCAATCCTGAGTCAGGTGTCACTGGTGCAGTTAGACCGACCCTGGAATATGCATCATGTACATGGATATCAGCAGCCCATTCAAACAAATCGATACTGGAAAAACACAAAACAGGTGTCTCGACTATTTTGGGAGCCATGAAACTCACCAATTGTAGAAATAGAAAAGGCAGCCAACATCCAGCCCTTGGAAGACAGAAGAAGGAAAAAGTGATTCTACAGACTGAAAGGATCAAAAGAATGCCCCACCATCCACTGCATGAAAAAATGGCGGCTAGAACAAAGAACAGACTAAAGCGCACAAGTCTAAACCACAAAGCAAAAGAAATAGGAAAGTCATACTTGGAACTACTAAATCATAATTCCATACCTGAAGAATTGCTTTTGATCACTGGGAACCAGACTCAGTACCACTAAACTTCTCAACCTCCATCCCTAAATTATTAGCAAAGATGCCGAGCCTAATCTAGTGAAAAAGCAATTACAATGGAACATCTCCATTACATGTTTCAAGAAGACAGCTGGATAAGAATTTACACAGATGGATCGCAATGGAGGCAACCATGAATGGTGGAGCAGGAGTGTACATTAGGCACCCAGATGCTACGACTGTGTCTCCTAGCGGTCCTACTGGAAGAATATGTTCCAACTACAAAGCAGAACTCATAGCCCTTCTGATGGCAGCACAGCACATGAATAAGCTGCAAGCAGCTGCAAGCAAGATGGTATTTCTTACAGACTCATTGTCAGCTATACAAGCCCTGGAGGCTAAATCCACTGACAGCACAGTACAAAAACTACAAAGAGAACTTGCTCAGCTTTCAGAAAAGGCAGAAATTCACTTGCATTGGATTCCATCTCACTGTGGCATTGCAGGCAATGAGAGTGCTGATGTCTTAGCTAAGGAGGGCAGTGCCAAAGAGCAAATTTACCAACCCTTGTCTTTTCAAGAGGTCAAAACCCTCATACAGAGAAAATCTGCAGTAGACTGGAAGACAAACACTGGATATGATTATGGAAAAGACTCCCTCAAAGACCTAAGCAGAACAGACCAGGTCATTATATTTCGACTACGCACCGGACACTGCAGACTCAACAAACACTTATACAGACTAGGAATAAGTCAAACAGCTCTCTGCCAGTGTCAGCAGGCAGAACAGACACCAGAGCATATCCTGCAAGACTGTCCTCTTCTGTGTGAGCTGAGAGCAACATGTGGCCACACCCAGTCGACCTGAAAACTAAGCTTTGGGGAAACCTGACAGACCTGAAGCTGTCTGCCCAGTTTGTGGTCCACAGTAAATTAAGCGCATGACCAGAGATCGCTGAAGAAGAAGAAGAAGTACCACTGCAACCTACAATGCATGGCGTAAGAGACCCTAGGGATGCTACTCTAGTAAATAAAAAACAGCGCAGAAATCAGATGTGCTGACCTACTTGTAGGTGCATAACTGGCACAACGCACAATCACTCTTAGGCTCAGATCACATACAAGTCACACAGAATGATTGACAAGTGGTCGATATGGAGCATTCGAAAAAAAGAAGAAAGACGTTCAAATCCCAGGAAGAAAGACGTTCAAATCCCAGAAGTCTGCCTGAATGATGTCGTCCGAGTGGTTACCGAGACCCAAATTTGGGGTGTAAAAAATAAACCACTGTTACCTGCCACGCATGTCGTAAGAGGCGACTAAGGAGGTTTAGCTGAAATCGGATGCACGTGTCCACTGGGAATGCTAACCGAAACAAATGCTTGCAGAAAACCGATGCACCAGGCCATAAGGCGCATAACATGGTGCAATGAGGAATGGGATAACGGATTCTTCGATCGTCAATCTGCCTCTGAGATTTAGCCAAGCAGTAAGAATGTCAGACCTACCATCACAAGGGTGGCCAAAACTTACTGCTGGAAGAGGTCGGCACAAACGGGAAGCAGAAATCATAGGAATTATATCCTAGAACTGCCCCCAGTATGCAGACTTGAGAAGAGGTGGCCCACTTACACTAGCGTCCAAGACAAACTGTATGGCTGATAATCTGAGGCAGACGGCTGCCTTTATTAGAGAATCAAATCCCAATCTAGTGAGAAGGCAGAAGAAGAAGAATGGATGTGACAGAGTGCAATGTCGTAAACTGAGCAATCTTCTACTCCAGAAGTGATATAATTCTGTGATTCTCTTACAACCTTGAAGGCATGCAAACAGAAGATTAAAAGGTTGGTTGTTCCTAGAAGATCAGAAATGGATCTCCAGCAAACACCATCATAGTGGTGATTATGATGTTCCTTGCTTCGCTAGCCAGACGAACATGTATCTGGGATGTACTACAAGGAATGTAAGCAGGGTCTTAACCAGTGTGTTTCCTGGTCCTGCCTGTCTGTGTGAAGCATGAGCCTGGTCCTGTCTGTCTGTATGAAGCATGAGCTTGGTCCTGTCTGTCTGTGTGAAGCATGAGCCTGGTCCTGTCTGTCTGTGTGAAGCATGAGCCTGGTCCTGTCTGTCTGTATGAAGCACAAGTAATCTCTATGCTTCAAAGAAGACACATAAACATATCAAGAACTCTGCATATACAATAAAGCTGTGCCGACTAAGCTGACCAAAAAAACAATAAGAAATGGAACTGATAGGAAAACAAAGATCAGAATACTAAGAGTATGCATATTCCCAGTGGCAACATATGGGTGTGAAGCATGGACATATAACAGGGCAGTGGAAAAACATATACATGCTTTTGAATATAAGTGTTACAGAAGAATCCTCCGTATATCTTGGACAGAGAAGAGAACAAATAGATCTATCCAGAAATAACTCAAAATCAAAGAAAACTGGCTGATGCTACAAATAAGAAAATTGAAGTATTTTGGACATATAAAAAGACACGAAGGGCTGAGAAGACTATCATGGAAGGTGGCATCCTGCAAAGAGGAGAAGAGGAAGACGACAGAGAATATGGATTCAGGATGTAACTGATGGTTTGAGCATGTTGGCTACCGAGGCATGACATCTGGCCTATGAGAGAGAGACATTCCAAAGAATTGTTACGGTGGCAAAGTTCTACTCAGGACAAGCTATTTGATGATGATGACTAACCTCATTCACCTGACCAGAACTGACTCTAGACTCGGTACTTGCTGTGGGAGCAGAGGGTATAGTTGTTGAGACAACTGGCTGACTAAGCTGTTCCTCAGACTTCTGTTGCCAGTAGTGTCTGTTCAGATAACGTGCTAATTCTGGATCCATATCAGATGTGTCAAGAGGCTGAAAAAAAGGAAAAATAACACAAGATTGATAGATTCATTGATTGATAAGACCATCATCATTGCACTTCAGTGAGTAACCATGTGTGCTCCGATCTCTTTCTTACAGGAAGATCTCACCTGCAGTAATGTAATTTTAGAAGATGGTAACAATATTTCTGTAGAAATTTTTTTAAAAAATCTTTCTAGTGAATTTTGCCCAGGTAGAGGCTTTCCAGCCTGCTCTTCTTGATTTTGAAATGCCAAGGGTTCTTTTATGTGTTCAACTTGAACACGGACATACATTTTATCGTCCGTCTCCGATATGACTATAAACTCGATCTCACACCAAGATCAAGGATCTCTGGAAAAATATTAGATTGCTCTATGAGGGAGCGAACCGGGCACCTTTGGAATGAAAGGCGAGCACCTAACCTCTAAGTCCCAGAGACCCCTGTATCAAGTTGAGGTAGCTGTAGCCCACCTCCCCCCGTCTCAAAACCATTTGCTAATTTGTCAACCTCGTCATTACCAGGTATACTGCAATCAGATGGGATACACTGTTTCACAGCTCTTTAAAATTATGAACTCCTCTGGGCTGCAACAACTGATAATGTACTGAAAGCCTTATTTCAAGGATCTAATGGTGCAGAATTTACCTCACTGCACCAGGTTTTCCCATATGACTCCGTCCCTGTTGGCAGAGATGGCAGGTCACAGAGCATGAACTCTGTAGCTCCAGTAACAATCATAGGGATCTCATGAAAAATGTCTCAGCCTTATTTGAACTCAGAATCTTCAGAATGACAGGCAAATGTTGTAACCACTTCGCTAAAGAGACCTCTGAAAAAGCTCTATTTTCCTCTGTACATTTCTTTCATTATTCCATTGTTTGATTAGTTCCAAGAAATGATAAAAAAACTTTTTGACAATGTAAACACAAAACATACATTCTGTTAACTATATATATATATATATATATATATATAGCTATATATATATATATATATATATATATATATATATATATATATATATATATATAGTATATATATATATATATATATATATATATATATATATATATATATATATATATATATATATAAGCTCAAAGCTGATAATACCTGCATTTATACTTCAGTAGTGTGTATTCAGATACTACTGAGTAAATTTATATAGATTTTATCTTACCACCTGATGTTCATAATCTTGCAGAAACATCGGTGAAAGATGTTAAGTCTACTCTCGTGCCTTTGGTAGGCTGTCCATGTTTCTGTGCCATATAGTAAGGAACTCTCTCTCGATCACCGCCCAGACTGATGTACCAGACCTCCCCATAAATTCTATTCATGTGGAAATCTGATTCATGCAGCCTTAGCATTGGTGTGTTTTACATCACATCTTCAGCACCATTTGGAGCTCTGGTGCTTATCCTTCAGTGATGTGTCCGGTTTCAGCCAGCGTTTCTCGTTCACTCTCTGTTCTGTAGCCATCCAGTGTTTTTATGGTGTGGGGTAACTAGCCCCACCCAACCTCCTTAGTTGCCTCTTACGACATGAGTGGCAGGTAACAGTGGTTCTATTCTTTACACCCCAATTTGGGCCCGTAACCCATCGGGCAGTGAGGAACTAATTACACAGGCTCAATATATTTGAATCTTCGTCTGCAATGTTAGTTTTGTGTTGTCCCACGCTCACTTTGATAGTATTTCACCACTGCTCAGATATAAAGATGTCCGCAAGGCCTCAATGAAGAACTTTTCTATAGGTCCCAGCACATGGGAAAAACTTAGCTATTGACAATGTTGTGTGGAAAGTTATTGCACATGGCGCAGTCTTTTGAAAAGAGACTTATGTATGAGCTGAAAGACAAAAACTCAGAGGCTGTAACAGTAAAACACTTGCTAATTGACTGTCTGTAAAGACAAAAATGTCATTCACATATAATGATTGATTGAATTGCTTGATTGAATATATATATATATAAATATATATATATATATATGAATGGTACAGTAACTATTGAAATACCTGGACTACCTATTGCCTCTCTCTCTTTAGCCTGTTACGCCCCTGGCGTTTAGGGCAACAACAAACGTACACCATTCTTCCCTGTTCATGGCCTTCCTCTGTATTGTGTTCCAGCTATGATTCATTTCCTTCAGCTCTTGCTCTATCGTTCTCCTCCAGGTCGTCTTGGGTCTTCCGCTTTCTGTCCTACCTCTGAGTCCATCTCAGTGCAGTTTTGTTCGGAGACCAGTCTCCATGCGCATCACATGTCAATCCATCTCCAGCGTCGTCTTCGGATGATAGTGCCCATATTCTCTTGTTGGCATCGTCCAAGCAATTCTTGATTCGAGATAGTAGTGCCAGTCACGCGTAAGATTTTTCGCAGACAAGTTGTTGAAAGGCGGAGAGTTTGGACATATCCTGTTCTGTCATTCTCCAGCATTCCGATCCGTACAGCAAAGTTGACAGCAATCAGCTGTTATAGATACTAGTCTTGGTTCTGATGCTGTATTGGGCAGAATTCCAGGCGGTCTGAAGGGTCATGAATGCACTGCGTGCTTTACTCAGTCTGTTTTTAATGTCAGATCCAGCGCCTCCTTCATTACTAATACACTTCAAGGTATGTGAAAGCGGTTGTATCTCGGAGGGTTTTACCTTCTAGTTTGACTGGTGCTGGGGTTGCTATGTTCAGAGTCATTACTTCAGTTTTCTTCTGATTTATTTTCAGCCCAACCATCTCACTATATTGGTTAAGGCGGCAGGTCTTTTCCTGGATATCTCTATGTGTATGAGATAGGAGTGCGATGTCATCTGCAAAATCTAGGTCTTCCAGAGTGGATGTGAGCGTCCATCTAATACCTCTTGCCTTATCTTCCGTTGTTTTACGCATCACCCAATCTATGACAGTGTTGAATAATAGGGCTGACATAACACATCCTTGTGCACGCCTGTTTTTACTTCAAACTTTAGTTCTGAAGTTTCAACACTGCATGCAAACTTTATGTAGCAGCTTTTTATAATATTTATAAAACACAGTGGGATTCCATACCATCTTAAGATAGCCATAGACTTTGCGGTGTATCTATCAAAAGCCTTTTCAAAATCTACAAAGTTGATATAGAGTTTGCTTTGCCATTCTGTGCATTGTTCTATGATATTTCTAAGAGCAAATATTTGGCCTATACAGCTCCGTCCTCTCCGAAATCCTGCTTGTTCCTTTCTCAGTTTCTTATCCACAGCGTCAGTAATACGTTGTCGATGATTTGCTTAAGATTTCTTGGGACAGAAAGCAGTGTTATTCACGCCAATTATTACAATCGGCAAGGAGCCCTTTTGGGTATCTTGATGATGACTCCTCTGTTCCATGCATCACACCTATTGCCTATGCAAAACCTATTGTTACCCTTACTATCATTCACAGCATAACAATCTACTTACAGCAGCCACCACAGCAGGTTTGACAGGAGACGCTGACCTCTCATTGGATGCTTTGTTATAAGCCCCATAATTTGACCTCATACGTTCTCTCTGTAAACAAACAGTTAAAAAAGGGACATTATGAAACATATTTTTCATGTCTACAAATCAGTAAAATTAGTTTTAAAAATACTGACTATACTGCTGAGCTTAAATGGCTATCGTTACTGCAAGATAAGGAAATTCATAAGCTACTGACTGATAATGAAATGAAAATCTTGGCATATCTTTTACAGGACATAGCCATCAACCAAAGTAAACAGGTCAGCAATTTTCTAGGCACCACTTATACGTTGAGTAGTTCGCATTTGCTTTCTGAGCTGAGGTCTATTTTAGTTCAAAAAAATCCACTGGCACAAATCTGCTTCCAAATTTCCACTGCAAAGTCTGAACAAGATATGCTTGGGCTGTGATCGAGCTGTCTACCGCTTTAGTTAGAGACTTATACTGGTGAACTTAAATGGCTATTATTAGTGCAAGGTATTTAAAAATAATTCTTTACGACCAATTTTAATCACTCTTTGTGATATGTTTGATCTTTGCCAAGAACATGTATCGTTGCACATTGGTTTGGTAGGCCCTAAATGCATAGACTTCTACATGTTTAGGACACTTGCACCCGATTTCAGCCAAACCTCCTTAGTCGCCTCTTACGATATGCGTGGCAGATAACAGTGGTTCTATTTTTACACCCCAAATTTGGGCCCTGGTAACCACTCGGCAAAAGCAATTCAAAAAATGTGAAAACACCATTCATGATCTTGAGCACTAAAATGAATCTTTCACAGAAGCCACTTTCAATCCAGTTGATTAGTTATCAGAACTGATGTCACTTGTACTCTGAGCAGACTCATTTGTGCTTAGTCCTTTTCAGAAAATGGTGAAGACTGTGAGTAACCAAGTGTGTTCCGATCTTTTTCTTACACAGGTAGATCTCAGCAGCAGTGCCGAACTCGTAGAACCGGTGAGGGTCCCGGATGTAATATGAAGATGATGAAAATATTTTGCAGCTTTTTAAAAAAATGAATTCCTTCCTTTAGCTTAATTTTTCCTTAGTCTCAATGCAATTTTCCCTTTCAATAACTGTGGTCACGCCATACATCAGCTATCTTTTTATTTAGATAAATGAAAATAGGCGTAGACCTAGACCGTACAACATTGTTTTCCTAATGTACCTCTCTTTACATATTCTTGGTAAACATGTGATATCATTTCTTTCTGCAAACCAGTTCAAATTTACTTGCCAATAAACATTACAAGCATTCTACAATTGCCAAACACAGATGTTAAATGTCCACCAACAAAACAAAATCTCAGCCCAAAACTACAATCAATAATGAAGACATTGAGAAGGTCACATATTTTGAATGTCTTGGCTCTATAATTAACAACAATGGAGAATGCACAAAAGAAGTTAGAAGAAGACTAGCACTAAAGAAGTTATGGCAAGATACAAGCAAAGAAACAAAATTAAGATTTCTGAGAACATGCATATTCCCTGTGGCAACATATGGATGCGAATTGTGGACCATTACACAAACATTAAAAAACAAAATTGAAGCTATTGAAACAAGGTGTTACAGAAAAGTTCTTAGAACATCCTGGACAGAGAAGAGAAAAACAAAGACATCCTACAAGACATGCATGTCGTGGAGCATTGGCTCCTAAATAAAATCATGTTCCAGAATATGAAATATTTTGGCCATGTTAAATGTCATAGCGGTTTGAGCAGACCAGTAATGGAAGGCATGGTTCCTGAAGTATGAGGCAGGGGACGACCAAAACAAAGGTGGACATGATATCAAAGAAACATTGAACATGATACTGGAAGAGGTGGGAGAACTTACTAGATACAGTTTTTCAGGAGTGCTGTGATGAAAGTGATGTTTCATAAGGGATATACTACTACTTGAGAAGTTTAATGAACAAGGATACAAATGTTTTCATTTTGAGAAACTAAAAAAAATAGAGGCAACATAGTTATGAAGAAAGAAACAACAATCTCACCTCTTTCTCTTTGGTCTCATGCTCAGATTTGGACAAGGCTAAAGCCAGCATAAGCTCATCCTCTTCCTGTTGCTCCTGCTCAGTTTTAGTTGGAGGAACCTACATTTTACCCCAAATGAAAAATAAACATGTGCAGATCAGGGAAGGTAATGCAACAACTGCTTCCTAAATTTGTATTGTCTACACATTTTTGTATTCTGTAAACTCTACAACTTTGTTTGAAATCAGCAGTCAGTCTCAAGCTTTGGTCATCGCTGGAAAACTTGTACAGGAATGATACTGATGAATGCCATGCATGTTTTATAGACAATGTATAAGAAATTTAGTTAAATGGCAGTATTTTTCTTCTTGTACTTCATCCTTCAGCCCTATCGGGAGCATAGGTCCTCAACTAAGGTTTTCCAAGCCCTCTTATCCAGGGCAATCTTTTCCAGATCTTTCCGCTCTCTCATTCACTTGCATTCCATCTCCAACTCCCGCCTCCAGGTGTTCCCAGGTCTTTCCTTACCTCTATTACCTTGGGGTTTCCATTGGAAGGCCTCTCTTAATGCTGCTAGGGTGTTTCCTCAGTGTGTGTCCTGTCCTATCCATCGCCACCTTCTGCCTTTATCTCTTGTCCCACGTGCAGTTGTCTCGCTCTATCCCACAGCTCCCTGTTTGTGATCCTGTCATAACATCGCAGCTGAAATATCCTGTGCAGGCATCTATTGATGAATGTTTGCAACTTTTGGTGTTCCCCTTAGTTGTTCTCTGGTAGTATTACTAAACATAAATTGACATGTGTCAGCTTCTAATGACCAATCAGATTTGACACCATGCTACAGCACTTCTCTGTCAATCAAGTGTGACGCCCGCCAGCGTAGACGATCACGTCTCTCCCTCTATGGTGCAGTTAATCAGTTCTGACATCGATCTTTTGTCAACCAGGATGTCAGACCATTCAATATCCCTCCCTGTTTTCCACGATCTCTCCTTCCCTGAATTTTGCATGTCGTTATCAAATGTTCTAAACCTTCTCTTCGCATTATATGCCCAAAGAACCTTGATTGTCCTATTAATATTCCTTTGATAAGGTTTCTTTGTGTGCAGGTCTGATAACCTCATCATATGTTTTCTTACTGTCCATGAATTTTCAGCATTTGCTTTAAACCAATCTGTGGATTAATGATCTTATTGATTGTTTGTTCATTGTTCATGATTCTGCTATACATAAGTATTGGTTCAATATAGCACTGGAGTGACTTTTTACACCCCTAATTTGGCCCCAGGTAACCACTCAGGCATGCAGTCCCATGGATATAATTAAACTATAAAAAAGGACAAGCAGCCACTGCTCAAGGTGTGAGGTTATCATAGCTTTAAGTTCTGCCAGTTCTTAGTATCTATAAAATGCTTTGATATAGACACCATGTGTTGGGAATCCCTTGTGCAAGATCCCAAATGTGGCGCTTAATAACACAAGAGGAACTGGCATAGATAAGAATCATTGTGCAGTTGAGATGCAGAGAAAGCGAGCTGCGTGAAAAGACAAAACACACACATGTCTAACCGTTATCATGTATGCCCAAACTGTGGTAAGGGACGTTGATGTTTCGAGGATATCGATCTTTCTTTGTAGGTCTGGCAGTGTACTTTCTTTCGCTTCCCCCTCTTGTGTTGGGCCCCGGCACCACATAGGTGCTGGACTTCTTCGCAACAGCTTGGATGCTCTACAGTCACCTTCCACACACCAGAGAGATGCAGTGGTGCTCGCCTGAGACTGTTGTCATTCTCGCTTGCGATGGGCGGCTATTTTAAGTTCTGCAAGACCTAGCTTACAATGCTACATCATTTACATCTGCTGGTGAAGACTGATCACTTATGACTCTGCCCATAGATCATGATTATTTTTCTTCAAACGCTCCATATCGACCCCTTGTTAACCACTCTTTGTGATTTGTATATGATCTGATCCTAAAAGTGATTGTACTTTGTGCCAGTTATGCGCCTACAAGTAGACCAGCGCATCCAATTTCTGCAACGCTTTTTGTTTACTAGGTATCTTCCTGTGAGGTCTGTAGCTAAGGGGGTAGTGAGCTCGATCATAACCAAGTATACCTGGTTCAAACTCCTCGGCTGGCAGGGTTTGGAAGCAAATTAGTTCCCTTGAATTTTTATGAACAGTAAAAATATACCTCCCTGTTCAGAAAGCAATGACAAACGACTGAACTTATTAGTGGTGCCTTGAAAATCGACGACTCGTTTACTGTGGTCGATGGCAACATCCAGTAAAGGATATGCCATGATTTTTTTCCTACTTACCTTTAGGCCATGCTCCCCTTGAGGCTCTGGCAACACATGGGCGCGATGCTGATTCAGTAACTATAACTGGTCACTGTAATTTGTCCACCTTCTTTTACCAATCTCTACCTTTCCCAAGATAATACAATGAGATGATATGCACTATATTACAGCTCTTTTGAACAGCTTAGATCATTTGTACAGAACTGTCACAGTAAGCAGACCTGAGAAGAAAGAGGTGGCCCATTTACTCCAGCATCCAAGACAAACTGTATGGTGTGTCCGCCAATCTGAGGCAGACGACGACCTTTATTAGAGAATCTGAAATCCCAATCTAGTGAGAATGCAGAAAAGAATATCATTTGTGAAGTATTTACCATTTTGCTCACCTGAGCTTGTTTTGACAAAGGACTAGCCAAATACTCAGCTGGAAGATCATCATCTTTTTTGCCACTAGCACCAGTCCTGAGAATGATCAAATAATATATGTATGAAGAGTAGATTAATTGAGAGATATTCTTCCAAAAAAAACTTGGGAACAAATAAATCAGTAAGAACAAAACACATATCACAATCCACCGGTTCAGTTAGTGTCCATGATTTATTGAAACAAATTTGTTAGCAAACATTGATTTGTCTTCATCTTCATTTGCTCAACATCAACCACTTGTTAAAGAAATATTCATGATCTGTGTGTCATTTGTGACTTAGAGAATGAGTTTGTTGTGTCAGTTAGGTGTCTACAGACCTGTAGTCCAGCATATCCGGTTTCTGCATTCTTTTTTGTTTGTGGTTGCCACCTGAAGTTGCAGGCATATTATATAATTTTTTTTTAATCTGACATAGGAAAATCCATCCCCCTAGGCGAGTCAGAGACTTGGACTTTGTGGCCAAAGTTTCCTTGTCTACACCACTGGGAAGTGGGATTAGCTTGTGTTTTCTTTATTAGCAGGCTACTAATTTCCACCCTTTCTAAGAGAGACTAGTCGACCCCAACTCTGCTAGATGCAGAGCCATGCGTTGAACACACTGACTGTCATGCAGTACTGTGGTGATAACTAGAATTCCACTGAAATTAGGTAAACTGCTACATATTACTTATTACACAATGCTTCACTGAACAGACTCTAGTTAACATGCAATGAATACAATTTGAAAATAAACATTGATAAAAACAGAAGTAATGACATTCGCTAGAAAGGAGAAGCCCATTCTAAAAATCTCTTCTTATGCTGATGCTGTGAGGCAAAACAGGGTTGGAGAAAAGAACAAAGAAGAAAGCTTCACTGAAACCTAAGTGCCAGCAAATATTTCAGTTTAGCACATCCGCCTTACCATGTCTTATTATATGTATCTTCTTTACATGGGGCTACTATTTAACAAGAGGTCTTTTCACTCTCTGTTCACACAAAACTAAACAATACCAAAAGGTCTTTTCCCTATCTTCTTCTTCTTCTTTTGTCATCACACTGCTACCGGGTTGTTGCCCAGTGTTGTGGTTTCCTTTTTTTGCCTTGCGCTGTTCTGGTGGCTTGGATGATTGTTATTTTTTGCTCTTTGACAGGATTCTGCTATACCATCTAACCATCTTTTTCATGGTCTTCCTCTCGCCTTCTTCCCTGACGTTCTGTTGTAGAAGCCTCTGTATACCATCTGTCCATACAAATCTAATCAATACGAAAAGGTTTTCTCCCATAAAACTAACCAGTACCAAAAGATCTTTTCATAAAATTGTAAACTCTTCCATTTACTCTATAAGTATTCATCTATCATATGGAGATGACAAATGCTGATTGCTGTATAGAAATGAAGGGGAACCTTTTTCCATACCCCAAGGTATATTGGGTAATACAGTGTTAGGCCTGTATTTTTCATTGACCGTCGGCACACGATAGGTGATGTGGTCAACATCACGCTGACCACCTTTACTTCCCAGTGATTTTTCTGGAACCCAATTACGGCTGGGTCGACATGAGAGCTGCTACGGTCTGAAAAATATTCCGAACTCACTATTGGAATAGAATCCAGACCAGTAGCTCTAAGAGCGAGTTGACTAACAACTACGCTACTGCAGCTCTGATTTCTGTATAATGTTGACAAATTACATCAACTTTAAACAAATTCCACAGTTGCACGAATTAACAAGTCACACACATCAAACAAAATATTGGGAATAATATGTGATGTCTGATTCAAACATTTAGACATTATGGTAGAACAGTCACAACTACATTACATCTTCATGTTATATATTGTGCAACAATAATAATAAATCATTGAACTTGTATTATCAATCAAAACAGAAACAGAATAAAAACCAAGCAGCCACAACCTACTGCATTTCTTCATCAACAATATGTCAGCAACAAGTGAATAACATTATTTACTCAACATAGGAAGAAAATAATATTAGTTACTCAACATAGGGAGAAAATATTAGTTACTCAACATAGGGAGAAAATAACATTAGTTACTCAACATAGGGAGAAAATAACATTAGTTACTCAACATAGGGAGAAAAAAGTCACTCAACATAGAGAGAAAATAACATTAATCATTCAAAATAGGGAGAAAATAACATTAGTTACTAAACATAGGGAGAAAATAACATTAGTTACTCAACATGGGAAGAAAATAATATTAGTTACTCAACATATGGAAAATAAAGTTACTCAACATAGGAGAAAATAACATTAGTTACTCAACATAGGAGAATAACATTGTTACTCAACATAGGAGAAAAGTACCAACATAGGAGAAAATAACATTATCAAATAGGAAAATAACATTAGTACTCAACATGAGAAAAAAACATACACTAGGAAGAAATAATATTAGTTACTCAACTAGGAGAAAATAACAGTTACTCAACATAGGAGAAAATAACATAGTAAAGAGAAATAATATTTGTTACTCAACATATGGAGAAAATAATTGTTACTCAACATAGGAGAAATAACAGTTACTCAACATAGGTAGAAAATAACATTAGTCACTCAACATAGAGAGAAAGTAACAATCACTGAACACAGGAAGAACATAACATTAGTTACTCAACGTAGGAAGAAAATAACATTAGTCACTCAACATAGGAAGAAAATAACAATCACTCAACATAGAGAGAAAGTAACATTAGTCACTCAAAACAGGAAGAAAATGACATTAGTTACTCAACATAGGAAGTAAATAACATTAGTTACTCAACATAGGAAGAAAATGACATCAGTCACTCAAGATAGAGAGAAAGTAACAATCACTCAACATAGGAAGAAAATAACATTAGTCACTCAACACATAAATTAGATAAAAAAATCAATCACTCAACACATAAAGTAGATAAAAATCAATCATTCAACACAAAAAGTATGTAACATCACTAAATAATATCAATCACTCATCACAAAAAGAAAATGATGGAGACTCAACATAAGTAAAATTCACTAATTGAAACAAATCCATTAAAAAAGCAAGTAACTCATCAAATATCAACAAAACAGCACAAGCAAAACATTAACAGACATCTATGCATCAACAAAATACCAAAAGTAAATAACACATAATTCAATAAGGCAGTGGAAAAACATATATGTGCTTTTGAATATAAACGTTACAGAAGAGTCCTCTGTATATCATGGACAGAGATGAGAACAAATAGATCTATCAACAAAGACTCTCTTGCAAACAGTGCCCCAACTCAAGTGAGCAGAAGCATGGACAGAGCCGATATCATCAATGCGGTACGCTCTCAATTGTGTGACATGGGCGGGTCTCAAACACTGGAACGAGTTCGAGAATTAGGTGTTAAGTTTGGACATGCCAGACAGTGTCGTCTTCGTGGTAGAAAGAGAAGATATAGTAATCAACTTCTCATGGGTACTGTGAGCAAATGGACTTTGGGATGGCTGCTGCAACGGAGAACAGAGCACGAATGGGAATGCCCAATGTGCCATGACGTCGATCGCATAACATAACATAACATATCCACAAAGAACTCAAAATCAAAGAAAACTGGCTGATGCTACAAAAAGAAAGAAAACATTGAGGTATTTTGGACATAAAAAGACACAAAGGGCTGGAGAAGACCATCGTGGAAGGAGGCATACCGGCAAAGAAAAGAAGAGTAAGACCACAGAGAAGATGAATTCAGGATGTAACTGATGGTTTGAACATGAAGACTGCAGAGGTGGGACATCTGGCCTATGAGAGATAGAAATTCCGAAGGACTGTTGGGGTGGCCAAATTCTGCTCAGGACAAGTTATTTGATGATAATGAAATAACATAGCTCTCTATGTAGATATTAACTCCTAGCTCACACACTTGCGAAACCACATCTTTATGGGCTGAGTTTAATTTCTTCACCTTTCAACTCCCAACGGAGCACAGGTCTTCAACAAACTTCTTCCAGCTCTTCCTCTCTCTTGCCATCCCTTCCAATTCTTTCCATGTTTTACCTTTCCTTTCAATATCAGATTCCAGCTCTCTTCCCCAGATCTGTCTAGGTCTTTCCCTACTTATCTTTCCCTGCGGGTTCCAAAACAGTGCTTGTTTTGCAATGCTTCCAGTCGGTCTTCTCAATGTATGTCCTATCCATCACCAGTGTCTCTTCTTGATCTCTTTCTCACTGGTATCTGCTTTGTTCTTTCTCTGTGTTCCTCGTTTGTAATCTTATCATACCATCTCAGTCCCTTTATTCTATGTAAACATCCATTTACAGAGCTTTAATATAATAACTAATTATAAATATTACAATAAACTTAGAGGTATGACTGCCATTAATAATTCACTCTTATTTTACTTATTTATGAGGAGCATCTAGCTAAATGTATTAGAGCGTGAGCTCCCATTCGGGAGACCCGGGTTCAATCCCCAGTAGGGTCAAGGAGTTTTTTCTGTCTGAGGCATAAAGAAAAAATTATAACCTGCAGTGTTTTCTGTGACTGAACTAGCCATGCTACCATTAAATATCCTAGGCATATGTCCCCTTGTCCTATGCTACCTTAAAAAGCAGTATTACACAGGCAATATAGACAGCTTTTTTATTTTATTTGTAGCACTAAGATAATGCAGTGACCTACCAGCTGGTACCATTACTACAACACCCAAAGATCAAGATGGAAGTGAAAAAACAGAGGATAAAAAGTATTTTTCTACCAACACTATGCTACCAGTGCCAAACTTGGTCTCTGACAGCAACAGGGGGTCACCAGGAAAGATAGACTATGAAATGAGGACATCAGCAGCAGAATTGGAATAATTTCATGCACCGAATACATTGAAAGACAACAAATGCAGTGGTTTGAACATTTAATGAGAATGGGATACAACCAACCACCAATAACAGCATACAATAAAAGATATCAGGTACTAGAGCTAAGGGAAGACCAAGAAAAGATGGATAGACAATATCAAGACCACATTACATAAACACGGATATAACACAAAGGCTACTAATCGGGCACTGGAACGCAAATTAGAGCTCCCACCCCTATGCTTAACGGCAAGAGTGGACAACCAATTCCATCATCCACCTGGGGATAGACAATAGACAACAAAACACCACCAAAAAATATCAACAAAATACCACATGTTAACAACTAAGCATGGTTTCAAAAAGACAACAAAAAACATACAAACATTAGCAAAAGAGGACATATAAAAATGACTTCAAAATTGGAAGGGAAAGAAAGCAGAGGGTACTATTTGTTCTCATGCTGAAGATAATGATATCTAAGGCAATAGCTATACAGCGTTTCAGGAAACACAGTCTATAGTAGGCAAGAGATATACTTGAAGCTACTATGAATGATGTATGCATGTTTGATATATGTGTGTGTACATGTGTGTAATTGTTTCATCTCTAATATACAAGCACAATAAGCTTATCGTGTGTGTGCAAACACTGTTCAATCAAACCAGACCTGATTATTCTGTGTCTAGCACATTGAAGCATTTGTGAAAGGCACTCCTCGGTAAAGCCATTTTTGTAATGGCCACGCTGGTTGTGTTCATAAGAACGCTCATACTGCTGGGCTAGGCTAGGCAATGGGTGCCGTAAGAAATAAGGGTAAGTGGTTCTAATTCTGTGTTTGATCATTTGTTTTTTCCAGAATCTCCTAATACTTGTACACTATCTATTTATTGATCAGATGCAAGAGATACAAAGTTGTTTTTTGGTGACAGCAATAAACATGCTTCATTGACACCTATGCTCATCTACTACACAATTGAAATAACACACACACGAAAATCATAAATGCGCAAAAACAAATAAACCACAGTAACACAAATTCTCATCTCTTTGTTGCTTAAAAATTTGGTATAAATATTCGTCAGCTTTCAGAATTCCAAATGACAGCCATGGCAGCTTTTACAACATATAAAATGTGAAATTGCTTTCCTGGCATCGTTAAGAAAACAAAATCACAAGTAAATTGTTTGAAACAAATCGATGAACTACTACAACTCAAAAGCCAGCAGTCTCACCTCTTGGCTTTCTTTGCCTTTTTCATCCTATATTAGTGCATGAAAGAAAGATTACCAACGTTTGACAAGATGGTTTCAGTCAAACTAAATTTCTTTTTAAAAACCAGTGGCGGATCGTGATCATCTTTGTTGGTGGGGCCAAACAAAACTTTTAGGGAAAATCATGGTTTTTGGCTTAGGTTATATTTTAGTATTTACTACTATGAGTATTCCTGAAAGTTATCCCCCCTTTAGTAGAATATGTAGGTTCCAACTTGTTAAAACGTACATTGTCGTACAAAATGTACATTGTCGTACAAAATGTACATTGATGGAACGGGCAATTGCATAAACTATTCTATGATGGTTAGTTCATTATTTCGATTATTTTATATATCATTTGGTATTTACGCACTCTGACAAATTTTAAGCGCAATAACACTGTTTAACTGCACTGGCTTGGCCGCGTAAGAATTTCCATACTGAATGAATGAAAATCACATATTTGTCTGTGCTAAATAACAAGTCCAGAGAGAGGTCAGAGATATGTTAACAGATGGTCTAATAGATGTTAATAGACCACATTTCGCAGCCTAAAATAATAGTGTGCTGGAAATGCGTGAAGTATACTAATTAGGGAGGAAAAATGCTGAATTTCAGACTGTATAAGATGTGTATGTAACTTAGCAATAGTGAACTCTGTCACAACCCAAGCGTACCTGATTCAAACTCTGTGGTGGGCAAGTTTGGAAGCAAATTTGTCCCCTTGAATTTTTACAAATGGTAAAAATAGACTACCGTTCAGAAAGCAATGGGTAACTACTGAATGTATAAGTGGTCCCTAGAAAATCAATGACTCATTTACTGTGGTTGATGGTTAAGTCCGGTAAAGGATATGCCACGATTTTCATTTTTCATATGATATGTAGGCGTTATATATTCAACTTTCAAAGCAAATCAGTATCACGCTAAAAGTAATAATTATGGACAAATAATTTATAAAATAATAAAAACAAGTTACATGTTATTTTTGGTGGGGTCCGGCCCACTGGCCCTTAATGACGAGCCGCCACTGTTAAAAACTATTGAAAGTCAACAACTACCAACACTGTCATCAAGATTATTCAGCTATTGATACATTTTAAGTATAATTTATAAAAGGAAAGAATAAGTGTTTTAGAGTAATAGTGATTCTCAACCTGTTAAGTAGGAAGCATGAACTATTAAAGACTTAATGACAATCTAAATAGTGAGAACCAAGAACAAAAAAATGCACAAATAAAGTTAGGTAGTTTTATAAAGTACAAAAACAAGATACCTTGGCGTTTCAAGCAAAAGGTCTTTATCAAGCTTCATCTTTGAACGCTCCATATTGTTCACTTGGTAACCACTCTTTGTGATTTTATATGATCCAAGCCTGGGATCGCGCGAGAGAGATATGATCCAAGCCTAAGAGCGATTGTACGTTGTGCGCCTACAATAAGGCCAGCACATCCGATTTCTGCTACGCTTTTTATTTACTTGGGTAGCTTGCCTAGGCTCCTACCTCAGTCGCCTCTTATGACATGCCTTGTAGGTCTCAGTGTTACTATTCTTTGCTCCCCTTGTGAGCCCTGGCAACACACCGCAATACACCAGACATCACAGAGCCTCCATTCTGTCATTTGTTCATTATCAGGATATAGAGCAAATAGAGACTATGTTTCTATACACCAGACATCACAGTCTCCATTTTGTCATTTGTTCATTATCCTGTGCTTGATAAAGGTCTATTAGTTGAAAGAATGGTGTACCTTGTTTTTGTCAAATATCATTTTTACGTGTTTCGTCTTTGGTACACAGTTTTACTGCAGTCTTTCTTCCCTTGTATCAATAATGATAACCAATACACAAAATGATGCCATAAATACAGGGTGTTCAAGATAAAAGCAGCCCCATTGACAAATCTAAAATTGCCAGGTACACAGTGTATTTTGTCTATTTACTATTTAAACCGGTTTTGATCAGCTAGTCCTTTATCACATTTGTTCATCGACCCTTCCCACACCATAATTACACACCATCACAAAAAGACTCGCTCACTTGATCTATACTACAGACATAATTAAACCTTCTCATTTTCATAACATATGTCAGATTGGCTCCCTTGATGGAGCTGCTTTTATTTTGAACACCCTGTACAAAGCAAAATCAATATTATTTAAAAAGTTACTAAGAATTTACAAATTCAGAGATGGCATAATCTTCATAAATTAAATATAACATTGCTTGGATATCAAATATTTAGTTTACAGACTTGTTGGGAAGTCTGGATCACAGGTAGAGAGAAACAATATATTAAGGTCTCATGAAAAGTCTTAACCCTTTAGCTGCTAAGGACGTGTACAGACGTTTTTCCCATTGACTGCTAAAGACGCATTAACATGTCTGTTATTATCTCTCCTCTGTGGGTTAAAGACGTGTTAACACGTTATACATTTCTACTGTCACTGCTATAGGCGTACATTCACGTTTGTGACCTAGAAACAAAGAGTAGCTATTTTTAGTTCCGTCTTCTGAAAGTATATAGCAGCCCTCTTACTCCGTAATTATTTTTTACCATCGACGCATTTATATTGCAATGTATACTGGCTTAGACAGTATACAGGTTTTGCGCCATCTTAAAAAATATTACAAGACAGTATTTAGACTCTGAAGGGCGAAGGAGTTAAAACACAGCTAGAAATGTGATCATTGATATTTGTAAAGAAGTTACTGTCATCATATGTTGTGTGATAAACACTTGACCAAACACTGCATCTTAAAATGTTGGACACAGGATGGGCAGCTTCCACAAAATACTCACTTGTTTATCTTGTCAAAGCAGGAGTCGCATACCCTCACCTCACTTTCATAGCCAAGTTTGGGAATGATTGATCGCTTGGCTGAACATCTGCCACAAAATATCTCTCCACAATTTCGGCAGTGATGCTAAGCAAAAACAAATTGGTTTTTTTAAAAATATAATGCTTAAATTTAAAAGTCAAAATAATATACAAAATTACATTTTGAAACATTTCTTTTTTTTTTTTTTTAATCATTAGAATAGACAGTCCAAAGACTCCAATGTACTCTGTCCTTCTCATGATTGATTGATTGGACCATCATCATTGCACTTCGGTGAGTAACCATGTGTGCTCTGACCTCTCTTATACAGGAAGATCATAGCAGCAGCGCAGCAACTCTGTGGCACCGGCGAGGGTCCTCGGTGTAATTTAGATGAGATATTTTTTAGGAACCTTAATGTTAAACTTTCAATTAAATTTTGCCTGGGCAGCAGCTTTCCAGCCGGCTCTTCTCGATTTTGAATTGCCAATGGTTCTGTTACGTGCTTAACTTGAACATGTGACCTATGTTTTATCGCCCGTCTCCGATAGGACTAGGAACTCGACCTCACCTACACTGAGATAAGAAAGATCTTTTTTTAAACCCTGATCATTCCACAAGGGAGCGAACCAAGCACTTTTGTAGCAAAAGGCAAGCACCTAGCCTCTACACCACAGAGAACCATATATCATCAGCTTAGACAGTCCAATGTACCCTGTCCTTCTCAAAGGCTCTCTTTCTAAAGCTAGGTAGTTGGAAGAGTGGTGATAAGTGATCTGAACATGTTAGATAGTTCGAAGACTGGTGCATGGGCGTCCATAGGTAACAACATAACGGGCACAACATATAATCGCTCTTAGGCCCACATCACATAAAGTGGTTTAACGAGTGGTCGATATAGAGCGTTCGAAGAAGACGATTGTGCCTGATGAGAAAGAGAAAAATGAACAATTTACAAGAAATGATTCTTCTCAACATAAACATGCTGTTCTTACCTTTCTCTGCACCACAGTAAACTGAACTCTGCATCTTGTGCATGTCTCACCATCCTTCCAGGAGGGTGCTGTCTCTGCATCAAACATGGCATCTGCTTCTTTTAGAGCAGGAAACTTAAAACCTAAACAGGAAACCAAACATCACTGTTAATCAAATGAATAAAAAATCTTTCTTTACTCTACTCCTGTTTTGCCTCACAGCGTCAGAATAAGAAGAGATTTCTAGAAAGGACTTTTGTGTGCACTTCATAAGCAGTGTTTTTTGTCGCCTCTGTTATCACTGAGATCCACCTTTCATGTGGACTGTCTTTTGCTTTGTATCCGTGGAACGGAGTAACATTGCTCTAGGAGGCGCATTGTCTGTTCGTAATCTGCTTATGTAGCCGAAACATTTAATTTGTTGTTGCTTGATGAAGTTTTACAGTACTGATGTTGTATCCACTTTTTTCCTGATGTCTTTATTTCTAAAATGGTCTCTTCTTGAGACTCCCAGCACTCTGCGTAGACACTTCATCTCTGTTATGACTAGTTTTCTTCTATCGTTTGTTGTCAGCGTCCAGGTTTGGCACTGATAGCATAATGTTGGGAGAAAGATTGTGTTGAACACTGCTCTTTTAGTACCCATGATGACATGCTTGCATTTCAAAATTGACGTCATTTGTCATTTGATTTGCTTTATTGCATCTATGTTGAATTTGTAGTTATTCCATTTGCTGAAAAAATACTCCTAGGTATGTAAATGAACAGGAAATGTTAATAGTTAATACGGCTAACTTCACAGAACTCCTGACACCAATGCTCAGTCTTTGAGAGACGTTGAAGAATATGCATGTAACAGTTTCGTTAGTTTACTGGCTATCATCATGAAATATCTTGCCCTGAGCAGAACTTTGCCAATTTCTCTCTCATAGGCCAGATTTAAACTTAACATTTATTGTTCCATAACTATCGATTTGTATTTTTTACGTTACTTTTTTTTCCGCCATTAGTTATTTCTTTTCTTGTACCCTTGAACGACCCAGCATGTACCACTTGGGGATTTATACCACCAGTTAGGAATTTTTATTTTGTGTGGTCCGCCCGCTATGAATTCAGGCGCCTAACAAGGTACCTCTGACTGAATTTTGAGTGAAGGTATGCTTTCCTTATCAGTGTCCCTCACCATTCTGGCAAGCCTTACTCTTGACTTCTGAGGTAATTGTAATTTAGATCCCGAAGTGGGAACTGATGATATAGGGTGATCAATGCACCTTAACATATAAAAAAATGGTTTCATTACCAACATGTTCTAGCTGACACACATTTAAAGTGGTTGGTTACCCTACCTTCCATCTTCAACAAGTGAAATGTGTCCTCAACAGCTTTGTAGCTTGGTTCATTGCGAAATGCATGGGACCATGTCTGTATCAATTCTAGTATCTTTTCCTTCACTGGATCTGCTCCAGACTGCAACAAAACAATGTGACATTCATGCATACTACAATAGTTTCACATTTTTTATATCGAATAACTGTCTTTACTGCCTGTGCTGTCGCTTTTTAGGGTAGTGTAGGACAGGCGGGAACATGAGCCTGCGGAATTTAATGGTCAAATGGCTAGTGCAGTCAACGCAAAACTGTTCAGGTTAAGATTTTTGCTTACGCCCCAACAGAAAAAACTCTTTACCTTATCGGTGATCGAACCTGGTCTCCTGAATGGGAGCCCTGCTCTAATCCATTCGTCCAGGCAATCTTCAGATTTAAAAAAATAAGATTATAATAATGCAGAAAATGTTGGATTTATGGATATTACCATCACCATTGTACTTCGGTAAATAATCATGTGTGTTTGAAATTGATTTCTGCATATAATGTCTTGAACATTTTATAGATTTGATTTATTGTTGCTATTTTATATTAGTTTCAAATTAAAAAGAAAATAACATAGAAGTAAAGAAAATAATGGATTTAAATGCTGAATTTGATATACACAAAAATACTAGACTATAGCATTTAAATGTGACGTGATCAGATTGCCCAGTAGTAGACTACAGCACTTGAAAATGAGGTGGCCAAGTCTTGCAGCACTAAGCTACATCACTTGAAAGGGAGGTAGCCAGGTATTGCAGTACTATGCTAAAATCTAAATTAATTCACTAAGTGTCTCGCTTGTGTGGTGCCAGGGACTGCAAGGGGAGCAAAGAATAGCACCGCTGCTACCTACAGGACATGTCATAAGAGGCGACTGATTCAGGACTTAGGGAAGCTACCATAGATAACAAAAATCATAGCAGAAATTGGATGTGCTGGCCTACTTGTAGGCGCATAACTGGCCCAACATACAATCGCTCTTAGGCTCAGATCACACAGAGTGGTTAACAAGTGGTCGATATGGAGTTTCGAGGAAGAAGAATTCACTAAGTTTAAGATAAACTTCAAATTAATTCACTAAGTTTAATATTACCTTTTTCAAGATTTCTCTTTACATATTCCTAATTCTTCTTCTTCAAACGCTCCATATCATCCACTTGCTAACCACTCATTGTGAATTGTATGTGATCTGATCCTAAGAGCGATTGTCGTTGTGCAGTTATGCCTACAATAGCTAGCACATCAGATTTCTGCTATGCTTTATTTACTAGGTAGCTTCCTAGGACCTACCTCAGTCACCTCTTACGACATGCCTTGAGGTTGCAGTGTTACTATTCATTGCTCCTTAAGCCTAACAACACATGGCGATATTCCTAATTAATTCACTAAGTTTAATATTACCTCTTTCAACATTTCTCTTTACATGTTTACGGCAAATTATTTGACTGTTTAATTACATCTTTCAATATTGTTCTCCTTCCATTTCTAACTTGTTCAGGATTACATAATTCATTAACTTATGTTTAAAACTGATGCAGTTATATTACATTATTCTGAAGATATTTACAAATTCACAACAAACAGAAGCAAGCAGGATTAGCCAGTTGAGAGCTCACATATATGAAAGCTCAAAGCTAAAGAATGACTAGCAGGAAAAAACACATTTTAACTCAATTATTAACAGGGAATCATTTCTTCTCCTTCTTATTCACCTTTCAACTACTCCCAATGGTATATATTAATGATCTGCCACAAACTCTGCCCAGACATGTATCACACTCTCTCCATGCTGATGATCTAGCTGTGTGGTACACCTCCGAGTTTCTGGGTCCTGCCATCTTTAAACTCCAGGCCAGCCTGAACAGCGTCATAATGTGGGCAAGTAAATGGGGTCTAGAAATAAACCGAAGCAAAACTATAGCAACGCTTTTCTCATTGTCAACAAAGGAAGAACACTTCAGACTGAAATTTAACGATGATATCGTTCCCGTTCCCATACTCCAACCTTTTTGGGAGTTAAGCTTGACAGTCGTCTGACATGGAAACATCACATAATGGAAACAAACAGAAAGGCTATGAGGAAACAAAGTGTGATACGGAAGCTGGCTGGAACTACCTGGGAGCTGATATTCGAATCCTGAGTCAGGTGTACACTGGTGCAGTTAGACCGACCCTCGAATATGCATCATCGACATGGATATCAGCAGCCCATTCAAACAAATCGATACTGGAAAAAACACAAAACAGGTGTCTGCGTACTATTTTGGGAGCCATGAAATCTACACCAATTGTAGAAATGGAAAAGGCAGCCAACATCCAGCCCTTGGAAGACAGAAGAAGGAGAAAGTGATTCTACAGACTGAAAGGATCAAAAGAATGCCTCACCATCCACTGCATGAAAAAATGGCGGCTAGAACAAAGAACAGACTAAAGCGTACAAGTCTAAACCACAAAGCAAAAGAAATAGGAAAGTCATACTTGGAACTACTAAATCATAATTCCATACATGAAGAATTGCTTTTTGATCACTGGGAACCAGACTCAGTACCACTAAACTTCTCAACCTCCATCCCTAAATTATTAAGCAAAGATGCCGAGCCTAATCTAGTGAAAAAGCAATTACAATGGAACATCTCCATTACATGTTTCCAGAAGACAGCTGGATAAGAATTTACACAGATGGATCGGCAATGGAGGCAACCATGAATGGTGGAGCAGGAGTGTACATTAGGCACCCAGATGCTACCACTGTGTCTCTAGCGGCTCCTACTGGAAGAATATGTTCCAACTACAAAGCAGAACTCATAGTCCTTCTGATGGCAGCACAGCACAATGAATAAGCTGCAAGCAGCTGCAAGCAAGATGGTATTTCTTTCAGACTCATTGTCAGCTATACAAGCCCTGGAGGCTAAATCCACTGACAGCACAGTACAAAAACTACAAAGAGAACTTGCTCAGCTTTCAGAAAAGGCAGAAATTCACTTGCAGTGGATTCCATCTCACTGTGGCATTGCAGGCAATGAGAGTGCTGATGTCTTAGCTAAGGAGGGCAGTGCCAAAGAGCAAATTTACCAACCCTTGTCTTTTCAAGAGGTCAAAACCCTCATACAGAGAAAATCTGCAGTAGACTGGAAGACAAACACTGGATATGATTATGGAAAAGACTCCCTCAAAGACCTAAGCAGAACAGACCAGGTCATTATATTTGACTACGCACCGGACACTGCAGACTCAACAAACACTTATACAGACTAGGAATAAGTCAAACAGCTCTCTGCCAGTGTCAGCAGGCAGAACAGACACCAGAGCATATCCTGCAAGACTGTCCTCTTCTGTGTGAGCTGAGAAGCAACATGTGGCCACACCCAGTCGACCTGAAAACTAAGCTTTGGGAAACCTGACAGACCTGAAGCTGTCTGCCCAGTTTGTGGTCCACAGTAAATTAGCGCATGACCAGAGATCGCTGAAGAAGAAGAAGAACTACTCCCAATGGAGCACAGGTCTTCAACAAACTTCTAGTTCTTCCTCTCTTCTGCCATCCCTTCCAATTCTTTCCGTGTTTTGCCTATCCTTTTAATATCAGTCTCCAGCTCTCTTCTCCAGGTCTGTCTAGTCCTTTCCCTGCTCCTCTTTCCCAGCGGGTTCCAAAACATTGCCTGTCTTGCAATGCTTCAGTCGTCTTCTAATGTGCGGCTTATCCATCGTCAGCCTCTCTTTTTTAGCTCTTTCTCCACTGGTATCTGCATAGTTCTTTCTGAGTTCCTTGTTCGTAATCTTATCAAAATATCTCAGTCCCTCTATTCTACGTAAGCATCCATTTATGGTCTGTAGTTTTCTGGTGGTTTATTTTGTTGTCCTCCATGTTTCCGAGCCATAGAACAGCACTGACTTCACAAGGAAATCATTTAGAACTAGAAAAACGTGTGGATTTTAATAATAAAATGAGGGAGGAAAAGTCAAACAAAAATATGGAAAGTTCTGTGTTAGGGAAGGGAGTTTCAACACTTAAAATATGTGGCCTTGTATGCTAAAGATTAACTAGCTACTGGAACAATGTCTTCTTTCTTCTCTCTCTAATTCTGTTTTGTCTCACAGCGTCAGGATAAGAAGAGTTTTCTAGAACAGGGAACAGGCTTTTTTGTGCACTCCATAAATAGTGTTATTTCTGAGGCAGTACACCTTTTGTGTGGATGGCCTTTTGCTTTGTATCCGTGGTATCAAAGTAGCATTGTCCTCATAGTAGTCGGTAATCTGTTTATGTGGCCAAACCACTGAAATTGTTGTTTCTTGATGAAGTTACTGATGTTGAATCCAATTTTTCTTCCTGATGTCTTTATTTTTAAACCAGTCTCTTCTTGATATTCCCAGCATTCTGAGCAGACACTTCATCTCTGTCGTGTCTAGTTCTCTTCTAACATTTGATGTCATGGTCCAGAATTGGCACTGATAGTATAACGTCGGGAGAAAGATTAAGGTAAACTATTATAAACAGGAAAATGTATTTGAACAGGAAAGTCTAGAAGCAATTAACAGGAAGATAAGAGAAAAAATGTCAATAGTAAACCTGGAGAGTTAGTTATATGCCTGGTAAGGAGGCTTGTAAACTTATTGCATCTGATCTTGAATGCTACAGATTAACAAGCTGACTAGAACAGAGTAAACTATTATAAACAGGAAAATGTGTTTGAACAGGCAAGTATTGCAGTAATTAATAGGAAGATAACAAGAAAAGTGTCTTGCTGAGGGAAACTGGCATCGATTGGGTAGAAAATAGTCAATTAGAAGATTTGGATTTTAAAGATGATTTTGCTTTATTAAGTAAAAACAATCAAGATATGCAAAGAAAAACAGGTAACTTGTCATCTATAGCACCAAAAGTTGGACTGCAGATAAACTATGAAAAAACAAATATAATGAAGACACCTATGGCAAGTAATGCAGATATCACACTGGAATCTAAAATGATAAAAATAACAGAGCAGTTCACCTATTTAGGTAGCAAATTTGATTGCACAGGAAATGTTCATAAAGAAATTATGATACAAATTGGCAAAGCAACATCAGCTTTTAAAAGTCTAAATCAGCGTTTCCCAAAGTGGGCGGTACCGCCCCCTGTGGGCGCTGAAGCCTTCCAGGTGGGGGCGATGGTGGGTTCAGAAGCATTTGGGGGGAGTTTTTTCTTGATTTTGCTATTGAATAGGCATTAAAATTTTGAATTATGTATTTTAATTCATCTTATGCCCATCTTACATGATCCATTTTTATATCAATTTTCTATTTCATGTATATAATCATTTGAAAATTGACCATGTATTACAGAAATATATATCAATTTTCTATGTCAAAGTGAAAATAGAGCACGTATATATATGTGGGGTGTGGGGGAGGGGGGCGTTACAAAGTTTATGTCGTGAAAAGTGGGCGCGGACCGAAAAGTTTGGGAATCTATGGTCTAAATAAAATATGGAACTGCAAGTTATATAGTATTAAACTAAATTACGAATTTTCAATTCAAATGTTGTTTTAATTTTAACATATGCCAGCGAGAGTTGGAAAATGACTAAAGATATAGAAAGCAAGTTGAATGCATTTGAGAATAGATGTCTGCGAAAAATAATGAACATAAAATGGAATGAATTCAGAAGTGAAGAAATCAGAGAAATGTCTGGTCAACCACTAGTAACAACTGTTATAAGAAGGAGGAGATGGAGATATGTTGACGGACCTTGAGAAATGATGAAAGAATATCAAAGTGGGATACAAAGGGTTCAAGAAAGAGAGGACAACCTAGGGAGACCCTGAAACGAACTTTGCTGAGAGAGGCAAGAAATATCGATCTCAGTTCCACGAAGGAGATTGAGCGAGTTGCCCAGGATAGAGCGATATGAAGAAGTTGCTTGCAGGCCCTACGTAACGTATAACGGTACAAGAGGAATTATTATTATATTTAAGAAGAAAAGTGTCAATGGTAAACTTGGAGAATGATATGTCTAGGAAGTAGGCTTGTAAACTTACTGTATCTGATCTTATATGCTACAGATTAATAGCTACTAGAACAGTGTCAACTATTTAAACAGGAAAGTCTATACAATTAATAGAAGATAGAAAAGGTCATTTAACTTGAATGATATGATCTAGGAAGTATGTAAATTACTGTATCTGATCTTATGCAGATTAAACTAGTGACTAGAACAGTGTCAACTTTATAACAGGGAATCTTATAGCAATTAATAGAGATAAGAGAAAAGTGTCAATGGTAAACTTGGAGAATGGTATGCCTGGGAAGGAGGCTTGTAAACTTACTGTATCTGATCTTATATGCTACAGATTAAACTAGCTGACTAGAACAGTGTAAACTATTATAAACAGGAAAGTCTTGTAGCAATTAATAGGAAGATAAGAGGAAAAAGTGTCAATGGTAAACTTGGAGAATGATATGCCTGGGAAGGAGGCTTGTAAACTTACAGCATCTGGTCTTGAATTCTAAACAACATGAAATTTATACTTGAGATTAAATATACTGTATAATAACACAGTTGCTCTAACTGATTAGCTATTGAATCGAAAAACGGGTTGTTGCTGAATTAAATTTAGCTCCCATTTTCCCATTGCAGGTATATCTACAAATTCAGCTGCAGTTTTCTTAATTATTAACAGATTTTTAGGAGTAATATACCATTTTGTAGGTAAATGAATTTTCTTTAAGATCGTTCTAAAACAAATAAATAGTCACGTTCCCAACGGTTTATAGGAGCCAATCATTTAACTTCTTGTCTGTGCTGGGAGCTGTGTGTACCAGTTGTTTTTGTTTTATTCCCACACTTGGTATGATACCATTCATTATTATAGTTCTCATTCCACAATTAGTGCTCAGTTATCTTGAAACAAATCATGACATATTCTTTACAGGACGTTGTCATCAACCACAGTAAACAAGTCGATTTTCTAGGCACTACTTATACGCTAGGTAGTTTGCCATTGCTTTCTGAATGGTGAGGTCTATTTTTATCATTTGTAAAAATACACGAGAATAAATTTGCTTCCCAAACTGCCGTCGCGAGTTTGAACCAGGTACTCTTGAGTTGTGATTGAGCTCACTACCGCTTAAGCTACAGATACCCACAAAGTTACATTACAACCTTAAAAACAGAGACCTTAAATATCTATTCTTGGCTGCTTTGTCAGCTCTAACAGCCTTTCATATAACAAATCAAATCTGACATCTTGATACAATATAACTCAGTGGATGTGGTACTATGAAGGGGGGTTTTCTGTTTGTAAAATATTACCACTAGTCCATCCGTACAAATGTGCATCCTATTGGACAATATGCATGCACACTGTTATTGGGAATAAGTCAGCCTGTGCGATGCCGGGGTCCGCAAGGGAAGCAAAGAATAGTACCACTTCGACCTACAAGGCATGTCGTAAGAGGCGACTGCTGAAGGATCAATGGAAGCTACCTAGTTAGTAAAAGCATCGCAGAAATCAGATGTTCTGGCCTACTTGTAGGTACATAACTGGCACAACGTACAATCACTCTTAGGCTCAGATCACATACAAATCACACAGTGGTTAACAAGTGGTCGATATGGAGCGTTCGAAGAAAAAGAACTGGGAATAAGTCCGAATTATATGGACTAGAATAGAAAAATAAATATGGGCAACTTTCTGACAACGGAGATGCACCGTAAAAGAGCAGTGACTCGGGACGTGATGATCCTGACGAGGGGCTCTGATGTAGTTTGGAGGACGTTGAAAATTATATTTGAGTTTTCATTTAATGTTAATTATCTTAGTTTTGAGTAGCGGCTTTTCAGTCTATTCTCATTGATTTTCAAATGGTGTTCTTTTACATGCTCAACATGAACATGGTACCTATACTTTATCATCCATCTCTGACAGGGCTAGGCAATATCACCTACAAGCGTCAACAATTTGCAGAATCACATTCATCTTTGTTCTGGGACACATGTATGTCGATGGCAATGAGAGAGCAGACAGGCTGGCTGGCTGTGCCACCAAATCAGGGGATCAGCCAATGGATAGAGCTAACATTCTAAGCATCCTCATAAAGTGTGGCCACAAAGAAGATTTTCATTTAAACCAATCCACGTTGACTGTTAGAGTTCGGATTTAAGTGGCCAGAAAAGAATAGAACAAGTATATGAGTAGGCTCATCAATCAACATCGAACTGGTAAGGTTAGTCGATGGACACTGTTATTGTGAAGAAGATCGGAGCGCATATGGACATGTCCGGAGTGCAATGAAGATATTCCAAACTGAAATTGTAACCTACCCTGATATCAGGGATCACTAAAGAACAAAATGATTGCTCCCCATGGAACACAAACTCCCCATGGAACACAAACTGAGTACTTTTGGAACATTAAGTGAGCACTGTACCTCATTGTTACAATGACCAGCAAAAAAATAAAAATGTAGAAAGTTCAAATTGTTAGAAGTACATAACAAAGAATATATAAGGATTAAGTAAATGATATGCTAGAAAAAATAAGCAAAATGTTATTATAAATTGAAGCCAAAAAATATTTTGATTCAATAAAAATGACAGGATTAAATACAAAATAAATATATGAATCTGATTTAAAATATGTTAGAATAAAGCAAAATAAAATGGGCGCGAGTCAGTTCTGATGATCCATATGGGGTCTCTATGGCGAAGTGGTTAAGATGTTTGCATGTCATTCTGAAGGCTGTAGGTTCAAATCCAGATCGAGGTACATGGGTAATTTTTTCATGATATACCAAGGATTGTTACTGGAGCTACAGAGCATTTCTGCCGACAAGAGACTCGATTGACTGATTTAAATAGGACCATCATCCTTGCACTTCGGTGAGTAACTATGTGTGCTCCGATCTTTTTCTTACACAATAAGATCTCAGCTGCAGTGCACAAACTCCATAGCTCCAGTGAGGGTCCCTGATGTAATTTTTAAGACAATGTTGTAGAAATTTTATTTTCAATCTTTTCCAATGATTTCTGCCCAGGCAGCGACTTTCCAGCCTGCTATTCTAAATTTTGAACTGCCAAGAGTTCCCATAGGTGCTCAAATTGAACGTGGGACCTATGTCAGAGATGGTGCCATATGGGAACACCGGGTGCAATGAAGTTGATCCTTCGCCTCTAGACCCTTTTGTTTTTAGATCTGTTATGACCTCGCCCAATCAGAGCTGACATCATGTTATAGTGTGACATGTGGTACTAATAAGTGAGATTTTATATTTGTAAAATCTAATCTGTAACCTTTCTGTACACATTGTTGTCATATTGGACAATATTTCTCCAGGTTATCGGGTGTTGGTTTAGGACTAACAACCCAACTGAATGCTGACTTCACACCGACCAGGTCGTTGCTGATAGCAACAATGTGATATTAGATCTGATTGTCACATGCCCATAAGTGGGTTATGAGACTTGGTTATTTCTCTACCGCCTTTAACAAATCATATCATGGGGATACTGATAACAATGGTCTTCAGTTTCTACAAGGTATGTCTGGCACTGGTGTGTTGACCAAAAAATGGTTGATCCGGTATAGTTTGTGCTGAGTTGATACCCTCTTGTGCTTGGTTCATTATTGTCATAGCGTATTGGTTGGTTTCTTTTCTGAATATATGGAGCCCATCCCTTTAACTTTGTCACTTTAACAGTCCAGAATTTATCTCTCTCTCTCTCATGGACCAGATGTCCTGCATCGGCAGCCGCCATGCTCAAATCCTTAGTCACATTCTGAAGCGCATGGTCTTCCTCTTCTTCTCTTTGCCGGTATGCCTCCTTACATAATGGTCTTCCGCATTAGAAATCCCCTGCAAAATGTTAAAAACATGTCTCAGAGCAGGTGTAAAAGCAGTTATCCTCTCTAGCACAGGCCAGACAACTGGCCGGGTATTCCTGACCTAGATAAGAAAAGGGATCTGGAAATTACAGATGTTTGATAGAACACTGCACGCTTTTTACAATTTTACTCAATTCTGTGAGTCTATGGTTATTTATTGTGAAAAAATATTTATATTATTGATATTCCTTATTGTTAAACTTAACTTGCATAATATGACTTCAAGTTAGCATTTTGTGTTGATTTTAAAATGAATTCATCTATATACACCAATACTAGAATGCGAGGTCATGTGGTGTAGTTGGGGTCTGATTTCCCACAATTCTTACCTGAGGCCGAAGGCCCACTAGTTTATAGTTGGCTCTGCTTTGCAGTGACTATTTTTTTTAAAAAAAGGAAAAACTGTTGTTACTGCCTGTAGTATCACTTTTTAGGTCGGTGTAGGACAGGTGGGACGAGAGCCTAAGGAATTTAAAGACAACATGGCTAGTGCAGTCACCACAAACTGATCAAGTTAGGATTTTTCATTTCTGTCCACAACAGATAAAAATCCTTGGCCGTACCATGAATTAAACACGGTCTCCGCATGGGAGCCGCTCTAATCCATTCGGCCAGACCTCCATAAGATACACAGGACAATGTCCCTTACCTTGGCTTGTTTTTTCAGGAATTCCATAAACTCTTTTTCAGCCACTTCTGTGTGGAATGGTGGTCCACAGTTTTTTACACATGCTTCTAGCACCTGAAACATGAACAATATAAATAAATATGCAGTGTTGGATATCAAGGTAGAAGAGGAACTTTAGTAAATTATGTTTACATAAATTCATATTTTTCAACAGGTTGCTCAGGTTGGGAGAGAAACAATAGGTTACTATAACACATCTCATCGTCATCAAATAGCTTGTCCTGAGCAGAGCTATGCCACCCCAACAGCCTTCTGGATTTCTCTCTCTCATATGCCAGATGTCCCGCCTCTGCACCCGTCATGCTCAAACCATCAGTTACATCCTGAATCCTCCATGGTCTTTCTCTTCTCTTTGCGTCGCCTCCTTCCATGATGGTCTTCTCCAGCACTTCGTGTCTTTTTATATGTCTAAAATACCTCAATCATCTTTTTCCCATTTGTAGCATTAGTCAGGTTTCTTTGACCTTGAGTTCCCTCTGGACAGATTCACCTGTTCTCCTCTCTGTCCATGATATACGGAGGACTCTCCTGTAACCCTCACAATCGAAAGCAACCATATGCTTTTCCACTGCTTTGTTAAATGTCCATGACATATCTAGACAAGTTTAATATGGTCAAAATTAAATGGTACATATACATATAAATCTATCAATTAAAATACACATATAATAAATGACTTCATTGGACAATGTTTCTTGCAAATAAAAACAGACTAGTATTATTACAACAATACAACAAACATCATAAATTCAAAGAGATCTCACCTGAAGTGCAAACATTGACACATGAGGATTTTCATTACCAATCTTCTTCTTTATTGAAAAAAGAGCAGCTTTAGGTCTGCAAAAAAACAATATGCTATTACAAATAAATAAATTGCAAGAGTTAACATTACATACTTAAACTTACATTTAAATAAGTTGACAACAGTTTTAACAGTACAAAATTAAACTAACAAATAAATAAGTTGCCAACAATGTTAACTCTTTCCACACACAGTTATTTCCTCAATTTTTAAAAACAGTTAATTCAAGGAGGCAAAAACAAAAGATTTTTTTAAAATCATTACTAAATCGATATATAAACATGTATATATCTTATTATATACAAAATTTAAGAAAACTGGATAACCTATTAGAATAACAAGGTTAAAAAGTAGTAGAAGTAAAATATTAGAAGTAAAACTCGAAAGACTTCTTGTAAGGAAAGCAACTCGAATGACGCAGTGTATGGCGAATGGCATTCAATGGAATTCCATTGCGTGCGGCGAAAATAATGGAAAGAGTTAAAGGTCCCCACACTAACAGAAGTCCACCTTTCTATACCTTATAAAAACTCTAAGACTGTTTCACAACGACCACAAGCACGTTTTTCTTTCCTTGAAAAATGTGTTTTACTTACTGGGCCAGGTATGTTGCCTGGTCTTGAGTACTGCAGTTTTTCCTGACTGCAAGTTGTCAAGCCAATTATTCTTCTCAAGATGTTTTAGCAATCTAATCTCAATCATTCTCTCCATTAATTTTCCCAAACAGATCAAAATTCTGATTGGCCTGTAGTTGATTTTACTTGTTTTATGCATTAGTGTTCTCTCTAGTGGGATGACAACTGCCACATATCAGAAAGTTTGCCAGTACTCCATGACTGGTTACAAATGAGAAGGAACTTATGTCCAAGATTTCTGGCATTTCATTTGTGATGTCATATTTTCCTGGAGTTTTTTCATTTAGTTCAATCTTCTTCTTCTTTCTTTTCTCTAATCCTGTTTTGTCTCACATCGTCCGGATAAGAAGAGATTTATGGAAATGCTTTTGGCGCGCTTCATAAACAGTGTTTTTTGTCACCTCTGAGGTCCACCTTTTGCGTGCATACAGCATTTAGTTCAATGATGGTAGTATTTAGTTCTCTCATACTTCTTCTTCTTTGACGCTCACATCAACCATTGTTAACCACTCTGTGTGATTTGTATGTGATCCGAGTCTAAGAGCGATTATACGTTGTGCCAGTTATGCGCCTACAAATAGGCCAGTACATCCGATTTCTGCTCTGCTTTTTATTTACTAGGGTAGCTTCCCTAGCCCTACCTCAGTCGCCTCTTACAACATACCTTGCAGCTCACAGTGGTACCATTCTTTGCTTCCCTTGCGGTCTCGGCACCAAGCGGCAAGCTCTGTTAACTAACTGGTAGCAAATCAAGGAGAATTTTTATTTTCTCTGATTCATTGCACGGGTTTTCCTATATGGCTCCGTCTCTGTCTGCAGAAATGGCAAGCCATCTGCCAAAAAGTATTGCACAAAGCATGAACTCCATAGTTTCAGCAACAAACTTAGGGATCTCATGAAAAAATTGCATAAGTGACTCAGACCAGATTCAAACCCACAACCTTCAGAGCGACAGGTCTCCATCTTAACCACATTGCCATAGCTGACACATCTTGATCATAATGCAGTATAAACTGATTACAAATACTTTTACACATATTTAAACTCTTCTGATATTGTCACTATGATTTGTTTATAACTCACTGTACATGTCCCTGGCGGATACAATCAACAATCTTCAATACCAAGTTCCAATCAGGCTCCAACAGCAACTGACTTGTGGCTTTCTCTGAAAACAACAAGATAAAGATTGAAATATGTCCATGTGTGTTTATTTACTTATAATGTATTCATTAATAACACTAATAAAAAGAGCACTAGAAGTAAAAATAGACCTATACTTGTTCTTTATAGACACCAAGGCATTCGGACAAAGTAAATCATGATGAGTAAATCTATTTAGAACCAATACTGACATTTGGATGAGAGTCTTGGAAGGTAAACAAACTGATAGAAAAATCTCAGGAGGCCACAGAGATGTGGTTTTACAAAACAATAATGAGAATTCCATGGACTGCTAAAATGATGAATGGAGGGTGGGGGTTGAATGAAGCCAAGACAGAGAGAAATTGTTTGGTCTATATCTTCTTCTTCTTCTTTGCGTTCGTTCTTCACAACCAATTTTAATCACTCTTTGTGATATGTTTGGTTTTTGCCAAGAACGTGTATACGTTGCACATTGGTTTGGTAGGCCCTAACGCATGACCTTTACACGTTTAGGACATGTGCATCCGATTTCAGCCAAACCCCCTTAGTCGCCTCCTACGACATGCATGGCAGGTAACAGTGGTTCCATTCTTTACACCCCAAATTTGGGCCCGGTAACCACTCGGGCGAACTTTGGTCTATAAAAGAATGAGGCAGTCGTCATTTTTCTCACATGTGATAAGAAGGGGAGGTGCAGGACACATTGTGACAACCGGTAAAATCAAACGGAGAAGAGACAGAAAATATTAGACTGCTTGACTTCATGGCATTAGAAGTCAACATCTGATATTACCAAGATTTGTGAGATCCATGATGCTTCTGCCAGTCGGCACCTGATGATGATGTGTCCATTTTACGTATATTTATTTCGGTGTGTCCATTCTATGTTTATTAACTTTGTATGTGTCAACCTATGTTTATTTACAGCATGTGTGTCTATACTGTGTTTATTTACTTAGAATGTCTTCATTCTGTATGAATTTACTTGGTAGGAGTCCATCTTGGTTACTTCTCAAGTGTATGAATGTTCCAATGTATCCTCTCAGTCTAATTTAAGACTCAATCTTATGCCTGTTTACATTTCCTCATCTGTTACTTTGTACCTAGAAACTATTCTTTTGTCTCTCTGGTCTCCACTACAATTGCTTTGTGATATGTTATCCTAAATATTCTTCTTGAATGATGGCCACAAAAACATTTTAAAATATATCGCACATATCATATTATTTTATAATAATGTATTATCATAATTATGATTTTACACCTGTAGTGCAGTAACTAGGGACTTTTACATCTAGACTTTTCTAAGTTCGTTGTTCCTTGAAATGCTTGCGCATGCGTAATAAACACGTCTCCAAAAAAATCGTATTCCCTTAGTAAAATTCCATTGATATTTTGATTTAGTATAACTTTCCTAAAGAACCTGGCCAACCACCAAGTGGAGTTTGAAAGGGCATCCATTTCTACACACGCTGGAGAAGGTTTAAGAGCGAAACAAGTGATAATTGTCAATTTTTCATTTGAACTCTATAAGGTAAGTTTACCTATATCTATCTTACGTATTTTTGGTTTCTTTTTAATATAATTATAATATTTGAGTTCAGCAACATGTTTTACATGTGTGTAAATTTGGAGATACAGTCAGATGACAATCATATCAAAATACCTTTATTCAGAGTACATATCATTTTCCGGACTATGTGACTTGCACTTTCACTTTCGCGTACTAGTTTAGTTTCACCATTTTTGTTTATTGTTTAAATGCTGATTGCTTGTCCTATTTTGACTTACACTAGCTAGCAATTTGAATTATTTTCTAACTCACTGCACTCACGAGTCACTGACTGCATAATAGTAATAAAAATCTTTTTCTTAAATTTCAATTTACTAGTTCATATATATTATATATTATAACATAATTAATGAAGTTAATCATGTACCAGTACTATTTTATAGTTTAAGTTTAAGAGAATTATATGTCAGAATGTTAACTAGTTTAGTATTTAGTTAGTATAACTTATAAGTATTATATTATTTTATATATATATATATATTTTAATGCAATGTAATTATTATAATTATGTCATTTCTTTAATTGCAGATAAAACTAAATCATAAAATCATGACGTCTAAGTCTATGGTCATGGAAGATCTGAGGGCACATTTGGCACAATTTGTACCAGAGTATCCTGTCAAGAATGGATATGTAGCACAGCTGATCATGGATAGATGTAGACCCACTCTTACGGAGGTGGCTAAGAATATCAAAGCATTAGTGGTTGGAATTCACATAGAAAAGGATCAGTGTATCGATGAAGTTGCTATTAGAAATAGTGTTGACGTTTCGATAAATTGCTGCGAGAAAAGAAAGGTTCCTGAATAAACAATGGGTGTCCATCGTGGCTCTTTGTGGGAGATATTTCCTGTAAATTTAAGAATGTGTCTAGTTCACTTTTGTCGCAACCAGTAATTTCAATTTCTAATGAGTTTCAATCTATTCAGGTACATCTCGTCATCTGTTATGCCACCATCCCTAGGAAGTTAGATGCAGCTGTCATTGTGAAAGCTGTGTGAACACCATGCGAACATTTGCAAATATGAGGAGGAATAATAGAGGTTTACAGCGGAAGATTATAGAGATCAGGAAAGCACAGGAAAAATCTGTAAAATATTCTGTGAAAGGGTAAACCAGATTGTGAGAGGAAGACAGCCACCATAGATCGTTGAAGAAGAAGCATAAGGAATCCTGTGTGGGGAAATGTGATGTGGACAAATTAAGGAATTCTTTGCATGTTGCAAGAGAGAAAGTTGATAGCTTAACTGTGATTATCAGGGAGCAGAAGGCTACTGTGGAAAATCTCCAGAAACAGCTTCAGAAGGCAAAGAAACATATTAACAGACTGACCATTAAGAAAGGAGAGGACAGACGACGTCATGAAAGAATATCGTCAAGCCAGAAAGGAACTCCACAATGATAGCTCCTTCTATGCAAATGAGCTTGCCATCCTGCAGGAGAGGATAGAAAGCATCAACACTGACCACAATATTCAAGTAAAAGTGAACAAAAAACAGTATGGCACGACCATGCGAAAGTGTGTATACTTTTGTTTATTAAGCCAGGTTGGCGTTAGCCAATGCACTGATGTAATTAATTATATCTGTAAAATGTTTTACAAACAGTTGTCAGACACACCCAGTACCACTGTTGTGGCACAAATGGCATATGAAATAGGTGTTCTGTCTGACATCCAGACAGGATACCTATTACATAAGTCACGCGTGACTAATCTGGCATGGGATGGCACAACTATCAAAGGTACCTATGTTAATGAACTGCATGTCAACATATGTCTTGAATCTAGTAATAATATTATTCCATTAGTTCTCAGCATAGATGGACTTCCAGGAGGATCAGCAGAGACTACTACCCCACATTACAAACTCTCTCCTTGATGTTGTAAGAACATACTGTGATTGCTATGGTCTTTCTGACACAGATGTAAAACAGGAAATCTTTGCTAAAATAAAGAGCTGTATTACAGATCGTGCTTCAGTCAATCACTGTGTGGTCACACGACTCAAGGAGGAGTTTGATATGGATCTGATGGAACTCAAGTGCCAAGTTCACCCATTGGATGGATTGGCTGTGTCTGCCAGGGCTACATTGCAAAAGTTTGACCAAAAATGGTCCCTGTTGTCACAAGAGAGATGTCCTACAGGATGTTGTGCTGCACAGCTAATTCACAACATTTCCAAAATGAGGTAATCTACTATTCTTATTATTGGTATTGTTCAATATGACTTGTTTTTTGTTAGAACAGTTATTTACTGCGAATTAGAGCGAACCCAGTAAACACTGTTTGAAATGGACACTTCTCGAAGGATAAGCACTAGAGCTCCAAATGGTACTGAGCGTTGTGGCGTAAATTGCGTTCTTGGCAGAGGCTGTGTATATATCACAATTAGAATTATAAATATGGCCGAAATTGAAAGATTGTGTGAGAGAGTATCTAATGAATATTTGAAGAAATTTATTTTGTATTTAGTTTTTAAAAAAACCATTCATATTTTGTCAAATTGATTAATTTCAGGTATAAACAAGGCACTGGGGATCCATCAGGCTTTGTGACCTTTCTGAGAGAAAAGAAGCTGCAGCCAGGCATTATTCTGAGATATGTTGGGAACAGAATACATGTTCTGTTCCACATGGCTGCCATCATTTATACCTTGCGGGTGGAACTTCTGGATTTCTTCGAGTCCAAGTGCAACCGCAAGGGTGCAGTGATGTCAGCCATTGTTACAAATCTAAAGAATCCCAAATTTTTTTGGCTCAGCTTCAAGCCCTTGGGCTTTTCTCGAAGATTCTCACTGGTCCGTGGATGCGAGTATTTTACAAAACGAACAGAAGCAGTCGAATCTCGAACTAGTAAGTCAGACTAGGAATATAATTGTTAAATAATTTCAATGTATGTGGTTCTTTGGTTGTATTCTTCTTCAACGATCTCTGTTCATGCGCTTAATTTACTGTGGACCACAAACTGGGCTGTCAGCTTCAGGTCTGTCAGGTTTCCCAAAAGCTTAGTTTTAGGTCGACTGGGTGTGACCACATGTTGCTTATCAGCTCACCTGGAAGGGGTAGTCTTGCAGGATTCAATGCTCTTAAATTGTAACTTATTTGCTAGATTTTGTGAAAGTTGAAAACATCTTTATTCAATATTTTTATGCTGATACAATATTATTATTTTCACAGGTCTCGGATGGTGTTATTAAGCAGTGCATGGCATTCTTGCGGACAGTGAAGAGCGAACCATCCACCATACTCTCCTGTACCCATGATGCATTTGATGTTGCCCTGGACGATTCTGTATCACATCTTAGAAGTATAGATGCTTTAGTGAGTGATAAATTTAGAGACATTGTTGCTGATCTAGCGGATGCTTTCCTTTGTAAGCTCAGCCATCAACTAAAGCCACATCTGTCTGGAAGTCTTTCCCAGCCACTGCAGCAGAGAAGGCAGATACTATTGCATGCCCACCGCATAATATGCAGGCTGAGAGAATTCTGGGCACGATGGATGCTTTATGGCGGCGAGCTCCGAATGCTAACCTTGGCTTCATTGATGGAAAAGTAAAAGGTATCCATAACAGGACACTTGAATGGTTAGAGAGTTTCCCTGTTGATGAACAGAGCAAGCTTCTCAAGTTTACTGTCCATCGTGGAGCCAAGGCAAAACATTTGAGAAAACAAGGAACAGCTACAAATGATGCAAGGGCCAAAAACAATCAGTCTTAGCTAGTAAGAGGGGCATGGCCCATAGAAATAAGTTAGAAGTAGACATTAAGACATCATTAGCGCAGCAGTTGCCATTAGTTAAATTAGATATGTTTAAGGGATTTAGTGAAGCAGATTTAGATAAGTTAGAAAAATTTGTTAAATCTGATGAGTCATTGATAGGTAGTGATCTGCTTCATGTATGGGATGAAGACGGTAAGGAAGTTTCATATATGGAGAGAGTGACTTCGTTTTGGATAAAAAGGTTGCCAGCTGCAACACCAGCAAAACCACATGTCAACTATGTCTGTTTGACAGGGTGGAAAATTGCTGAACCTCCATCTGAATCTCCTTCTGAAACAGAATACGATCTGACCATACTAAAATTATTGGTAGACTTTGCTCTAGGAGATGTTAGGTTTTTATAATGTAGTTGTAGAATGTTCCATAGGTGATGTTTCTGTAGGTTTTTATAATGTAGTTGTAGAATGTTCCATAGGTGATGTTTCTGTAGGTTTTTATAATGTAGTTGTAGAATGTTCCATAGGTGATGTTTCTGTAGGTTTTTATAATGTAGTTGTAGAATGTTCCATAGGTGATGTTTCTGTAGGTTTTTATAATGTAGTTGTAGAATGTTCCATAGGTAATGCTTCTATAGGTTTTTATAATGTAGTTGTAGAATGTTCCATAGGTAATGCTTCTATAGGTTTTTATAATGTAGTTGTAGAATGTTCCATAGGTAATGCTTCTATAGGTTTTTATAATGTAGTTGTAGAATGTTCCATAGGTAATGCTTCTATAGGTTTTTATAATGTAGTAGAATGTTCCATAGGTGATGCACCAGTAAGTATTTTCTGCTTTTTTATAGTTAGTAAATATTAGATACATATTAGTTATTTAGATAGTTAAAATATTAGATACAGTAGCTGTTTGATTTCCATACGGTAAAACTGTTGCGTTCACCGTCCGGACCATGATTGTGACGGATAGACAGTTGCCCTATTACGTGCCTTGTAGGTACGGTGGTACTATTCTTTGCTCCCCTTGGGGTCAGGAACAAACAGATGGTTAATAAGTTTTACTGTATTTGTTACTCGTCTCAAACAGCGACAAAGCAAAATGTCACATTGTGACTGACACAAATAGATATATTTTCTGTCATGAAGTCTCATTATATAATTGTTTATTATATAATTGCTATTATGTAATGATATATTAATTACTACTATTATAATTGGTGTTGTATGATTTAGTTTATTGGCTTTAATTTAGTAACAATTGAACATTTTCTTGCCTTTCAATGAATTTATGGTAAATTACATATTAAAACACATTTTGTTTCTAATTATGCTAATTAATTATGTTTCTAATATTCTAATTAATTTACTAGCTATTAATACAAATGTTTGTACATTTCACATTCTGTGATTGATACTTGACAACTTGACATAATTTATTCCCCATCAAATGTTGGTCACAGGTAAAAATCAGATGGTATATATTCACTATTTGCATAATATGCAAATGAGTCAGCCATTTGATTACTAATTAGTTCTTTGTTCTTTGAAACATTATTACAATGTAATCACAGTATGTAGTTTATCTTCCCGTACAATAATATGTATGGTTTATATGGTGTTCGATTATAAATAAGGAAGATATCGAAGAAATTCACAGATCAGTGCTAGCACTGGGACACAACTTTTGAGATCCATGTTTTTTATATTACCTATATGTTTCATATTACGTCTGTTTGGTACAAATTTAATCAGTAAAACGTTAATAACTTTTTTCATAATTGACTTACAGACTTGGCTAAGGTGTCATTGAATTGGAAATTGTTAGGCCTTTCCAATGGTGCTATTTTTAATGCTATAGCACCATTTTGAAAAAAATACCAAACTACCTGAGTAACACAAGACAGAAAATAAGTCATTTTCAAGAGGTGCATAAAAATCAGCAAAACATAAGCAGCTAACTAAATACTATGACCGATGATTATAAATTATTAAATAAGACTAAACCTAGTACAATGTAGACCAATTATCGGCTTTAATCGAAACTCTTGAATGCACAACCAAATATAAGCAATTAAGTTTATTGACATCTTTATCTTATGTTATAGTTGATATACTTTAAGTTTAACTTACTATACTTAAATTTAGATAAATACTTATACTAAGAAGATACAAATATATACATTATATAATATATCATTATATTTATATTATAAAATTGTATTACTGTTATTGACTATGAGCCTGAATTGTCATTGTATAACTCATAACTGTATCAGTGAGTAGTGAGGTATAAGTTGGTAAACAACTGAAGTTCCATACTGAAATACAAACAACTAATAATAATAATATACATAGTTTTGTTAAGTGACTAATATTACTTAATAAGTGTGTCTGTGTCACTGGGGTTGTTGTAGGGTGTAACTCCCTCAGCTTAGCTTACCTGGGACTACTAGGAAATAGTAAGTGTACTGTACTGTAAGTAGGAAGAATGATTAACTATTAATTTAATTGTAGGAGATCAGATTGAAGTGTAAGATTGAGATAGGTACCTAGTTCTTACCTAAATACGATTTGAATTTGGGATGATCCAGTTGAAGACATTTTTAATATTGATATCAGTAATATAAACTTTCTAAATGTGTGTCTATTATGTTGTCATATAACAAATGTATTGTCTTTGTCGAACCACGGAAGGTCCTTATCTGACACCCGTTAAGTGACTACAAACACCTGAAACGAAAAACGGAATTTGTCAATAACCGGAAATTAGCCGCTCAAGTAAAAAACAATTACATTTATTTTTTTTGAATAATAGGTATCCTAATGCACAAAATATTGTACTTTATTAGCTGCAGTGTCAATATTAATGTGTGTTAAAAATAAATTTTATATACCTACTTTTTTAGTTTGCAGAAACCATGTTCGACAATATTGTGAATATTATAAGCGATATAGATATTTTAATGTGGAGAGAGGTTAAATTAGCTAGCTATGTTGTAAACTTTTCTAGAAAACAAGGTCTTTATTGTTTTGTTTTGTTTTTAAAGAGTGAGATAACGACTTGCAACATTGAACATATAAACGTTCAAATAAAAAGCCATGTGTATATGATATTCATTGCGTTGCATACTGAGCTATTAATGTTAACCTCGACTACAATCCCACCTGCCCAGCGTGTTCTTAGCGCGTTGGACGACGGGTGACAGCTCCTGCGAGCGCAGTTCAATCCGCGGACTGGCAGAAAAGCCACAGGTTCTCCAGATTTACGATGTCAGTGGCACCGAATCGAAGGGTTACGATGTCCATGACACCGAGCTGAAAGCTCAAGTGCTTCTGGATTTTAAAAAAAAACGCAAGACCTAGACTAAATTATGTTTCAGTTTGGAATTTCTTCATTGCACTCCGAACATGTCTATATGTGCTCCGGCCTCCTTCGCAATATCTCCAACGACGTCCAACCGTACCAGTTCGATATTGATTGATGAGCCTACTCATTTACCTGTTGTGCTGTTCTTTACAGGTGACCCCAACTGAACCCAGCTCTTGTATTCTAGCAGTTGACGTGAATTGGTTTTAAATGAGCCCCGTGATATAGTGTCAGAGCCAGCGAGTCTGCCTGTTCTCTCATTTTCAATGACAATGTCCCCCGGGAACGAAGATGAGTGTAATTCTGCAAATTGTTGACGCTTAGTGATTCAGTCGATTGCCTGCGCACCGAACCAGCCTCCACCTTTCGGATCATATTAATCACTCAGAATATACACATGAGTGTAGTTTTGTGACTCCTGCCACAGTAATGTCTTAGTCACCGCCAGTACTTCCATTGTTATGCTACTTGTTGCCATACTAAATGCACCACTGGCTTTCTTGATCTTTCTGCCGTATGAGCTTGCAGAGAAGACAAATGGACATTTCGGGGAGAACTACCGATATATCCGTGTAAACCACATTGTCACCTTCATTGTCGTTTCCATTAATGATGGTCTTAACGTATGCATCCAACGCCATGGTATTCCTTTCTCTGCAACCTTTGTAGAATTTAATAATGTTCGAAAAGATGTTCCCGTATATTGAAGGCACCGGTATCCATTCTTCTACACGGTCGATATGTGTGAGCCCGCATACCAGTTGAACAGTGTCTGAAGCACGGCCAACCCACAACTTGCCCTGCTTTAACCGATTTCCACTACTGATGTTGAGCAGCTCGTGCTAAAGGGGATCCTTTTTAGCGCTTATTTTGAGATACGCACGTGCTCTAGCTATCTTGAGTCTATACTCCATGGTCGGGAAGACAGGAGAAACCTATCGCCTAGTTTATTCCTAGTGCAACATGATGATATACATAGCTTAATTCTGTATTTCTCCCGAGCCCCCCGAGTGGTTACCGAGGCCCAAATTTGGGGAGCAAAGAATAGAACCACTGTTACCTGTCACGCATGTCGTAAGAGCGACTAAGGAGGTTTGGCTGAAATCGGATGCACGTGACCGCTAGGGAATGCTAACCCGAAACAAATGCTTGCAGAAAACGGATGCACCAGACCGTAAGGCGCATAACATGGTGCAACGACCTCTCACAATGAAGAATGGGATAACGGATTCTACGGTCGCCAATCTCCTCGGAGATTTAGCCACGCAGTAAGAATGTCAGACCTACCATCAAAAGGGTGGCCAAAACTTACTGCGGGAAGAGGTCGGCACAAACGGGGAAGCAGAACTCAAGAATTATATCCTATAGAACTGCCCCCGGTATGCAGACTTGAGAAGAAAGAGGTGGCCCACTTACACCAGCGTCCAAGACAAACTGTATAGCGTGGCTGATAATCTGAGGCAGATGGCTGCCTTTATTAGAGAATCCGAAATCCCAATCTAGTGAGAAGCAGAAGAAGTATTTTCTCCAGTCAAGACTAAATTATACAATTAAAAGTAAAAGTTTCGCATTCCAGTTGCAGGAATTTTGGGAGTGTGTACTATGAGTCATTAAGTCAACTATTAACTATGAGTAATTATATATATATATGATTCAAGTAATAGTGGTGAATCACAGCCAAGTCTAGATAACTAGGCCAGACAACTGATAGGCCAGATAAGTGTATAGTTGGCTCTGGGTGAATCAACAACACTAACCAGACTGCAAGAATTCCAGGTCAAGTGTGGTGTAGCTAGACAAGAGCAATATGCTAGTAGCCAAAGAAGAATAGTAAACCAACCACGAACAGGGTCGCTAGGCGCCACACGCTGAAAGACATACTGAAGAGGAGAGATCGGAGCACTTATGGACTAGCTGGTTCGACGTCGAACGATAATCCCACGACTAAACTAAAATTATATATATTTCCGCTTCGTGTCCCGATTGAGGCTTCCACAAGATTTTATTGTTGCCGTTCTGACGCCTCTCTACTAATTGTTTCCTACGTCAGCCACGAACTTTAAAACTCTCTTTCCACATTTCTTCTCCACGTTTCCTTTGAACATTCAGACATTTTTCCATTCGCTATCCATTAAAGAGCTGTCTTAGGAAATGCCTTTTCTTGTATAGGACTCACATACCCAGTTCACTACCATCTATGCCCCTTTTAATGATGGTCTACAAATGATACAGTTTGTTTGTTTTAACAGAACTTCCTTTGCTATCTTATTTAGCCAGAAAATTTGTAGAATTCGTCATAAACATCTATTTTGTCACTTATGATGTCGTGTGTCGTTTATCAGTTCACACTACTGTATAATAAAACCCCGCAGGACACTGCTTCTATTTATTTTACGTTTTGTTTTAAGATTGATTTTTTTTGGCATTCCAGATTTTGTTGAACATGGCGAAAGTTTGACTTGCTTAATCAGGGGCGGCTCGTGTTCATTTTTCTTGGTGGAGCCAGACAAAATTTTCGGAAAAATCATTGTTTTTGGACTATTTACTATTATTGATCTATTCCGGGAAGTTATTCTCCTTTCGAGAAAAAAATAGATGCTTCTGTTCTGCAACAGCTTGATATTAAAGAGAGCTGGCTATTGAAACATCAAATAGCTTGTCCTGAGCAGAACTTTGCCACCTTTCCCCAGTAATCCGGAACTTCTCTCCTGAGGCCTCTGCAGCCGTCAAGTTAAACCATCAGTTTTCTTCTTCTTTGCTTTCGTTCTTACGACCAATTTTAATGACTCTTTTTTTTGATATGTTTGATCTTTGCCAAGAACTTGATACGTTGCGCATTGGTTTGGGAAAGGCCCTAAACGCATAGACTTCTACACGTTTAGGACATGTGTATCCGATTTCAGTCAAAAACCATCAGTTTTATCCCGAATCCATCTTCTCCATGGTCCTCCTCCTTTCTCTGACCCTGAATTTCTTCTGCATAGATTTACTAGCTTCCCCCTCTGTCCATGACACGGAGGACTCCTCTGCAACACCCATATTCAATAGCACAAATGCTTTTACTGCCTCATCAAATGTCCATGTCCCACACATTGGCATAAAATCACACAAAAGAACATAAAATCAAAGACAATTAAATATTCCGGCCACATCAAACGACATGAGTGCATTGAGAAGATTATTTATAAAATAGTATCTACGTGAATTGAACTCGCGTCACCAGCATTACATACTACACATCCTTATCTATTTCCCTTATATACCCTTAACCAGCCCATCTGCCCAGCGTGTTGGACTACGGGTGACTATCCCTCTGTGTAATTAAAGTAAAGGAACCCTTTCATACCTTGTGGTACATAGGTCAATACAGTGTTAGGCCTGTATTTTTCATTGACCGTCGGCACATGATGGATGATGTGGTCAGCATCACGCCGTCCGCCTTTACTTTTCCCCCAGCATGTCTGGTACCCAATTGAAGCTGGGGCGACCTGAGAGCCGTCGTGGTCGGGAAAAAATTTCCCGCACATTGCGGTAGCTGAACCGAGCCACCAGCCTTGCGGAGCGAGTTCACAACAACTACGCACAGCGGGCCCCATCCTCCTGTGTGCGGGTTCAATTCCACGGGATGACAGAAAAAACCACAGATTCCCCAGATTTACGGTGTTCGTGGCACCGAACCGAAGGGCTAAATGTCCATGGAACTGAGCCGAAGAGCTGAAAAGCCAAGTGCTCTGGATCGGAAAAAATACCCTTTAATCACATGTGGTGATTTTGTAATATATAATCTCTTTTTAAACTTGTCAGCTGTGTATACGAAAGTGAAAGTACATTGTCCTAGACAAATATATGTTGATGAAATGGGCGATTAGTTTAAAATATTCTTTGATGATTAGTAACTTATTTCTATAATTTTATACTATTTTTATATATAATTCGGGATTCAATCGATAATTAAAAGAACTATTTAATCGAGAAATGAGTTGACATGTAAGAATACATTTAGTTACCAGGTGAACGAAAATGACGTAATTGTTTTGACACTTTTCATTGCAAGTAGACGTCAAAGGTCGCAATGTTACATCGTAGATAGGCACATTTTGAAATGAACTACCAAAAAATAGTGCACTGCGATATGAGTGACTGTATTCAGACTGTATATACTATTTTTTTAAATGATATTTATATATTATTATGCTTGTTATATTATTATGATATAATTTTTATATTTTAAGTTATATATTCAATTCCCAAAGCTTATCAGTGTCAAGTTAAGTAAGAATTGGGAAAATTTATAAAATAATGTACGTTATTTATTTTTGATTTGGTGGGGTTCTAACTGGCCCTTAAGACCAGGGGCGTATCTAATTAGGAGGAAATATGCTGAATTTCAGACCGTGTGTATTTTAGCGTATATATCAACTGTAAGCTAAACAGATCCTGTTGAAAGGAATAATTATGAACAAATAATGTCTAAAATAATAAGTACACGTTACTCAAAATTTTTGGGGGGCCAGGCCCCCTGGCCCTAATGACGAGCCGCCCCTGGGTGTTGGATGTAATGTTGTTGGCTTGCTGGATTCTAGTTTCGATCTTGCTGTTTAGTCTATTATCAGATGTGAAGATACTTCCAAGGCAATGAGAGTGCTGATGTCTTAGCTAAGGAGGGCAGTGCCAAAGAGCAAATTTACCAACCCTTGTTTTTTCAAGAGGTCAAAACCCCATACAGAGAAAATCTGCAGTAGACTGGAAGACAAACACTGGATAGATTATGAAAGACTCCTCAAAGACCCAAGAGAACAGACCAGGTCATTATATTTCGACTACGCACCGGACACTGCAGACTAACAAACACTTATAAGACTAGGGAAAAAGTCAAACAGTTCTGCCAGTGTCAGAGGCAGAACAGACACCAGAGCATATCCTGCAAGACTGTCCTCTTTTGTGTGAGCTGAGAAGCAACATGTGGCCACACCCAGTCGACCTGAAAACTAAGCTTTGGGGAAACCTGAAGACCTGAAGCTGTCTGCCCATTTTGTGGTCCACAGTAAATTAAGCGCATGACCAAAGATCGCTGAAGAAGAAGAAGAAGAAGAAGATATACCCTTTTTTCCCAAAGAGAACCAAGCAGATGATTGATGACAAAAAGTATGCAATCAAAATATTGCATTGCTAAGAAAACCAAACAATACTAATAGAATAACTATACTTTATTTTGTTTATTTTATTTATTAATATTTATTTCTCTCTATTTTACAACCCAATTGAACATAGGCCCTCAACTAACTCATAAATATTCATAGTTAGATTTTGAGCATGTTTTTTAACCAAATAGTGTGGTGACCCTAAGTTAAACACGACAAGAGTTGAGTGAATAAGAGTTGAATGAACGAGAGTTGTGTGAATACGAGTTAAGTGAACAAGAGTTGTGGAATACGAAATGTGTGAACACGAGCTGTGGGAATAAGAGTTGTATGAACAGAAGTTGAATGAACAAGAGTTGTATGAACAAGAGTCGTGTGAATAACAGTTGAATGAATGATAGTTGAGTGAACAAGCATTGTGTGAATAAGAGCTGTATAAGCAAGAGTTGAGTGAATACGAGTTAAGTGAACAAGAGTTGAGTGAATACAAGTTAGGTGAACAAGAGTTGTGTGAATATGAGTTGAGTGAACAAGAGTTGTGTGAAAAGAGTTGAGGAAAAGTGGTGAACAAGAGTTGAATGAACAAGAGTTGTGTGAAACTTATTTATTGATTTGTGCATTTTTTACATTCATTAACCTGTCCATGCAGTTATTTTATCAATTTTTAAGCAGTTAATTCAAGGGAAGTAAAAAAAAACCATCCCAACTACTCGCAATAAAAACATATATATATATATAAATTTTAACTAAATTGAAGAAAACTGGGCAACCTAATAGAATAACAAGGTTGAAAATAGTATAAGTAAAACAGTAGAAGTAAAACAAGAAAGACTTCCTATAAGGGAAGCAACTCTAATGGGGAGTGTGTGGCTTATAGCTTGTAATGGACATCGCCATGGCGAGTGGGGCCTTTAAAACGTGAAAGAGTTAAGAAGAACTCATGAACATCATTATCAATTTCTGAATACCATTTTGTGAAGTGGACAAAGATACTATGGTATCAATATATCTGGTAATACATGCCATCAATCACTAAATATTATCATCATCAAATAGCTTGTCCTGAGCAGAACTTTGCCATCTTAACAGTCCTTTGTAATTTCTTTCTCTCATAGGTCACATGTCCTGCTTCGCAGCTTGCCATGTTCAAACCATCAGTTACATCCTATATCCATCTTTTCGTGGTCTCCTCTTCTCCCTTTGTTGGGTGCCTCCCTTTCCCTGACTGTTTTTCATGTCCTTTATGTTTCTTTATACATCCAAAATACTTCAATGTTCTCATTTTTAGCATCTGCCAGTTTTCTTTGATTTTGAGTTTGTTCTAGATAGATCTATTTGTTCTCTGCTCTGTTCATGATACACTTTTACAACACTTATATTCAAAAGCACATATGTTTTTAAACCGCCTTATTAAATGTCCATGTTTCACACCCATACGTTGCCACTGGGAATATGCATGCTCTAGTATTCTGATCTTTGATTTCTTATCAGTTCCATTCCATACAACATAGAGAATTGTACAGTTTTATTATCTCCAGCTTCTTTGAGATTTCTGAAAAACGGTGAATTAAAGGTACATCATTTTATCAACATTAATCTACATAATACAGAGTCTTCTACAACAGAACATCGGGAAAGAAGGCAAGAGGAAGACCACGGAAAAGATGGTTAAATGGCGTAGCAGAATTCTGTGAAAGAGCAAAGATAACAATCACACAAGCCACCAGAACAACGCAAGACAAAAACAGAAAACCACAACACTGGGCAACAACCCTGTAGCAGTGTGACGACAAAAGAAGAAGAATCCACATAATTGAACAAGCATCGCCTGTGTGTTATCAGGGCCCATAAGGGGAGCAAAGAATAGTAACGCTGAAACTTACAAGGCTTATCATAAGAGTCAACTGAGGTAGGGGCCTAGAGGAGCTACCCTAGTAAATAAAAGCATCGCAGAAATCGGATGTGCTGGCCTACTTGTAGGCGACTGGCACAATGTACAATGCTCTTAGGCTCGGATCACATACAAATCACAAAGAGTGGTTACCAAGTGGCTGATATGGAGCGTTCAAATAAGAAGAAGAAATGCAGGACAATGTCGAACTTCATTCTTGGGAGAGTTCACTCTCTCATCCTGTTCAGCAATTAAATGCAACTCTAAAATATTAAAAATAATTTTCAACATTTGTATACTAGCTCTCTCTCTCTTTGCCTTTTTACCCCGGTTGGGGCATAGGCCCTCAACCAACTCATGCCAAGTCTTCCTATCTCTAGCTATCTCCTGCAGCTCCCTCCAGCTCTTCTTTATATTGTTGATCTCTGCCTCCAAATCTCGTCTCCATGTATTTCTCGGCCTCCCTTCTTTCGCTGTCCCTGCGGGTTCCAGGCAAGGACCCTTCTTGTTATATTCCCCTCCGGTTTTCGCAAAGTGTGTCCTATCCAGCGCCAGCGTCTTTTTTAACCTGTTCGTTCACTGGAATCTGTCTTGTTCTCTCCATAAGTTCCTCATTTGTGACCCTATCATACCATCTTATTCCCTCTATTCTGCGAGACACCAGTTGATGAATGTTTGCAATTTATGCGCTATTGTTTTAGTTGTTCTCCATGTTTCTGACCCATACAGTAGAACTGCTTTAACATTAGAGTTAAATATCCGAATTTTTGTTCTAGATTTGATTTCTTTGGACTTCCAAATGTTTCCCAGTGCAATGAAAGCTCCCTTGCCTTCTGTATTCTTATTTTAACATCTCTATCTGTTCCACCCTCTTTGTCTACGTTGCTGCCCAAATATGTGTATAATTCTACCTCTTGAAGTGGGATTTCCCCCAGGGAGATCGAGTTGTCGTTGCTTGGTTAATTCTCAATATCTTTGTCTTTCCCTTATGAATGTTCAGCCCTAGTTGCTGGGACCTTTGATTCAATGTGTTGAGCTTATCCTGCATCTGATTTTGTGTATGTGACAGAAGGGCTATATCATCAGCGAAGTCCAGATCATCTAGTTGCTCTGTCAGAGTCCATTGGATTCCATTTCTGGTGTTAGTTACTGTGGTCTTCATAATCCAGTCTATTGTCAGTAAGAACAACAAAGGTGATAGAAGACATCCCTGACGCACTCCTGTTTCTATTCCGAAAGTATCTGTTAGTTTACCTTCATGAAGAACTCTACATTTCATATCTGTATATGTTGCTTTTATTAGGTTAATAATTTTCTGTGGGATTCCATAATGCCTCATTAATTTCCAAAGGGTTTCCTTATCAATACTGTCAAAAGCCTTCTCATAATCAACAAATCCGATATAAAGTGGGGATTTCAATTCAATACTTTGCTCTATTATTATACGTAATGTGGCTATCTGGTCAGCACAGGATCTATTTGGTCGGAAGCCTGCCTGTTCATCTCTTAGCTTTATATCGATGGTATCTCTCAGTCTCTCCAGGATGACTCTGCTTAGTATTTTCCCAGGTACTGACAACAGCATTATTCCCCTATAGTTTTCACACTTCTGAAGGTCCCCTTTCTTTGGTAGCTTCACCAGGTATCCTTCTCTCCAGTTTGCTGGTATTTCTTAGGTCTCCCAGATTCTGCTAAATAATTTATACAGTATTTCTGTGGATGTGTTTATGTTGGCTTTAACCGCCTCTGCTGGAATACCATCTGGACCGGCCGCTTTTCCATCTTTTAAAAGTTTAATGGCTTTACTAATCTCCTCCTTGGATGGTTTCTCACAGTTGATGTCCAAGTCAATTTCTGCCGGTTGGATATCTGGGGGTTTGTAGGTGCTGGTCTGTTCAGGAGTTCCTGAAGTATTCCATCCATCTTTCCATTTGGTCTCTAACATTAGTGATAGTTTCCACACTACTATTTTTGATCAACCCATTTGATGGTCTGTATTTTCCTGCTAGCTTTCTAGTGATATTGTAAAGATCCCTAAGGTTTCCTTTTCCTGCAGCTACCTCTGCTTCTCTTGCTAGATCTTCTACGTATTGTCTTTTATCTAACTTTATTTGTTTCTTCACTTTCTTGCTAGCTTCTGTGTACTTTTCCTGGCTATGGCTTTGGCAGTTCTAGTTTTGCTATTATTTAAATCTGCTTTCCTCTTTTCCTTTCTTCTATTTCCTTGAGAGTTTCTGGAGTTATCCATGCCTTATGATTCCGCTCCTTCTTTCCTAATACCTCTGTGCATGTTTCATTCCAAATATTTTTGGCTTGCTGCCAGCATTCTTCCGCACTCACCTCATCTTCTAATTGCCGCAACACCTCATACTTATTAGAGACTGTGACCGTGAACTGTTCCTTTGTTTCTTGACTTCTGAGGTATCCTACATTATATTGGTGTCTATGTTCATGGGATGTTATGTATCGCTTAAGCTTCAGTTTAATTTTACTTATCAGCAAATGGTGATCCGAATCTACATCTGCCCCTTAGGACCCTTACATCTTGTAGAGATGACCTGAATTTCTTGTTTATGCATATGTGGTCAATTTGATTTTCTGTTCTGTGATCTGGTGATACCCAGGTTGCTTTATGTATTCTTTTATGTGGAAAGACACTTCCACCTATGACGTATTGATTCGCTGCACAGAAATTAGTGAATAGTTCTCCATTTTCGTTCATTATTCCTAGTCCGTGTTTCCCATGATCTCCTCGTAGCCTATGTTGTCCGAACCTATTTTGGCATTGAGGTCACCCATCAGAATTTTGATGTTCCCATTTCTCTGATTACCTATAGTATTTTGAAGTTTTATGTAAAATTCCTCTTTACTTTTTCCTCTTTATCATTGGTAGGTGCATAACACTGGGTCACATTCAAGAATACTTTCTTTTTGGTGGTTCTGAATGTTGCTGTGATTATCCTAGGACTCACTGCTTCCACTTTATTAGTGCAGTCTCCGCTTCTTTAGATAGCATTAAAGCCACTCCTTCACTATGGGGGCATTTTCTTCCATATGGCCTGAGAACAGCATTGTTTCTCCTGTGTTTAGACGTTGTTTGCCTGCACCATTCCACCTAGTTTCACATAATCCCAAGATGCCAATCCCGTGAAATTTCATCTCATTTACAACCTGTGCTGTCTTTCCCATTTGATACATACTTCTAACATTCCAGGTGCCAATTCTGAAGCTTTTCCTAGGTGAAAGGAAGATAATCTGCGGTGTAGACTCCTTGCGGCTTTCTCTGCATCGCTTCATACCTCTTCTAGAAGAGCTCCCTTTCCTCTTGGCTGGCACAGTTTTTATTTTATTTTTATGTGACTTGTTCATGGTTGGTTGGATTTTGTGGCTAAAATTTTCTACTGGATAGGGTAGCCAGCCCTACGCCAAACCCCACCTTAGTCGCCTCTTACGACATGCCTTGTAGGTCGCAGTGCTGCTACTCTTTGCTCCCTTGCGGGCCCCGGCAGCACACGGGCGTGTATACTAGCACTATTTAGTTAATACTGTTTGTATATTGCACAATCAAGATAATGGCTATTGCTTAACAGAACTGACTGTATTGCACTTTGAGCAAGACAACAAAAAATATAAATGTATAAAATTGTGCCACATTGGATCATTAAATAAAGCAATTATATTTCTGTTTGAATTACAAAATAAACAAAGAAATGATGACAACTCGGATTATAGATTCAATCTCGGATTATAGCATCAATCTTAGATTATAGAATCAATCTCGGATTATAGATTCAATCTCGGATTATAAATTCAATCTTGAATTATGGATTCAATCTCAGATTATAGAATCAATCTCGGATTATAGATTCAATTTCAGATTATAGAATCAATCTCGGATTATAAATTCAATCTTGAATTATGGATTCAATCTCAGATTATACAGGGTGTTCAAGATAATTGCAGCCCGTTAAATGGAGCTAATCTGGCATATATATAAATATATATATGGAAATGAGAAGGTTCAGTTATGACGTAGTATAGGTCAAGGTTGTGTGACGTTGTGTAATTGTAGTGCGGGAAGGGGCGATGAACAAATGTGACGTAGGACAAGCTAGTCAGAACCGGTTTAAATAGTAAACAAACACAACTCAATTTGTACCTGGCAACTTTCGAATTGTCAATGGGGCTGCAATTGTCTTGAACACCCTGTAGAATCAATCTCAGATTATAAATTCAATCTTGAATTATGTATTCAATCTCAGATTATAGAATCAATCTCGGATTATAGATTCAATTTCAGATTATAGAATCAATCTTGGATTATAAATTCAATCTTGAATTATGGATTCAATCTCAGATTATATAGATCAATCTCAGATTATAAAATCTATCTCGGATTAAAGAAATTAATCTCAGATTATAGATTCAATCTCGGGTTATAGATTCAATCACAAAATGAAACAAAAACATGAACTTATTTATTGTAAAAGCTCAAATTTTGAAATCATTTGTATCTTAGTTCATGTCAAGAATAGCTGTATTGTATTGCTCATGAGTTTGTAGAGTTTAACTTCAAAACCCAAGCCCATTGGCATGGCATATCATTTATATTTATGTATGGAATTGTAATTGAAAGTCCAGATGATGGAGTTGCTGTCCACTGGAACGGTGGTCCACTGTAACCAAGAAGAGTCACAACTGGGTTTAGTAGTGCTGTAGAAGAACCCAAAATCAGGTTGCCTGTCTTTGGCCATACAAGCAGACTAGCGTACACAACTGGAGGATTAGCTTTGCCGTTTTGTGTGTACCTTGAGAAGAATTTAAATTCTGGTTATTTTCAAATAAATTGGAAATGTTCTCTACGTCAAATATAAATGACAAATAATCTTCCTTCTTCTTTGAATGCTCCATATCAACCATTAATTAAACATTATTTGCGGTTTGTATGTGAACTGATCCTAAGAGTGATTGTACGTTATGCCAGTTATGTGCCTACAAGTAGGCCAGCACATTTGATTTATGCGACATTATTTATTTACTAGGTTAGCTTCCCTAGGCTCCTACCACAGTTGCCTTGTAGGTCACAGTGTTACTATTCTTTGCTCCCCTTTCGAGCCCTGGCAACACACAAGCGAATAATCTTGTAAGGAAGTGATGATGTTTAAATAAGAAACAACATCTGACAGTTTTCATATTTTACTTGCATCCTTGATCAGAACATCATGAAGTATATAATTACACATTGTGGCATCTTCTGGTAAGTAAGGACCTTTCTGATGAGTGGGTCTCTTTGGCTAAGTGGTTAAGCCATTGCCTTGTGAATCGAAGGTCGCCGGTTCGAATCCAGATAGCGCTGTTCTGTTCTCGAGGGTATTTTTTTTCCAGAGACCTCTAGGATTGTTGCCGCAGTTCGTGCTTTGTACAATGCTCTTGGCAGGTGGCGTGCCATTTCTGCGGAAAGAGATCGAGCCATATGGTGTAAAACCCGGTGAAAAGTCAATCCTTCGGCTTTAAAACCCCTTTAAAAAAAGGCATCTTGTGGTAAGTAAAGAACCCATTTCTGTATCAAATGGTTTTATTTTTTGTTTGCCCGCTATGAATTCAAGCATAGTCATGAGACCTAATATGACGCCTGTGGCTTATTTTTGTGTGAAGACTTGCTTTCCTTATCACCAGTGTCCTTTGACATTAAGGTGAACCTTACTCTAACTTCAGAGGTACTTGTAATTTCTTCTTTTTCTTGAATGCTCCGTTCGACCATTTATTAAACCACTCTTTGTGATTTGTATGTGATCTGAGCCTAAGAGCGATTGTACGTTGTGCCAGCTATGAATTCATACATACTCAGTGCATCTAATATGACACATCTGGTGGATTTGTGTGTGAATGCTTGTTTTCCTTATTGTAAGTTGCCCTCGCAATTTAGGCGAGCCTTACTTTGACTGCAGAGGTACTTGTAATTTATATCCCCAATTAAAGGATCAAGGAAGCTTTAGTCCAATGTACCGTATGCGCATATTTAACATTTTGGATCAATGTTGGACTCGAACCACATAATTTCCACAGCACATAGTTACTAGCAAAGCTTGTTATCAGTGCTCCCTACTAATGTAAATTAATAGTTATAATAATTGTATAATTGATTAATCAACATTCTAATTATAAATGACTGTTACAGCTAAAAAAGTTTGAAAGTCATTAGTAATGACCTACCAGACTCCACTAGTTACAGTGTCATTCTGGTAAGCCCATGGCTTGCTTCCGTATATGGCTTCTCCGTTGACTCTTAACCATGATCCCATTTGCAAGAGACGTTCCTGGTAGATGGGACTGATCACGCCATCATCAGTCGGTCCCACATTCATTAGCAGGTTTCCGTTGCAGCTGTAGAGAAAGATGATATAGACAAATACATTACAATGTTACCAGCTCTGAATAAAAGAACTTAATAACAGCTCAAAATCAAATAAAACTGGCTGATGCTACAAATAAGAATGAGAAAATTAAAGTATTTTGGACATATAAATAAAGAGACATGAAGGGCTGGAGAAGACCATCATGGAAGGAGACATACCGGCAAAGAGAAGAGGAAGACAATGGAGAAGACGGATTCAGGATGTAACTGATGGTTTGAGCATGACCGCTGCAGAGTGTAGAACATCTGGCCTATGAGAGAGAGAAATTCAGAAGGACTGTTAAGGTGGCAAAGTTCTGCTCAAGACAAGCTATTTGATGAGAATAGCAGCTTATTATACCTGTTATTCCTTAATGTTTAGGATTCTCTATGCAGGGATAACATGGATATCGGTTCAATCACTCCAAAGGTTCTCAGCTCATTTCCCATGAGGAGCAATCTGGATATTTTTCCAGTGATTCTGTTTTAAAATGGACATATTTGTTCTTTTTTCTGTCCATGGTATTCTGAGTACTCTTCTGTAGCACTTGCATTAAAAGACTTCTCAACAGTTTTATTAATAATCCATGCCTCACTGTCATATGTTGCTACAGGACTAGTAAGGAAAGTAGTGAAGGAACCCTTTTTTATAAAAGGGTTTTAAAGCCGAAGGATTGACTTCATTGCACCAGGTTTTACCCCATATGGCTCGGTCCTCTCCGCAGAAATGGCACGCCACCTGCCAGAGTATTGCACAAAGCACGAACTTCGTAGCTCCAGCAACAATCCTAGGGTCTCTGGAAAAAACTGCACTCGTGAACAGAACGGCGCGGTCTGGATTCGAACCCACGACCTTCGACTCACAAGGCAAAGGGCTTAACCACTTCCCCACAGAGACCCTTTTTTTATACCAAGTTGTATATAGAGTAATATGGTGTTAGGCCCAAATATTTCATTAACCATCTGCACAATCGGTGATATGGTCAACCTCACGCCGTCGCCTTTACTTCCTAGTGCTTTTCTGGTGCCCAGTTGAGTCTGGGTCAGCCTGAGAGCCGTTATGGTCTGAAAGAATTCAAAGCCCACTGTGAATTGAGCCCAAACCACTGGTCTAAGAAGTGAGTTCACTAACAACTACGCTACTGCAGCTCCAAAGGGAATAGTACATGCTCCTAAAAATCTACATTTTGTCTTTATATTCTGTTTAGTATTTAAAGAAACAATTAAGTAAAATAATTTGTACTCCATTTTCTGTGGTCAGGTTATTATCCAGCTAGAACATCAAACTTATTGCTAGAACAAAGTCCACAGTCTTCTCCAAGTTTATATTGCAGCCTCCAAAGAGCCTGGTTTTTTCTTCTTGGTTTTCAAATGATAAGAAATGCCCGCCTGCCCAGCGTGTTCGTAGCGCATTGGACTATATGTGACTAGCCCTCTGTGAGTGCGGTTTCAATTCCGCGGGCTGGCAGAAAAGCCACAGGTTCCCCAGATTTACGGTGTTCGTGGCACCGAACCGAAGGGTTACGATGTCCATGGCACCAAGCCGCAGAGCTGAAAGCTCAAGTGCTTCTGGATCAGGAAAAAAAAGATAGAAATGACACCATGGCAATAGGTCTTACTGATGCATGTTAATATCATTGTATTTGTCTTATGCCTTGATTTACTAAGCTTTTTTTAGTCAACAGCTGATAATTGTCAGTTACATTTTTTGCACTCATCATGGGTAGTTTTTATCTTACTTCAGAAAGGAAAATGACTGTTCTATGGTCCAATGTAGATGACCCGATGAATGCCCACAAAATCAAACATAACCTACAAGAATGGTGACTGTTCATATACTCATTGAAATGGGCTATCATCATATCACTTCAGAAATGCCCACAGGTGCTCCAATCCCCATCTCAACAAATCCAGTGCCATTCATCGACCCAATGCACCATCCAGCTACCCAATGCACCAGTTGGATGTTGATTAATCAATATTTTTACATATTTGGTGTGCTGTTTTCCTGCAGATCTGGGTTTTTTTTTGTTTGGGTTGTCATCCATAGTCTTTCCATCTTCTGCTTCAAGACAACAGTTTGGTTTGTTTACCAAGGTTTCCTTTCCTGTAGCTAGAGCTTATAGTGACTTTTCTCACACGATGTTCCTGTCATTGGACTTATGTGGTATTTCATTGGGAGAACTGGTCACATCTCTTGACATGCAGGAAAAACATTACTGTTTGATCCTTGACTACTTATTTGTCCAGTATAAAGCTGGCTGAGACTAAAGTTGTCATCCATTTTTGTAGGTTGTCCAGCAATCCATCATTGTGGATGTCTCTGTTACTGGTTATTAGTTACTAAACTGACGTCATTGCACTCCGGGCAGACCAATAGGTACTCAGTCTTCCCCAACAGATATCGAAGAGTATGCATACTGATGGTTCCTGTGGCTCGCTGATTAAACACACCTCTCACTCTGCCTCTCAGGCATCCAGTTCGACTTGAACAAAGGGTAATTCCAAACTGCTTAAATCGCTTGATCGATTCAACATCGATTTTAGTGTCCTCCTCCAACAGACAGTCGTGAAGAGACCATAGAATATCCCCCTTATCTATCTTCAACTCCCCAACAATCGATGCTGTTGATGCAAGCCTGTCCGCTCTCTCATTACCGTAAACACCCGCATGCCCAGGACAGTATATCCACGTAAGCTGCTGGAGGTTAGAAACTTCTATAGCGACATCCACTCATACCGAAACCTGCCCTTCTGGATCTTGTGAAGCATCGACTGAGAGTCAGGTACAACAATTGCTCCAGTAAATAAAGTCCCAGAGATCCAATGGAGGGCAGCAGTAATGGCCTCAACCTCCATCCTCATACTAGAAGTAGTTGTCCTGTATGCCCCACTTCGCTCTGCAACAACCCTACCATGCGCATTAGCCAAGAAACCCCAGCCGGACTTCTCACCACGTTGAACCGACCCATCAGTATATACAACAACATCATCATCCCTTGCATTATCTTCTATCAGCTGCTTAACTACGAGATCAGCCTTCATGTTGCCCCAATCTCTACATTCTCTTCCAAAAATAATGATAATGTTGAGATAGTTGGTCATGCTACCATCTGTTGGGATCCATTCTTCCCCTTTTGGATGTATGTGGATGTATCTAATTTCTTTAAGTCCCCCATCTTCTATCTAAATAATTTATACAAGATAGAGGAATCAAATATAATTTGAAATTCTGTAGGGGAAGCAAGTGAAGAATGTTAGTTGCACACATAGTGGTTAAACCTTAGCCTTGCGAGTCGACGGTTGTGGGTTCGAATCCTGACAGCGCCGTTCTGTTCATGGTTGCATTTTTTCCAGAAACACCTAAGATTGTTGCAGGAGCTACAGGGTTCATGCTTTGTGCAATACTTTTGGCAGGTGGTGTGCCATTTCTGCGGAAAGGGACCAAGCCATATGGGGTAAAACCTGGTGCAATGAAGTGAATCCTTCAGCTTTAAAGCCCCTTTATGTATACCATAATAGCTTTACCTTACCACAGAGAAATACCACAATATCCTATTCACACAACTTACCTTACTGTTTTTATCAGCTGTGCAAGCAACTCTTCAATGGAGAGGATGTCACCTATCACAGTATTTCTGCGGAAACCCCATGACTTTCTATCAATAGTCATTGCGTTTTCCCATTTATGTTTAATAAGGTGACCTGAAAATGTTAAGATGTATACAGTATGTAAATTTCCTGAGGTCAAATTTTACTACAATGTAATAACTGTCTACTGTCTCTGTCCATGTTTTTGTCTTGCGTTTTGGAAACAATTCCTTAAATACACCTCATGGTATAAAAATAGTTTTTTTTCCCTTAACGTAATTACATTTTTATTTTGTAACAATTCTTAAATCCATTTGCCCATCTGAGCCGATGTACTTACTGGCTGTCTGTATTTTTTAAGATGACTCAAAGCCAATATACTGACCAGTTTCAGTTTAGAATATCTTCATTGCACTCTGGACATGTAGATAGGTGGTCCGATCTTCTTTGCAATATATCGTCCAGCGACTGATCGTACGTGTTCAATTTTGATTGATGAGCCTACTCATATACCTGTTGTGCTGTCTTTTTCTGACTGCTCCAATCTTCAAACCCTGCTCTTGCAATCTAGCAATGGATGTGGATTAATTTCAATGAAAATCCTTTTTGCGGCCACACTCTATGAGAGCACTCATAATGTCAGCTCTATTCATTGGTTGACCCCTTGATGTAGTGTCTCAGCCAGCCAGCCTGTCTGCTCCCTCATTGCCAATGACAACCATGTGCCCGGAATGAAGATAGGTGTAATTCTGCAAATTGTTCACGGTAGTGATTCAGTCCATCGTCTGCGCACTGAACCATCCTCAGTTCAGTATAAATTGTAATACAGGGTGTTCAAGATACAAGTAGCCTGTCAAGGGAATCAATCTGGCATATTTTTATGAAAATGATGACGCTCAATTATGACGTAAATTTTTTTCAAGTACGCGGGTCTTTTTATGATAGTGTGTAATTATGGTGCGGGAAGGGGTGATAAACAAATGTGACGTAGGACGAGCTAGTCAGAACCGGTTTAAATAGTAAATAGACAAAACGCAATGCGTAATTGCCAAAGTTTGATTTGTCAATCGGGCTACTTTTATCTTGAACACCATGTATAAATGCAGCAGGGGTAAAAATTGCAGAGTGAAAGGGTTAATTACACCTCATGGTATGAAAACAGTTCCTTTACTTTAGTTACATTTTTATTTGGTAACAATGCATGCTGTTGGTACCATTTTACTTTTGCTGATGATAGTGTGTCAGTTGTACTATTAAAAAAAAAGGCAAAATAAGATTTTGTTTTCTTAGCATCTCATTTCTCTGATGTTTCACTTCAAACATCAAGTTCTTACTCTCATTTCTCTGATGTTTCACTTCACATCAAGCTCTTAGTATCTCATTTCTCTGATGTTTCACTTTCAAACATCACTGAGTTTCCTTGAACTCTTCATTTCTCTGATGTTTCACTTCAGGTATCAAGTTCTAACTTCTAATTTCTCTGATGTTTCACTTCACGATCAAGTTCTTAACATCTCATTTCTCTGATGTTTCACTTCAGACATCAAGTTCTAACTTCTCATTTCTCTGATGTTTCACTTCAACATCAAGTTCTTAAATCCATTTCTGATGTTTCTTCAAACATCAATCTATCTCATTTCTCTGATGTTTCACTTCGTATCAAGTTCTACATCTCATTTCTCTGATGTTTCACTTCAGGTATCAAGTTCTTACTCTCATTTCTCTGATGTTTCACTTCAGTATCAAGTTCTTACATCTCATTTCTCTGATGTTTCACTTCAGGTATCAAGTTCTTAGCATCTCATTTCTCTGATGTTTCACTTCAGGTATCAAGTTCTTAACTTCTCATTTCTCTGATGTTTCACTTCAGGTATCAAGTTCTTAACTTCTCATTTCTCTGATGTTTCACTTCAGGTATCAAGTTCTTACTCTCATTTCTCTGATGTTTCACTTCATGTATCAAATTCTTACATCTCATTTCTCGGATGTTTCACTTCATGTATCAAGTTCTTAACTTCTTTACAATAAGTTTCTTCTTCTTTTCTCGAATCCTGTTTAGCTTCACAGCGTCAGGATAAGAAGAGACTTCTAGAACAGGCTTTTGTAAGCGCTTCGTAAACAGTGTTTTTCGTCGCCTCTGTTATATCTGAGTTCACCTTTTACGTGGACAGCCTTTTGCTTTGTATCCACTGTATCAGAGTAGCATTGTTCTTTTAGGTGCACCTCTCTTTCTTCTTCTCTTCCACCATTTACTTCTTTATAGAAGTGTTGGGAGCAGAACATAGTAATCTTGTGTGTGCTTGTTTTAAGGCACTTTGTAAGTGATATTCATGTTCGTAAAGCTGTTCTTGATGCCATCACTCCATCTTTTGCGTGGTCTTCCTCTTGCCTTGTACTCATTATACTTTTTCTGTGTGGCTCTCTGTGTAGGCAATACCAGGGCATTCTGGTCAGGTGTCCAAACCATTTAATCTGTTGTTCTTTTATGAATTGCATGACTGGTTTCACATCCAGTCTTCTTTTGATTTCTTCATTTCTAATTTTGTCTCTTATTGTCTCTCTGTCGTTATGATTTTCCGCTCATTAGCTGCTGTCAATAGGTGGTAATCTGCTTATGTGGCCGAACAATTTAATTTGCTGTTTCATGATGAAGTTCAGTACTCATGTTGTACCACTTTTTCCTGATGTCTTCACTTCTAAACTGGTCTCTTCTTGATACCCCCAGCATTCTGCGTAGACACTTCATCTCTGTCGTGACTAGTTTTCTTCTGTCGTTTGATGTCAGCATCCAGGATTGGCAATGAGTTTCTGCTCTCCACTAATTCCACTCTTGTTTTTTTTTATCCTCTCTGCACTCTTATCCATAGCTTATTACTCCCAGGAATCAACTTCAACACATGTATCATGAATATTCTTCTCATACACATCCTTTTGCCAAAGCATAGAGTCATTTGAAGGTCTTTTATCCGCTTGCAATTCCTATAGAGAAAGTCTTTTGTTATTCTACCATCTTCATCAATGAATGATGTATTATAGAAGAAACTACTAAATTAAAAGAAAATGATGTGTCTTATCCTCAGACCACCTAAAGTTATGTGATGAAAAAGATCATAAACACAAATAATAAACCTGGGTTGTATCTATCCGAGCATGTATAAAAGTCACCATGATTGCACATGACTCCCTGACCCCATCTGTCATTGGTGACAACAGTGTCCTTGACAGGACTGAAAGCAATCATTACTTTACAATTATGAACATTGATTAATGACAATACATACACAAAAAGGCAACCAATACCAAACATATACCTTAAATGACTCATTTGTTATCCGAGTTTCAAAGTCCAACAAAGAATTGTAACAATGTAACCTTTTATGCATGTCATAAGAGATGACTAAGAAGAGATGGAGGTAAGGCTGGTTACTTGTACTTGCAGTTATATGAGGACTATCATCATAGCACTCCGGACATGTCCATAGGTGCTCCGATCCCCCCAAGCAAATTCAGCAGCGTCCAGCGGCCCAACACTCCAGTTCGATGTTGATTAATCAATCTCTTTGCATATTTAGTATGTCGTTCTTTTCGGTCTGCACCAATATTGACACCCATCTCTCTCAATCTGGTCAGAGAGTGGGATTTACAGCCCTGAAACTCCTCGGTTCAGAAAGACTCTCCATGCGTGAAGAATGTCATTGCGATCCATGACAGCTCCCTCTGATATTGTAGCCAAGCCAGCCAATCTATCAGCTCGTTCATTACCCCTAACTCCTGTGTGCCAGGGACAAAAATGAAGGTTATTTCTCTGATCATTGTCTGTACCAGTACCTCCACCCAGTTGTGTTTCACCATTCCTGTTTCAACTTTACGATTCATGCTCATGATGAAAACACGAGAGTAATTGTGAGATGCCAACCATTTCACCACCTCCGTAACCACCCGAACCTCCATTGTCAAACTACTTGTGGTTGTTGCATAGGCTCCACTGGCCTCTCTTATTATTTTTCCTAATGAGCGTGCTGAAAAAGCCCATGCACAGCGTTATTGGCGAATAACTGAACCATCAGTGTAAATAACCACATCTGTATCATTTATGATGTCATTCAAGAGGGCCTCCACGTTAATCAGTGATGGATTATTTTGTTCACAGTTTTTCTTAACAGATGTAATAACTGTGAAAGCAGTCTGAAATTGAGGTGACACAGCAATCCATTCCTCTCCTGGTTCAATTCCGGAAGGATCAAATATTTTCCGAAGAGTATCTTCCGCCTGACTCAGCCATGATCTGCCTCTCTTGAGTCTACACCCTTTCTCCTTAATGAGTTCTTCATGGAGAGGATGTTCCTTGCTAGCATTGATTTTTAGATATGATTGAACCCTCCAAGTTTCAATTCTGTTAGCAATAGTGGGAGATCAAGAAGGAATCGCATTGACACTCCTGGTGTATCTTTGGTGCATCCAAGAATGATGAGCATAGCCTCATTCCAAATTCTTTCCAGTCTCACTGTTTGTGTAGGACTAATTGTTAGGAGAGTGCATGTATATTCTATACATGACAGAACAATACCTTGGTACAGGGACACTAGAAGGCGTTGCTCGATGTTAGCAGCCGCCATGATTCTCAGTGCGGATAGTGCGTTACGAGCCTTAGCAATAACTTGGTCAATATTGTCCCTAAAGCTTAGACTGAGATCAAATTTTACACCCAAATAACTCATAGATGCTGTTCGAGTGAGTTAATGTCCATCGATAGTGACATGTGTTTCAGAATTCACAATGTGATTATTTAGGGAGAACAATGATAGCACAGCTTTGGTATAGTTTATAATTGCACCAGAAACATCGCACTGGGCCATGATTCAGTCCAGTTCTTCCTGTAGTTTATTACCAATTTCATCCCTGTTTCTCCCCTGTCTGTACACCATGATGTCATCTGCAAATGACAGTGTTTGTCCACTGCCAGATAGTTGCTGCTTCGTAATCATTATGGTGAATACATTGAACAGTATTGGAGATAGTGGGGACCCCTGTGGTAGGCCTGGTGACATTTTTGTCGGCACAGAGTACCAATTACCACACCTGAGTGCTACTTTTCTCTCATACAGGGCCCTTGCAATCCATCTTATGAGCATTGTATCGATATTAAGTAGCATGAGCATTTGTATAAGGTATGTGATTGTAACTTTGTTGTAGGCATCCTCGAGATCTAGTGCAACAGCCATGTCTCAAGCCAGCCTGGAAACCTTCAAAATGTCATGTGCAAAGATCGATGCATTGCACCAAGTTTCTTTATTCCGCCAGTATCCACCGAGGGTGGAAGGAAACATGCGACGTTCCTCCAAATCCCGCTCAAATCTGCATGCCACTAACTTTTCCAGAAACTTGTACTTGCAGAAAAATTGAAGCCAACAACTCAAAAACATGAAAAATACAAATAATAAAAGAAATAATTTAAACCATCTAAATCAAAGAAAAGTATTCCTGCAGGTATCAAACTCATGGGAGCACCTGGGACCACAGCTGGTAATTGGCCAGAACCGCATCAGAAAGCAATGATAAATTACTGAATGTATACTGCCAAGAAATCATGACAATCAAAAACAAAGTGGCATTGACAATATGACATTAAAGAAGCCTTAATCCTGTTGATGAAGAGACAGGAGAGCTGGCTAGAGATTGAAACTTTCAGGCAGACTGTAATTAGAATAACATTCTGAAAAAAAATATACTACATGGTGAGAGAGATCTCTTTACCTAGAAACATATGTTATATGTGTATACCTGTGTGTATGTATGCTATTGTTTCATCCCAAATAGACAATCCTTAATAAAGCTCTTTTTTTTAAAAAGATAGTTGGTTGTGTTCGTAAACATGCTTGTCTTCTTCTTCTTTGCGTTCGTTCTTTAACCAATTTTAATCACTCTTTGTGATATGTTTGATCTTTGCCAAGAACGTGTATATGTTGCACATTGGTTTGGTAGGCCCCTAAACGCATAGACTTCTACACTTTAGGACACATGCATCCGATTTCAGCCAAACCTCCTTAGTCGCCTCTTACAACATGCATGGCAGGTAACAATGGTTCTATTCTTTACACCCCAAATTTGGGCCCAGGTAACCACTCGGGCGTAAAGGATTTAAAGCCAATGGACTGACTTCATTGCACCGGTTTTACCCATATGGCTACACATGTCGTATGAGGCGACTAAAGAGGTTTGGCTGACATCGGATGCATGTGTCCGCTAGGGAATGCTAACCTGAAACAAATGCTTACAGAAAACGGATGCACCAGGCCGTAAGATGCATAACATGGTGCAAAGACCCTCACAATGAGGAATGGGATAACGGATTCTACAGTCGCCAATCTGCCTCTGAGATTTAGTCACGCAGTAAGAATGTCTGACCTACCATCACAAGGGTGGCCAAAACTTACTACGGGAAGAGGTCGGCACAAAAGGGGAAGCAGAAATCAAAGGAATTATATCCTACAGAACTGCCCCCAGTATGCAGACTTGAGAAGAAAGAGGTGGCCTACTTACACCAGCATCCAAGACAAACTGTATGACGTGGCTGATAATCTGAAACATACAGTTGCCTTTATTAGAGAATCTGAAATCGCAATCTAGTGAGAACGCAGAAGAAATTCTTTAAAGATTTGCTGTTTTCATGTCAAAGCCATTTGTCCAGTGAAACCACAGTTTCCAACTTTGAATAATTTTGACACTGCTAGAAAATAATATATATGTATATATATATGGCCCTTTTCATCTTTACAGACGGTCAATAGGCAAGTGTTTTACTGTGACAACTTCTGAGTTTTCGCTTTTCTCTCTTGTCGTCAGCTCATACATAAGTCTCTTCTCAAAAGACTCTGCGCCTTCCGTAATTTGGCTTTCCACACAACTCTGTCATCAGCTAGTCCCTCCCATGTGCTGGGATCTATAGAAAAGTTTTTCATTGAGGTTTTGCAGACATCTTTATATCTGAGCAGTGGTCTGCCCTGATGCCTCTTCCTCCAGTTCACAGAACAACATTTGTTTTGGTATGCGATAAGTTTCCATTCTTCTAACATGTCCCAACCATCTTAGTCGTCTACTGCTGAGCATGCCCATGATGGAAGGCAGATTTGCACGTTGTAGTACTTCAGAGTTGGTTATCTTGTCGTACCACCTGATGTTCATAATCTTGGGAGACATCGAAGGTGAAAGATGTTAAGTCTCCTCTCGTGTCTTGAGTAGGCTGTCCATGTTTCTGAGCCATATAGTAAAGAACTAATTACACAGGCTTGATATATTTGAGTTTTCGTCTGCAATGTCAATTTTTGTTGTCCCACGCTCGCTTTGATAGTATGCCGAATGTAGTAGCCGCACTCCTATACGACGTTGATTTCTTCATCAAGAGAAAGGCTGGCAGTGACCGTGGACCCAAGATAGCAGAATTTTTGCACTGGTGTTAGATGGTTACCATTTAAAGTGATATTTGATGTCTTACCTCCTGACATAATACAACTGTTTTGGAGACACTTATTGTCAGAGAAAAGAGGTCGCATGCCTTTGACAAATTATTAATTAGACATTGCAGTGTAGTCTCACTGTGGCGACTAAGGCAGCATCGTCAGCGAAAGGAGGTCCTTGAGAAGTATTTCCGTCGTTTTTGTCTTGGCTCTTAAGCTGAGCCAGGTTAAACAGTGAACCATCAGATCTAGTGCGGATGAAAACATCACCATCAGCGTCCCCTAAGGCGTGGTTCAAAGGACTGCGAAGAAGATACCAAAGAGAGTGGGGCAAGGACACAGCCCTGCTTGACTCCACTCTTAACCTCAAACTATCAGATGTGCTGCCATCGAACTGTATGCTGGCTTTCATGCCCTCATGGAAGGAAACAATCAATTGGAGCAACTTTGGGGGACAACAAATATACTTCAATATTTTATAAAGACTTGGCCTGCTGACTGTGTCAAATGCCTTAGTCAGATCCACGAAAGCAATACAGAGGCTTGCTCTGCTCTCTGCTCTTCTCTTGTAGCTGTCGAAGGGTAAATATCATGTCAGTTGTTGACCGTCTAGCTCTGAAGAAAATAATATAATGCAAAGAGAAGGCTTAGAACATTTGGTAACAACAGTTAAAATTCAGGGAAGAAGAGATCGTGGAAGACAGAGGGAGAAGATGTTGGATGGCCTGACATCATGGTTTGACACAAGATCGCGTCAGAACTGGTTACATGCACCAAGCAGAGAAAGTTGTGGACAGACATGATTGCCTACGCCGGCAGGCATGGCACTTGATTGATTGAGAAAGGAATATTATAATTAAACAAGCATGTTCACATAAAACATGAATGTGATTGTTGGCATGTTTGTTACATCAAGTACCTATCATTATACAACCAAGCTATGAACTCTGTTGAGTTCCAGTATGTGTCAGGAGCCTCGTAGTCTCCATCAGACCAGATCACATCAGGCTTGTATGTGTTCACCAGCTCATACAGCTCTGGCATAGTCTTGTCCTGGGATAATAATTATAAAATACACATTTCAGAAAGCTGTGCCGTTCTAAGAAAATATGAGATTCTAAAAAAATTTATAAAATTCAAACAATATCTTTGACATTCTACTAGATCACACACAAAAATTGTCACTGAAACATACATAAATTTACAAATACCAACAAAATCAGAAATAGAAGATTCAATAAATTATGATTAACACATTTACTCATAAAAATAAAATTTCCCCGCAGACTTTTCAGACTCTTAAGGTATGAAATCAGTTCACTTCACATTTCTAGGCACTAGTGTGCAGGGGGTAGGAGCGCCAATTCCTTTCCCTACGCATGGAATGTCGAGTGTAGGATTGAACCACAACACATTTCCTACCACCTTGAAAAAAAACTCTGTGGTTGAATTAATTTGTTCTCACTTCTTCGTTCCGCAGGTAAACATATTTTTCAGTAAACAAAGAAATTCAGACTTCTTGGACGACAGACATAACATATACAATTGTACAATTAATTTCATAAATCCCTAATTGTATATGTTATGTCCGCCCGAGTGTTTGACGGGGCCCAAAATTGGGGTGTAAAGAATAGAACCACTGTTACCTGCCACGCATGTCGTAAAGGCGACTAAGGAGGTTTGGCTGAAATCGGATGCATGTGTCCACTAGGGAATGCTAACCCGAAACAAATGCTTGCAGAAAATGGATGCACCAGGCCGTAAGGTGCATAATAGGGTGCTACGACCCCTCACAATAAAGAATGGGATAACGAATTCTATTGTCGCCAATCTGTCTCAGAGATTTAGCCACGCAGTAAGAATGTCAGACCTACCATCATGAGGGTGGCCAAAACTTACTGCGGAAGAGGTCGGCACAAATGGGGAAGCAGAAATCATAGGAATTATATCCTACAGAACTGCCCCCAATATGCAGACTTGAGAAGAAAGAGGTGGCTCCCTTACACCAGCTCCAAGACAAACTGTATGGCGTGGCTGATAATTGTGAGGCAGACGGCTGCCTTTACTAGAGAATCCGAAATCCCAATCAAGTGAGAATGCAGAAGAAAAAGATATGTTATGTCTGCCGTAAAAGAAATCTGCATTTCTTCGCTTCTGTTGTATTCTTTGCTGATAAAGATCTTTTGGTCGAAACATCGCTGTATATTGTTTTTGTACTTTGTAAAACTACAGTACTTTGTTTTTCTATGCTTCACCTTTGCTACATAGTTTTACTGCAGTCTTCTCTTATATCCACAAGATTACCAAATTATGAACAGATTAGAACAAGTTGTCATTCTACTATTAAAAAAATATCGATAATACTATAGACTGACAATCAAATTAACAAAATTAAAAAACTAAACTTCCAAAAAGTTTCATTCTTACTTTTGAAAACACACTATTCTATTTAATTTGTGAAATCAAATGACCAGCTTACATTAACAAAGTTCTGTGTGGTAAAATTGTTTGCCTTGTCTGCCAGATACAATGGATTAAACCACTCATAGAGTGAATGATAAAGACCAAAATGAAGATTGGTCTTATTCTTGATAGCATCCGCCAGTTCACCTGATAATATGGGTCAAAGATCAAACATGTTGATTTCAAAAAGAGAGATAATGAATAAGTTAGAGGTGTCATGTCGTTATTATTTATTATTAATTTTTAAAATAACATTCAGATAATAGTCAAGAGGATACTTGAAACAAAATATGTTTGTTTGAGTTAACTGTAAACTCTCAGTTAACCAGAACTCAAGCAGGCTGCAAAAATTGAACACTATACTCTAAATACATTAACCCATTCACCCTTCTGAGCCAATATACTGGCTCACAGTATGTTTTAAGATGATGTAAAGTTAGTATACAGGCTAATTTAGTAAACATTGGAACATAAGTACGTCTGGGTGTAGAACAAATTATGGAGTGAAAAGGTTAAGATCAAATTCTAGCAAAAGTGTAAGTTTAAAATTTAAGCACCCTACTGTGAGCCTCACACACCAGATTAAGGTTCCCACCTCCTATCATCTATGAACACATTGGTCGGTTGGTATCTATTGTTAACAGGTCCTAAGTAAGTGTAAACACATATTGCTTCCTCTCAAGCAGAAGAGAGAAGGAACCAAAATTTAGTCACATTGATTATAAGTGTTGTCTCCTGGGCTTCATTATGTCCAAAAATGTGTGAAGATGTTGTTTGAACCAGGTGTTTCCTATGCTCTTGTCCAATCTAGAAGGATGTCATCTCTGTCATTTCTATTGCCAGTTGATATATGCCAGTAAAACCCTAAACCCTGCCTACTGCTGGTCTTAGCATTAAAGTCTCCAAGAAGCACTGTCATATCCTGTCCTTTGCACTGATCCACGGCCATATTAAATTCATTGTAAAATTTATTCCTCTGAGTTGCCTTTTGTTGGTGTATGAATCTGCACAACATCAATATCCTCAGGTCTTCCCTTCAGTTTCATTAACAGAACTAATTGAAATTGTACAGAATCCCTTCAACACATTTGACATTTTTTTAAATTCACAATATTATTCCTACTCCCTCTGTCATGTGTAGTACCTCCTTGAGTAAATGATCTTATTATTATCTGACTGCAAATCTCTAACCCTTAGCTACGTCATCTCACATTTTCCTAAAATATTAAGATCCAATCATTCAATTTCTTTCTTGATGTTTTCCAGCTTACGCCATTGTTCTTACATTTCATGTTGGTATATTTATTTTGTTTTTAATCTTGATATTGCTAACAGTAGTCAGATGTCACCTGTAGCACATGATCATCCCTGCAGAACGAGACAGTTATTATAGAACCCACTATTCTCCGTATGTTGCTGGGGTACACAATGGGAGCAAAGAATAGTAACACTGTGACCTACAAGGCATGTCGACTGAGGTAGGGACCTAGGAAATAAAAAGCGTCGCAGAAATCGGATGTGATGGCCTACTTACAGGCATGTAACTGGCCCAACGTAAAATTGCTCTTAGGCTCAGACCACATACAGATCACAAAGAGTGGTCGATATGGAGCACTTGAAGAAGAGCTGACTATGACTTCTTTCTTGTTATTCACATTGTTTTAATCCATGAACTTTCTTGGAAGAGTAATGTATTGATTTTTTGGACCTTCACATCCACACGATGGAGACATAGTTTCCGTCTTGGACAACCCTTTCAGGTTGTCAGGATAATTATTCGCCCCTCTTTGACTGACAGTAGAGAAATCCACTTATACCGGTGGAGACTTGGTCTCTACAGTTGTGTCTGCTGCACAAGTGTATTGTTCATCCAATACCACGAGGAGGTGACGTTGGAAGCTTCCTTTCAAGATTACACTGTAATGGCATCTCTCAAGCTCTCCATTACTTTAGGGAACAAGGTATTTGGTACACACAAACATTTAAAAGATCACCTATACAACTCAAAGAACATAGTAACTCATCAGTGCTTCATAACACAACAGCTTGGAAAAGCTAGAATGAAGTGTACAAGTTCATTTCTCACCAACAAGATCTCTGTTTGGTCCAACATCCTTTGAGTTCCAGTTAAAGGAGTACTTTGATGGCCAGTTTGTGAAGTCTCAACGTGTTTGCTGACAAACACTATATATCTAGAGGCAAATAATTTCATAAAGATCAATATTTTTCTGACTGTAATAATAAATATAAGTATAATAAATTTAACAGCATATGGAAGATATGGGAAGCCTGTGGTTGAATGGATCTTTTTCTTCTTTGCATTCGGTTTCGTATGCTAGTTTAAAACATGAGATGGGGTGCCTCTATGAAGCAGCATGTAAGTTGGAGTTCCTCGTGAGTTTCCCATAGCTTGCTCTGTAAGCTTCGTTCATGAGGCCATGTTTCATTTAGTTGGTGTATGTATGATGGACAGGACTGCATTTGCATGTGGACAGATAGCACAGACAGCCGAACACATCACTGCAAGATTGTTACCTGATGAATCAACTGCAGAAAGAACACTGGCCAACATAGACAGACATCCACACAAAGTTGTTTGGAAAGCCTTGATGAACTAACAAACACAACAACATACATTCAGAGAACCAGACTCATTGTGTAGACATTGAACCTCAGCAAATGAGAAGAAGAAGGAGATAAAACCCAAAGGGAACGCATTTAAAAATCCAATATGGTGATCGGTATAGATGAAGTTCACATTTAATCTCCCCATAAGTAGGGATCCACATCACATTATTATTGTACTCCCTGCCAAGAGTGAGAGCTGCAATAGTGTAGTGGTTAATGCACTCACTTCTTAGAAGCATGGTCTGGGTTCAATTCCACAGTGGGCATGATAATTTTATCCTACCGTAAAGGCTCTTAGGCCGACCCAGCCTCAATTAGGCACCATAAAAAGCACTGGGAAGTAAAGGCGGCTGGCGTGATGTTGACCACATCACCATTTGTGTGCCGATGGTCAATAAAAAATATAGGCTTAATACCGTATTCCCCAATATACTTCATGGTATGAAATAGGGTTCCTTTACTTTACTACTTACTTACACCAAGAGTAGGAGTCTTCTGGAATTGACATGAAAAACTGTATAGAGATACCATCCAAAAAAGGAGAGAGGGTGAAGAGTCTAAAACTTGTGTTCTTTCTGGGGGTTGTGGAACTGATCAAGTGAACATGTGGATCTGTACTTCTTCAACAACAAAAGAGAACATGTGACTAGAATGATACAAACTGGATTACTACTTGTGTTCATTATAAGAACTAATTACACTCTCCAAGACTTACTTTGCTCCGGCATCTTGAAATAGCTTGGCCCACTGAGTTGCATTATAGAATTCTGCCTTGAATTGGCTACCAAAATCTGGATAGGTAAAATCTGGAGGATAGTTGTCCTTCATAAACTGTACAGTGTCTCTGGACTTTGAACCTTGCCAGCTCCACCAGAACCATTCAGAGCCAAAGCTGGGAACTGTCAATTAAACAAAAACAGTTGTAGCTCTATGTTATACAAGGAAGGAACAAAATCAATGGTTAAGATATTATAATGTACAAAGATATTATGGCCATAGATAGAGAAAAATGGTGTGCTCTAAGCACCAGGGGTGTCAGGTGCTTTTGCTCGTTTGTTTGTTAAGTAGGAATTAAGCCTCTATATGGCTGAGGCATGCTTCTTTCAACCTAAGACAGGTGTCTTTCTTGGTTATATCAGGGTGTAATGGCCTTTTTTCTTGGTGTGGCATGGGACTGGTGTGGACAGTGTGTTGAATATTGTGCTTTTCTGTTGTGGAGTCCTGAGAATGACTTTTTGTCTTGTTCTGTGTGTAGCTCTGACATGGGTTTTTTGTATTGATCTGAGTCCTGAGGAGGACTCCGTGCTGGTCTTGTGTGTGGTTCCATGTTGTCAGATTTTATTTTGGCTGGTATGCTGCTGCAAATCATGTCAGAGACTGGGTTCTGTGCTGTCTGGCTGGCGCCTTGTGGAAGTCTGCTGCTTGGTGCTGCCTAGGTGTAGTCTGTTCTCTGAGTGGACTGTGGGCCAGCGGGTCTCTTGGATAGGACCTGGACTATGCTAGAGAGAGATTCATAAGATATATGCATCTTATCGCCCCAAATAATTTATTCTATTATTTTGTAAAAAATAGTTATCTGCAATGTGCACACACAAATATATATATATATATATATACATACAAGGGAAGTCAATAAGTAAGTCACAGATGGCTGCAGAAAAATAACTAAATATGATAACTTGAAACCAGTTTATTTTTATACATACATTGTCCTTTTATTTCTCAACATAATTTCCACTAACATTGATGCACTTATTCTATCGTTTAATCAGTCCTCCCAAACCGGCTGCATAGAACTGCGTGCTCTGTTTTCTAAACCATGTTTTCACTTCACATTCAACTTCGACGTCATTCGCAAAATGTCTCCCGCCAAGGTGGGTTTTCAGTGGACCAAAAGGTGGAAATCGTTAGAGGCTAAGTCGGGACTATAAGATGGATGCTGCAGAACTTCCCACCTTAGTTGGTTAATTATGTTCTGAGTTAATCGAGCCGTATGTGGTCTGGCATTGTCATGAAGAAGCAACACTCCTCTAGTCAGCAGTCCTGTCCTGGACGTTTTCTTCAAATTGCATCATGAGGGCATCGATAGAACTTCACAGTACGATTCAGAATTCACATTGTCACTTTTTTTAAAAAATTGGTTAAAATCACTCCTTGACAATCCCAGAACACCATCAGCATAACCTTCCCTGCTGATGGCGTAACCTTGAATATTTGGACACAAGGCTGAAGGATGAAGAAGGATGTTTCCACTGCATTGAAGCACGCTTTGATTTGGGCTAGTAGTGATGCACCCATGATTCATCCCCAGTAACAATCCTGTTCAGCATGTCTTCTCCTTCATCTTCGTATCGACAGAGATGACGCAAGGACATGCCAAATCGGTTTTGTGTTCCTCCTTCAATTGTCGGTGTAGCCACCTTGTGCACACATTCTTAAATTTCAATCGATCATGCATTATGCTGTATGCTGAACCAGAGCCAACTATAAATTTATGGGCCTTCGAACTCAGGTAAGAAGTATTCCAGTATTGGTGTATATAGACGAATTCATTTTAAAATCAACACAAAATGCTAAATCGAAGTTATATTATGCAACAAGTTAAGTTTAACAATAAGGAATATCAATATTATGAATATTTTTCACCAATAAATAACCATAGACTCACAGAATTGAGTAAAATTGCAAAAATGCGTGCAGTGTTCTATCAAACATCTGTAATTTCCAGCCCCCTTTTCTAATCTAGGTCAGGGAATTCCTGGTCAGTTGTCTGGCCTAGCTATCTAGAGTCGGCTGAACCATGTGAGCACCCTATTGCAGAATCTACAGTCTATCGTTACTCGCCTGTCACCTCTAATCATCTCCTCAACCCGCTGCACGGATGCTTCTGTTGCAATCTCAACAGGACGACCAGATCGGATTTCATAAACAATTTTAGAGCGTCCTTGAGAAAATGTTTCTACCCAACTATGCACGCTTTACGGGACAAACATTTGTCAGCATAAACAGGAAGCATTTCCTTATGAATGTCCTTTGCAGGCAGTCCTTTTGCCCACACAAAATGCACAACAGCACGTTACTCTTTGGTTGTACACTCCATAAGTACAGTCGCCATTTTATTTATGTGCTGCGCATGAGACATCTAGCGCCACCCGATAAGCGGGAATATAAAGTTCGATGTTCCTGTCACCCAATGACACCTTTAGAAAACACCAACTACATTTACCTACCACCCCACAGAACTGTGTAACTTATTCACTCGCCCTCGTATATAGGTCATGATAGGTGGTGCCAAGTAAGCAGCAAAGTGTCTGTCATAGGCTAGAGTTGTGAATCCAAATAATACTAAAAGTCAAAAGTCAAAGTTCTGGGCTAAATGGCGACATTTATTGCAGCTATTATTCAAAAGCTCTATACTAGTAGCACAATGTACCCGGATATTCAGATGAAACCACATAAAGGTTACAGAAAGGTACCAAAAGTGGTGTTAAGAGTAAACAGAGAAGAAGAAGAAGGTCAAGGTTGTTTACATGTCATTGCTTAGTAACTGCCTATTGCCATCTATAAGAATTTGAAATTAAATGATGCATGAATAGCCCTGGGTGCCAGAGGTGTGTGCTTACCCAGAAGCCAAAGAGACGCATTAGCAAGCATACCCTTCAACATATGCTGGGAGGTAGATCATCTAAGAATAAGCAATGAGTGCTATTTGGTTGGTTCAATGATGATGATTCTTCTTCTTCGAACGCTCCATTTTGACCACTTGTCAACCAATCTGTGTGATTTGTATGTGATCTGAGCCTGAGAGCAATTGTACGTTGTACCAGTTATGCGCCTACAAGTAGGCCAGCACATCCGATTTCTGCGCTGCTTTTTATTTACTGGGGTAGCATCCCTAGAGCCTACATCAGTCACCTCTTACAACATGCATTGTAGGTTGCAGTGGTACTATTCTTTGCTTCCTTGAGGGCCCTGGCACCACACGGGCGAATGATGATGAATAATATCTGTTCAAAATAAACTGATTAAGAAAATTTCGAAAACATTGTTTATGAAAGATGAAGGAAAATACATTCCTCTTGTTTTAGGACCATGGAAAACATTTGAGAATTGGAGAATAATATAACATCATTATTATATTTCTCTTGCAATGTTATATGGTACATAGGTCGTGCGAGCAATTTCTTCAAACCGCTCTATTCTGTGCAACTTGTTCAATCTCTTCTATGGAATTGAGTTCAACATTTCTTGCCGTTCAACATTTCTTGCCTCTCAGTCAAGTTCATTTCAGGGTTCATGAAAGGTTGTGGTTACTTTAAGAAAACCATTTAAAATCAGAGATCAGTCGGAAGACCATGACTAGGGCTCAATGATATTTGTGAACCACACAAGTAGGTAGGGCCTACTGGATAACCGATGGTTGAGGCAGAATGTTGATCGCCCCAAATGGAGATGCACATTAAAGTAACATCTTTCTTAAGCTTAGTGGAAAAAAACACCATCCCTTGATTGATACTGCAAAGTTGATGGTTACACACTAGTTATTCCTTCAAGGCGTATTATCATGTAGTCAATCAAGATATATGAAAATTACTATTCTGTGTGTATATCACCCAAAACAATGAGACTCAATTACACAAAAGAGATACACAGACAATGACACTTGGTTAGATTATATCGTACATCGATACTATAAATTTCTCAGTGTCAGGATGTGCTGTCCGCTTATACACGGGCTCAGTTTACATCCGAAATTCACCATTTTTTCTGCAAAATTTTATCTTGAAAAGTTTAGATCAACTAAAGAAACAGTTTCGAAATCAGATCAATATTAGATTTAAATTTAAATACAATCGAATTCTTGATGTCCGATCCGACATATTTGTTACATTTCGACCATGAGGGTGAAGAAAAGGGATATAATCTACAAATTGCCAGACAGCCTCTACAACATAGGCATGGATTGCGTCCCTTAATTTGTTGTTTCAAACTATGCTATAAAAATTGAGTTTTTTCATTATCGTTGATTTGCGCAAATTGTATAATTTAGAATATTGACTCAAAATCGGGTCAATATTCGTTTAAAAATAAATAAAACCCAAACTGATATGTCTTATCCGACTTGAAATTTTTACGTTTCAGTAGTGACCTCTACCAAATATATTTTCCTCCAGTTGAAGAAGGGTAACTACCGTAAGATACGCTTTGTCATTTCCTGCGCTAAACGAAATGTTAGACAGTGGAAACTTTCAATGGTCCAAGCTCAATCTAACCTCAACTTTGAAATTGCATCAATATTAGGTTTGTGTGCTAACGTTTTTATGTGTTAACTTTACATTAAATTGTTTAATACTTATTCTGTTTTGTCAAAATTCTGCAGGTCCTTTTCTATTGTTATTGTTAAAATATTATATACAATGCCGCTAAGAAAAGAACGCTTTTCAGTCAGACCAACATTGACAGTAAATGAAGAGCAGCACATAGGTCTATAGAAAGTGTTGTTGAAGAAAACGAAGATGCAACCTTGATTCGACGTGCAGCTAATAGTTCGCGACTGACAATTTTCAGAGCGAAAGAAAACAAAGACGCTACTTTGATTAGACTTGAAGCTAATAGAACACGCCGGGCTAATAATCGATCAAATGAGACATTTCAACAAACAGCAGCCGACTCGAGGAAGACGCCAGACAACGAGCAATAGCACGAGTTGCCAAATGGTCTTTGTTGAAGAATGAAGGATTCATCCATCTCACTGTGGCATTGCAGGCAATGAGAGTGCGGATGTCTTAGCTAAGGATTACAGTGCCAAAGAGCAAATTTACCAACCCTTGTCTTTTCAAGAGGTCAAAACCCTCATACAGAGAAAATTAGCAGTAGACTGGAAGACAAACATTGGATATGACTATGGAAAAGACTCACTCAAAGGCCTAAGCAGAACAGATCAAGCCATTATATATCGACTAACCACCGGACACTGAAGACTCAACAAATACTTATATAGACTAGGAATAAGTCAAACAGCTCTCTGCCAGTGTCAGCAGGCGGAACAGACACCACAGCATATCTTGCAAGACTGTCCTCTCCTGGGTGAGCTCAGAAGCAACATGTGGCCACGCCCAGTCGACCTGAAAACTAAGCTTTGGGGAAACCTGACAGACCTGAATCTGACTGCCCATTTTGTGGTCCACAGTAAATTAAGCGCATGACCAGAGATCGCTGAAGAAGGTGACATCTCTTGGAACGGCTTCACCAATTCCTCCTCATCAGGGATCACTAACAACTTTCAACCGTGCGAAGCCGGGTTAATCAGTTAGTAGGCTAGTATCATATATCGATTATATATGTTTGTTTCAAAGAAATACTTTACCAGAAAAGACTCCCCAGTGAATAAAGATTCCAAACTTTGCCTCGGCATACCATTCAGGCAGTGGTCGTGTGTCCAGCGAGCCCCAGTTAGGCTGATATGTATTTGACAAACTTAATGTGCATAACGTTGCCAATACACAAAACACCGCCAACAGTTTACCGAGTTTGTAGTTGCTCGCCATTTTCTAAATCACGTGATTTGATAGTTGCCATCTGAGGGTCACGTGATGCAGTTAAGTATGACAAGTAACTATTTACAAACAATAAAAAAAATTGTGCTTTCTCAGCCCTATATCAGAGAATTTATTTCTCAACACAAGATCTGCTGGAAAACTATTTAATATGGCTTGACTTGGAGCAAAACATCTGCAACGATGATTCCCAAAAAACCCCATTTTCTTCTTCTTTGCTTTCGTTGTTTATGACCGATTTTAATCACTCTTTGTGATATGTTTGATCTTTGCAAGAATGTGTATACGTTGCATATTGGTTTGATAGGCCCCTAAACGCATAGACTTCTACACGTTTAGGACACATGCATCCGATTTCAGCCAAACCTCCTAAGTCGCCTCTTACGACATGCGTGGCAGGTAACAGTGGTTCTATTCTTTACACCCCAAATTTGGGCCCGGTAACCACTCGGGCGTAACATCGCAATGAGAGAAATGGTTTCAATATATCATGGGCAGATTTTCTCCAGCATCCAAGGAATTCGACTCTTACCATCAGCCTAAAGAAAACAAGCATCATATACCCCCACCACCACTTAACCCTATTCACGATTCCACCACAAAACTAACAATCCTAGTGATCTACTAAACAAGTACGATTGTAACACATGTATGTCAGGATTCGAAATTACAATCTTCAGATCGCAAACCAAACGTCTTAACCCCATGTACATATATATATTTTTTTCCCGATCCAGAAGCACTTGAGCTTTCAGCTCTTAGGCTCGGTGCCATGGACATCGTAAGCCTTCGGGTCGGTGCCACGAACACCGTGAACCTGGAGAACCTGTGGCTTTTCTTCCAGCCCGCGGAACTGAACCCGCACTCACAGAGGGTTAGTCACCCGTAGTCCAACGCGCTACAAACACGCTGGGCAGGCGGGCAACCACGTGTATATAGAGAATCCTTACCCTACGACTATCAATAACCTTAACACTAACTTTATTCACAATACAAACCCAGTTCTGGTGATATCTCGTCTATAGTTATAAACCTAACACTAACATTAATCATAATTCGACATTTTCAAAAACCTAAAAACGATAAACAATCGACCAACGAATAATCCAACAAACAGCTTAGAAAGCACCAAAGCAGTCCCCAGAGCACATGCTGCAAGACTGTCCCAGTATGAGCAGTGTGAGAATGGAAATCCGGTCAACAGTAACACACTAAAAAACAAACTGTGGGGGACCGGTGAAGACAGCAAGCGCACCGCCCTGTTTGTGACACATACCGGAGTAGTCGCATATTAGAAGTTGATTGCAGAAGAAGAAGAATAATGGTTATTAATTCTGAGAAACATTGACCCATAATGAGAAATCAGAGTTAGTTGTAAAGTGGAATTCCCTGATAATCCTGATCAATTTCAAACATATGGATTGTTTTTACTTTGGATGACAACAGTAGCCTCGAGAGGGTTTCTTTTGCAAAACGGGCTATGCACTTTTCTCTCTCTCTCTCTCGCGATCACCGCTTAGACTGGTTTACCAGATTTGCCCATACATCTCATTTATGTGGAAACCTGATTCATGCAGCCTTTGCATTGGTGTGATTCGTCACATCTTTAGCGCCATTTGGAGCTCATCCTTCGGCGATGTGTCTGGTTTTAGCCAGCGTTTACTGGGTTCGCTCTCCGTCCGCCTTTGGCTGTCCCCAGCCTACCTGCAAGGTAGCAGGTTAGGCACATTTCTCAAATTATCTGCCCCTGCGGCTAAACAAGGAATATTAATGGAGAGAACACTTCATCCTTGATTTAATGACGTCTTTAAAGACGAAAACGCTCATAGATATATATATATATATGATTAAGATTGGTGAAGGGCCGGGGAAAGGGGGAAAGAGAGAATGTATAGAAACATAAAGGAAGAAAAGGTCATCAAAAGTTGATAACAAGCTACGCTAACGATTCTCTCTCCCCTCTCTCTCTCTTCTCTCTCTTTCTTCTCTCTCTCTCTTCTCTCTCTCTCTGCCTTTTAACCCAGATTGGGGCATAGGCCCTCAATATCAACTCGTCAGGTCTTCCTATCTCTAGCTCTCACCTGCAGCTCCCTACAGCTCTTCTTTATATTTTTATCTCTACCTCCAAATCATGTCTCTGTATTTCTCGGCCTCCCCTTCTTTCGCTGTCTCTGCGGGTTCCAGAAAAGGACCCTTCTTGTTATATTCCCTCAAGTTTCACAAAGTGTGGCCTATCCAGCGCCAGCGTCTTTTTAAAATCTCTTGGTTCACTAGAATCTGTCTTGCTCTCTCCGTAAGTTCCTCATTTGTGACACTATCATACCATCTCAGTCCCTCTATTCTGCGCAGACACCAGTTGATGAATGTTTGAAGTATATGCGTTATCATTTGAGTCGTTCTCTATGTTTCTGAACTGCTTTAACATTGGAGTTAAACATCCTAATTTTTGTTCTAGATTTGATTTCTTTAGACTACCATATGTTTCCCAGTGCAATCTTCTTCTTCTTTGCGTTCGTTCTCTACGACCAATTTTAATCACTCTTTGTGATATGTATGATCTTTGCCAAGAACGTGTATGCGTTGCACATTGGTTTAGTAGGCCCCTAAACGCATAGACTTCTACACGTTTAGGACACATGCATCCGATTTCAGCCGAACCTCCTTAGTCGCCTCTTACGACATGTGTGGCAGGTAACAGTGGTTCTATTCTTTACACCCCAAATTTGGGCTCCGGTAACCACTAGGGCGACATTTCTATCTGTTCTATCCTCGTTATCTAAATTGCTGCCCAAGTATGTATATGGTTCTACCTCTTGAGCTAATGATCCCGTGCAGTGGAAATTCCGGGTCTCGAGACCAGCTTTGCCAGAAAAAAAAAATTATCGTTGTGCACGTAAATGGACTACATGAGACCATGTTTCTTTGCTTGGGGATCTAAATTACAAGTTTCTATGAAGTTGGAATAAGCCTCGCCTGAATGGCGATACGGGAAAACAAGCCTTCACGCACAAATCACTCTTATTAGGCACCATGACTATGTCTGAAATGGTGAACGTCTAAAGGGCGAACGAACAAAATAGTAAGAAGTATGGATGTTATTTTATGCTATACGATCGACGTCATAGCACAGTGGGCATTCCCATGCGTGGATTACCCTACGCTGCAGCAGCCATCCCAAAGTCCACCTGTTCATCGTACCCATGAAAAGTATGGAGTTTGCAAAATGAATGTTATCAGTGGCGGCACGTGATCATTTTTGTTGATGGGGCCAAACATTGTTTTCAGATAAATCATGGTTTTGGGTTGCTATATTTTAATTTATAAAATAATAAATACATGCTATATATTATTTTTGGTGGGGCCTGGCCCCACTGGCCCTTAATGACGAACCGCCACTGAATGTAATAATAACAAAAACATACTAAAGAAAAATAGTTGTTGCGATCATGAATGTAATTATCACTTTATTCGAAGTATTCTTTGTGACCCCATTATAGAATTCATATCAGTATTTCGAACATTGAAGAAACATAACCAGGTTTGGTCCTACAGGCGGAGCACTATTAGGACATTGACACTTTAGATGTTCAGAAAATGGAACTCGGCACTTCGATGGAGTTCCCCATGTTACCGGACTAGTTGAAGACCACTTGATGTATGGTGTATGCTCATTATAAATTGGAGTCACAAAATGAGGTGTTGGAGGTCGATCCACGCATTTGGGATACATAAGGCTCAGATCATATGGTTTGGGGTTAATAAACACCGGGCACCTTGAAATAAAAGACAGGTATACGTCATATAAAGAAATAATTAAATGAAAAATATTTGTAAAATGTTTAAAGTCTACGAATATAATCTATTAGAACGTGTACGTTAACTCATTATTTCTACTAATCAATTAAGTGCTATGCCTGCCTGCATATGTGATCATGTCTCTCCACAACTATCTCTCTCATTGTTGCAGCAAATCAGTTTTGGCATCGATGTTTTGTCGAACTACGATGTCAGATCATCCAATATCTTCTTACTCTGTCTTCCACGATCTCTTCTTCCCTGAATTTTACCCGTTGTCATCAAATGTTCTAAATCTCCTCTTCGCATTATATGACAGAAGAACCTTGATTGTCGGATTCTTATTCTTTTGATAAGGTTTCATGGTGTGCAGACCTGTTTTAAAACCTCATTTTGCATTCTTCTGGTTTCCAGCGATCTTATTGATTGCTTGTTCATTGTCCATGATTAGCTACCACACATAAGTATTGGTTCAATACAACACTGGAGTACTCGCTTCCGCAGTGTTATTGGTAGTGAATTCACGCATAGTTTTTCGTGGAATGTGCGGTGTTGCCATATTGGCTTTTAAAAACTAAATACCGATATCTTTATTTCATTCTCACTTTAGTTGCGGTCAGGGAATTGATTTTCTTCATGTGTGGTTCTATTGACTTCTTTATAACAGTAGCTCTATGAAAAAAAAGTCGTACACAGAGTTGTCTAGAGTGATTCCTTCATTCTTTTCGTTTGTTTGAAATAGCATCTACATATTCAATGATCAATGCTGTCTCTTACATCCACGAAACTGGGCTATAACACGGTATCAGTGTCACGACAAAAGAAGTCTCCTAAAATATAAATTGTGCTGTCTTTTTTGATATCTCACACTGGGGTTCGTGTAGTTTTCTTTCCAGTTGTGTTTCACCGGTTCAGTTAGTTTGCCTCAGTATATCATATTAGAGACAGTCTTAAATTATGTGTTGTGCTGCATATGGTGCTTGTCCACACGTACACATGGCTGAATTCCCAATCTGTAATTTTGTTAATATGTGGCTGTGGGGATAAATGTGTCCTGTTCTGAAACGTAGAATGACAATTTGTTCTTCTTCTTCTTTTGTCGTCACACTGCTACCTGGTTGTTGCCCAGTGTTGTGGTTTTCTGTTTTTGTCTTGCGCTGTTCTGGTTGCTTGGGTGATTGTTATTTTTGCTCTTTGAAAGGATTCTGCTATGCCATCTAACCATCTTTTCGTGGTCTTCCTCTCGCCTTCTTTCCTGATGTTCTGTTGTAGAAGACTTTGTATACAGTTTGGGTGCATTCTTATTAAGTGGCCAAACCACTTTATTTTTTGTTTATCAATGTAATTCAAGCAAAGTTCTGTGACAATTTTCTTTCTTATGCTGATGTTGGTGACTGTCTTTTCTGGTGTTGTTGGTAACACTTTGTTATAATTTGCTCATATTATAGTAGTCGCCTTGTGTTAGTAATAAGAGGGATAAAATTAACCATCCATCTCACACGAAATTTTAGTGTCGCACAAAACAATATATTAAAATTAGCCATTTTGAACCGGAAGTCTTGGGTCCTACTACTATTTTAAAAAAAACATAAATAAAGGACTGAGACATAGATGTGTTCTGTCCCCTTGACTGTTCAACATCCATACATCAAAAAAATCAAACACAGAAGGAATACTAATTCTTGACGTCAATAAACAATGCATATAATTAACCTAAAATATGCGGATGATACAGAGATGTTGGCTGACAACGAGCATAAGTTGCAAGAACTATTGTAATAAGGTCTCTGTGGGTAAGTGATAAAGTCTTTGTCTTGCGTTCCGAATGTCGTGAGTTTGAATCCGGACAGCGCCGTTCTATTCACAAGTGCATTATTTCTAGAAACCCTACGATTGTTGCCAGAACTACGGAGTCCGTGATTTGTGCAATACTCTCGCAGGTGGCGTGTCACTTCCGTGGAGAGAGACCTAGCTATATGGGGGAAAACTAGGTGCATTGAAGTCAATCCTTCGGTTTTATACCCTGTATTAAAATATATGTCCTGGATATTAATATTGAGAAAACAGGGATCTATGTGGCGTAGTGGTTAGCTGCTCGTCTCTCATGCCAAGGGTACGAGGTTCGCTCCCTAGTGGAGCCATCTGGATATTTTTCCATAGATTCTTGATATCAGTGTAGGTGAGATCGAGTTCCTAGTTCTATCGGAGACGGACCCAAAAACAACATATTTATGTGTTCAATTTGAGCATGTAAAAGAACCCTTGGTAGTTCAAAATCGAGAAGAGCAGGCTGGAAAGTCGCTGCCCGGGAAAAATTCATAAGAAAAGGTTAAAAATAAAATTCCTACAAAAATATCTTCACTATCTACGTAATTACATCGGGGAATTAATCAAGCAATAATTACGAAAACAAAAACAATGGTAATTAGCAATACCAGAGAGACAAAGCCATTGAACATAATGATAAATAGAGAGAGACTTATAATACAAATATCAAGTTGTGTATATCTTGTACATGTAAGAGCAGAAGAGTGGCGTTTGCGGCTTAGGGGATAGTGACTCGGTCTAGTTCGAGTTCGTCCCCGACGTTCTGAGTTCGAATCACGCTGCAGACAATTTGGTTGCAAATTGTTTCGCTTGGATTTTACAAAAGGACGATGGCACCACCCGTTCAGAAAGCAATGGCAAACTACTGAACGTAATAATGCCTAGAAAAATCACAAACAGCGTTAAAAAGCTGGGGTTGATTCGCAAAGTCCTGTAAAGGATATACAATTAACTACAACTAATAGCAGAAGATGGCACATGTGAGAAGGTATACAAATAACAGACAACAGATTGATTGATTGATTGATTGATTGATTGATAGGACCATCATCATTGCACTTCGGTTAGTAACCGACTTCGATCTCTTTCTTACACAGGAAGATCTCAGCTGCAGTGCACGAACTCCGGTGAGGGTCCCCAGTGTAATTCTGAAGATGATGAAAGTATTTTTGCTAGAAACTTTTATTTCTAATCTTTTCTAATGAATTTTGCCCGGAAAGCGGCTTTCCAGCCTGCTCTCTCGATTTTAAACTCCCAAGGATTCTTTTACGTGTTCAAATTGAACACGGGACCTACGATTTATCGCCCGTCTCCGCTAGGACTAGGAACTCGATCTCACCTATACTGAGATCGGGATTTCTGGAAAAATATCCAGATGGCTCCACGGGTAACGAACCTGGTACCTTCTGCACGAGAGACGAGCATCTAACCACTACACCACAGAGTGCTACATATATTTATCATTATTATAAGTAATTTAAAAAAATTAATGAACTATATTTCATACCTAGAGGTATATGTAGAGAGCTACGACTACCTGGGCTAAATAATTAACAATAACGGTGACTGCTCCAAAGAGATCTCAAGAAAATTGGCAATAGCAATCAAGTAGTTAAACACTATGAAGAACATGTGGCAAAGCACCAGCAGAATATTTAAATTAAAAATATTGAGAACATGCATTTTTCCAGTGGCTACTTATGGTTGTGAATCATGGACCATTACACAAAAACAAGGGCGAAAATCCAGTCCTTTGGAACTAAATGCTGCAGAATACATTGGACAGAAAAAAAGAAAGAACACTGATGTCCCGAAAGAACTAAATGTTAAAGAGAATTGGCTGATAAACAACATACTATACAGAAAATTAGATACTTTGGTCACATTAAGAGTCACGATGGTCTGGAAAGAACAAAATTAGAGGGCAGGGTCCCAGGACACAGAGGCAGATCAAGAAGAAGATGGCTACAAGATATTAAAGAAACCATGAACATGACCATCGACAAAGTGGGTGAACTGGCTAGAGACAGAGTGAATTTCAGATGTGCTGCAACGAGAGCAACGTCCTATAAAGGATACGACCTTGATGATGATGAGAGGTATATTGGGTAAGTCGGTGTTATGTCCGTATTTTTCAGTGACCGTCGGCACACGATGGGTGATGTGATCAACATCGCACCGACCGCCTTTACTTCCCAGTTCTTTTCCTGGTACCTAATTGAGGCTGGGTCGACATGAGAGCCGTTATGGTCGGAAAAATATTCCACGCCTATTGTGGAATTGAACCCGTACCACTAATCTAAAGAGCGAGTTCACTAACAAGTACGCTATTTCGGATCTTCCGGTTTCACTAACAACTAAAGAAGGAGTCCACCTGCCCAGCGTGTTCGTAGCACGTTGGACGACGGGTGACAAGTTCCCTGTGTGTGCAGGTTCAATTCCGCGGGCTGGCAGAAAAGCCACATGTTCTCCAGATTTACGGTGTTCGTGGCACCGAACCGGAGGGTTACGATGTCATTGGCACCGAGCCGAAGAGCTGAAAGCTCAAGTGCTTCTGGATCGGAAAAAACCCACAAAAAACAAACAACTACGCTACTCCGGCTCTTCCGATTTTACTAACAACTAAAGAAGAGCGGTTTTAAGAACACACCCATCTAGCTCTTGTACCTGTTAGTGCATGGACAAGGCATATGTTCGGTTATGGGGCCTGATGATGCACACGGATAAGACAATCTGTCATTACAGGATGTGCAGCCTGCAGATGCTAACTCTCTGTCCGACTTGTCGGCGTCATCATATATTTGATGGTTCATTTCTGTTCCAGGCACGAAGGATGTTTTCTATTTTTAAAAAAAAAACATAAATAGTTTATGGGAACAAACAAGATGGTATTTTCAAAATATTATCGTAAACATTAATTAACAAGGGGAGGTAAACAAAAAAGTATGTATCATCATCAAGTTGCTTGTCCCTTCTGGAACTTGGCTCCCAGGACAGCAATCCTGAAAAACTCTGTTCTGTGCAAGTTGACCGACGTCAACAGCAATCATTCTCAGATCATCAATGACATCTTGCACCCATCGTCTTCTAGGTCTACCTCTCATTCTTCTTCCAGGCACCATTCCCTCCAAAATTATCTTCTCTAGGCAATCATGTCGTTTGAGGTGTTCGAAATATTTAATTTTCCTCGATTTTATGCTCTTTAATAGCCAACTATCTTTAATACCAAGCTGTTACAGAACAGAAGCATTTGATCCAAGCCAGAGCCAACTATAAACTACTGGGCCTTCGGGCTAAGGTAAAATTGTGGGAAATCAGACCCAACTACACCACGTGACCTCGCATTCCAGTATTGGTGTATATAGACGAATTCATTTTAAAATCAACACAAAATGCTAACTCGAAGTCATATTATGCAACAAGTTAAGTTTAACAATAAGGAATATCAATATTATAAATATTTTCACCAATAAATAACCATAGACTCACAGAATTGAGTAAAATTACAAAAAATGTGCAATGTTCTATCAAACATCTGTAATTTCCAGATCCTTTTCTTATCTAGGTCAGGGAATACCCGACCAGTTGTCTGGCCTGTGCTAGAGCCTGGCTGTGTCCAAGCAGTCAAGCAGTCAATCCGTTACCTTTTTTGATCATTTTGTTATTACACATTAAAGGTAAATTGATGAAGTCATTTACTTTGCGTTCTGAAGGTAGTGAGTTCGAACTCGGCTTCCCTCATACTGTTCCAAAGTGCATTTTTTTCGAAGATCCCTAAGTGCGTTGCTGGAGCTACGGAGCTCATGCTTTTTGTAATACTTTTGGCAGGTGAAGTTTCATCGTGGCCTCCAATAACAAAAGGCCGGCGAGCTCAGGTAAAAATTGTAGGAAATAAGACCCCAACCGTCGCATGACCTCACATTCCAGTATTGTTAGATAAAGATAAATTCATTAAAAAAATACAACATGCAAGAACATGATTATATTATGTTACAAGTTAAATTTAACAATAAGGAATATTAACTTTATTAACATTTATCATCAATAAATAATCATGGACTCAAAGAATTGTGTAAAATTGTAGTACACCTTACAGTGTTCTATCAAACACTTATAAAAACCAGCCCCTACCCCAGCCCTTCCCCCCACCCCTTCCCATTAAACAGGAGTTTTGTTTTTTTCCGTCTGAGCTAGTTCGCCATATGTTGCTGGGGGCCACGAGTTTCATTTATAAGGAAAGGTACCGAGCCATATGGAAAAACTCAGTGCAATGAAGCCATGCTTCGACTTGTTGTTACTTACTAAAGTAATGAGACAAAGATTCAAGTATATTTAACGCTTCTATCATTGCCTCTTAATATCTGGTCAACCACCTAGTAACAGATGTTATAAGAAAGAGAAGATGGAGATATGTTGGGTATACATTGAGAAGAAATTATCAAAGAATATCAAAGCAGGCATTGAAGGGGGGGGGGGGGGGGGGGCTGTTTGTTCAAGATGGAGAGGACGTCTTAGGAAAACCCAGAAACGAACTTTGATGAGAGAGGCAAGAAATATCGGACCCTTTTCCATGGAAGAGATTGAGCGAATTGCCCAGGATAGAGCGGTATGGAGAACTTACTTGCAGGCCCTATGTAACGTATAACGGTACGAGAGGAATATACAGGGTGTTCAAGATTAAAGCAGCCCCATTGACAAATCGAAAGTTGCCAGATAATCTATCGCGTTATGTTTATGTACTATTTAAACCGGTTCTGACTAGCTCGTTTTACGTCACATTTGTTCATCGCCCCTTCCCGCACTACAATTACACACCGTCACACAACCTTGACCTATACTACGTCATAACTGAACCTTCTCATTTTCATACATATATGCCAGATTGACTCCATTCACAGGCTGCTATTATCTTGAAAACCCTATATAATCCATATCACTGTCTGTTGGGGTGGATTAGCGTAATGCGTGAGCGCTTGCCTATCCGCTCTGATTCAAGAGAGTTATGGTGTCAATTCCACACTTGACGTTCAACATATGAGGAAAGAAATTGATCCTCCTACTTCCTGCACACTCATCATTATCATCAAGTAGCTTGTCCTGAGCAGAACTTTGTCATCTCAACAGTTCTTCTGAATTTATATCTCTATTATGCTATATTCCATATTAAACCCCCTGTGAGTGCGGTTCAACTCCGCGGGCTGGCAGAAAGTCACAGGTTCTCCAGATTTACGGTGTTCGTGACACCGAACCGGAGGGTTACGATGTCCATGGCATCGAGCCGAAGAGCTGAAAGCTCAAGTGCTTCTGGGTCGGAAGAAAGAGAAAGTATTCCATATTATTGTTAAGCTTATCTAGACATTTTCTTGGAAGTTAGTCTGCCATTGCTTTCCTTCCTGGCAGTGACCATACTGGTCCATGACCGTAGCCATTGTCTCTATTACTGAGATCATCCGCCCCTGGTAGTGACCATACTAGTCTATGACCGTAACCATTGTCTCTATTACAGAGATCATCTGCCCCTGGCAGTGACCATACTAGTCTATGACTGTATCCATTGTCTCTATTACAAAGATCATCTGCCCCTGCGAACTAGGATATATAAATGTAAAGTGACAAGTACTTCATACACTGAAGTCTGAAAAGGCTGCGGGAAATATGACATATATATGTAAATATTTATATATGGCAGCGAATCGTGGACAATGAACAAACAATCAATAAGAATCACTGGAAGCCACAGAGATGTGGTTTTACAGAACAATGCTGAAAATTCCTTGGACAGCGAAGAAAACAAATGATGATGTTTTAAATCTGGCCTACACACAAAGAAACCTTATCAAAAGAATAGGAATCAGACAATCAAGGTTCTTCTGTCATATAATGTGAAGATGAGGTTTAGAACATTTGGTGACAACAGGTAAAATCCAGAGAAGGAGAGATCGTGGAAGACAGAGGGCGAAGTTGTTGGGATAGTCTGACAGCTTGGTTCGACACAAGATCGACGTACAAACTGATTCGCTGCACCAAGACGAGAGAGAGAAAGAGTTGTGGAGAGACATGATCGCCTACGCCGACAGGCATGACACTTGATTTATTGATATATTTATATATAATTAAATATGTTACCAATACGCACTTGAATCGTATACAATAAGTCAGTGGCGGCTCGTGATAATATTTGTTTGTGGGGCCAGATATTTTGTTCCGAATAATTCATGGTTTTAGATTGCTATATTTTAATTTAATAAATAATAAATACACGATATACATTATTTTTTGTGGGGCCCGGCCCCACTGGCCCTTATAGACGAGCCGCCACTGCAGTAAGTATCAATCACGTACCCAGATGTTTCACCTTCTGTTAAGTCAGTAAAAGTGGCCGCCAGTCCCTGTTGGTAGTTGATTCTCAGCTGAATGCTTTAAGATGTTGTCTGAAAGATAAGAAATGATAAGAACAAATTGGCGCTACTTGTGTTCGTAAGAACGCTCGTATTTGCTAGGCTAGGCAATGGGGGCCGTAAAAAAAAAATAAGGGTAAGTGGTTCGAATCTTGTGTTTGACAATTTTTTTTTTTTAAAGCTGTTAAGACACTTGTACACTGTATATTTATTGATCCTATTGTTTGCTTCCGCTGCTTCCCCTGAGGTTCTTACACACAAAAACTCCTTGTTCTCTTCTTGAAATGATAAGAATTACGTTTCATGCTCACTGTATAATTTTGACATAGTAGTTTTGTTGACTGAGTGATTGGTTCATTGATTGATAGTGCTATCACCATTGCACTTCGATGAGCACCAATGTGTGCTTCGATCTCTTTCTTACACATGAAGAATTCAGCGGAAGTGCACGAACTTCGTAGCACTGGCGAGTGTCCCAGACGCAATTTTTAAGATGGTGAAAATATTTTTAGGAAATTTATTTGTTAATATTTCGAATGAATTTTTGCTCGGGTAGCAGATCTCCAGCCTGCATTTCTCTATTTTTAACTGCCGAGAGTTATTTTACGTGCTCAAATTGAACATGGGACCTATCTTTTATCGTCCGTCTCCGATAGGACTAGGAACTCGATCTCACCTACAACCTACTGCCTTGCAAGTCGGCTGGGGACAGTCAAAGGTTGACGGAGAGCGGACCCAGTAAACGCTGGTTTAAATCGGACACATCGCCGAAGGACAAGCACCAGAGCTCCAAATGGTACTGAAGATTGTGACGTAAAATTACGTTCTTGGTAAAGGCTGTTTATAAATCACAATAAGAATGATAAAAATGGCCAAAAAAACGAGAGAGAGAGATCTAACCTACAGTGAGATCAGGGGTCTCTGGAAAATTATTCAGATGGCTCCACGAGAGAGTGAACCTGGTACCTTTGGCACGAGAGACGAGTACCTAATCTCTACGCTACAGTGACCCCCTTAATAGATGATATTTGTTGTACAACAAGTTTTTCATCCACAGGACAGACAGTACGAATTCTAGATATACAGTCACGTGATCATATGTGTTATTGGGTCTCTGTGACGTGGAGGCAAGGTGTTCGCCTTTCGCTCCAAAGAGACTCGGTTCGTAGCCCGCGAGATACTTTTCCAGAGATCTCTGATCTCCCTATAGGCGAGATCGAGCTCCTAGTTCTATCGGAGATGGACAATAAAACGTTGGCCTCGTGTTCACGTTGAGCAAGTAAAAGAACCATTGGCAGTTAAAAATCGATAAGAATATGCCACAAATCCGCGGCATGGCCGAAATGCATTAAAAAATTAAAATAAAATTCCTACAAACATTTTTACGATCTTCAAAATTACTTTGGGGACCCTTTCAGAAAGTTTTAACATAATCTTCGTTGATAATTTCCAATTTCAATTCATTAAATATAGGTGCTCATTTTCAGCAAAGTACCAGGAAAATTTACAGATTTAAACTAGTTATGAAATTTATTAACCCTTTCGCTGCTACATACTTTCCGAAGGCTGAGCTAAAAATAGTTACTCTTTGTTTCTAAGTCACAAACGTGAATGTACGAATATAGCAGTGACAGTAGCAATGTATAACGTCTTAACACGTCTTTAGCCCACAGAGGAGAGATAATAACAGACGTGTTAATGTGTCTTTAGAAGTGAATGGGAAAAACGTATATATACGTCCTTAGCAGCTAAAGGGTTTTAAAGAACAACAGAACAAGTGGGTTCTGACCAAAAGCGATCTTTAACCAAGACCTTTCTGCACAGTGTCGTGGCAGCGTAGAGGTAAGGTGCTCGTCTCTCGTGCTTAAGGTACCAGGTTCGCTCCCTCGTGGAGCCATCGGGATATTTTTAAGAGATCCCTGACTTCATTGTAGGTGAGATCGTAGCTATCTAGTGTTTTTTACAAGGTGGAGTAACCCCAATCTCTTCTTATCCTGGCGCTGTGAAGCAAAACAGGATTAGATTAAGGAAGAAAGAAGAAGTCAATGTTTGTGGTAACATGACTGAATATTCTGAACGATTATTCTGGACAATCAAAGGCTAGCGGAGCAAACTGTACACAAAGCTGGACGAGCTGCAAACCAAGGTGTCCATTAAAACGATCGGTTTTGCTGGGCAGAGGGCGCTCATAAGCCCGGGAGAGCAGGTCGTCTAAGGGTCGCTGCCCTAAAAGAAAATGGTAACCTGCTGCCTTGTGGGTTTTGGCTGGGGACAGCAAAAGGCTAGCGGAGAGAGAACCGTACACAAACGTTGGTTGAAATCGAACACACCACCCAAGGATAAGCACCTGAGCTCCAATTGATACTGAAGGCTTGTGCACGTACATCACGTTCTGATGTTTGGCTGTTTATTTATCACAATAGAATGATAAAAACGGCTTAAGAATGATCGAGAGAGAGAGAGAGACTGCTATTGTGTACACATACAAAATGTACTTACTTGCATACACCGAAACAATGACACAAGAAGAATGATATTCTATATATTGTGTCAGTATGTGCTCATGAATGTTATGGTGCTCTAACGTACGGGTATTCCCGCTAATGGTTAGTGGAGGCGAAATAAGGATACACGGTGTACTTCTGCTTTTCTTATTTTGCCTCCTAGCGTCAGAATACGAAGAGATGTCTATAGAGCGGACTTTTGTGTGTACGCTTCATAGCGTTTTTAACATCCATTCTCATTAGATGGCCGAACCACTTGATTCTTTGCTTCTCGATGTACTGTATGCATGGTATAGTACCAACATGTTAACAATGCGTCTGATATTCTCGTTTCTCACTCTATCTCTCCTTGTAACGTTGACAGCTTTTCGTAAACATCTCATTTCACATGTTGTAATCTTTCTTTCTTGTGTCTTAGTCAGGAGCCATGTTTGGCACTGGTAGCAGAGAGTTGGAATAAATATGCAGTTTATCAGTTGTCGTTTGACTGCCATGTTTTTAGGCATGACGATTCAAAATGGCAGGTTATGGTATGAGTGAATGTCTTCTACCGAGGTTTCCAACCTATAGTGGTTTCAGTGGGTCTACTGTTTTGGACATGCGGGTGTTCGCGGCAATGTGAGAGCGGACAGACTTGCATCGAAAGCATCGATTGTCGGGGAGTTTATGATTGATAAGGGAGATGTTTTTCGGTCTCTTGACGACCTACTGTTGAATGAGGACACTATAATATATGTTGAATCTATCCAGAGATTTCAGAAATTTGGATATATACGTTGTACAAGTAGAAATGGATGCTTGAGGAACAGAGAGATGAGCGTGTTCAACCATCGAGCCACATGAACCATCAGTATGCATACCCTTCAACATATGTTGGGGTAGACTGAGCACTCATGGGCCGGACAATCGATGCCATGGGTACTAAAATGGGACCTAGTTATGCTTGTCTTTTCATGGGCTATCTTGAACACCTAGTATGGACTACATATGATGGCCCCTTCCGTCTGTCTATCACAGATACATTGATGACTGTATTGGCATCACTGATATGCCTGAAGCCGATTTGTCACGCTTCATTAATTTCATTAATGTTTTCAACCCTTCTTTTCGTTTTACTTCTCACATCTCCACTACTTGTGTCAACTTTCTTGACATTACTATCACCTTACGCCTATCCACTATCTCTACATCAGTATATTACAAGCCTACTGATGCACATAGTTTTCTCCTCTATACTTCTTCCCATCCCCGGGCTTGTCGTGACTCTTTGCCATTCTCGCAGCTCTTACGCCTTCGTCGCCTTTGTAGTGAGGACGATGATTTTCTTGAGAGAGCTCGCGAGATGCTTGATTCTTTCGTAGGCGCCTATACCCGGAGAGGGTGCTTGTCTCGGCTATGCATCGAGTTCAGAAAATCACTCGCCAGCAGGCCCTTACCAGTCAGCATAGGACTACTAACTCTGACAGAGTAAAACTTATCTTAACTTACCACCCCATAGTTCCCTGGTGAAAAATGTTTTATTCCGTCATCTGTCTCTCCTTAGATCAGATCCTGAGACCCGTTCTGTCTTCCCCAACTATCCTTTAGTGTCTTACAGACGGGACAGAAGTCTTAAGGATATGTTGGTACACAGTCGCCTTAAGTCCAATATCCAGACTCATTTTGGCACTGTCCAGTGTGGTCGTCGGCGTTGCAACACGTGTGCTTAGGTGATACAGACGCGTACTGTATCTTTTCCTTTAGGCACGTTTCTTATTGACGATGGGTTCACATGCGAGTCCCGTAATCTTATCTATGCTATTATCTGTAAGCGGTGTAACAAGGCTTATATCGGCGAGACAGGCAAGAGGCTCAGTGACCGATTCGCCCAACACTTACGAGACATACGCCAATGCTCTGTGACCCCTGTAGCCACCCATTTCAATGACACTGGCCATTTAGGTGCTCACGATGTCCAGGTCACAGCCATCCGATCATGTTCCTCGGATGATCGCAGTCGATTTGCTCTGGAGAATCGGTTGATTTCTTTGTATGGTACCTTGCGACCACGCGGGCTCAACGTATTACATTCTTATGCTTCTTAGTACTTTCTCTTCCCATGCTTTGTAATCTATATGGGTATATGTTGCATGTATTCATGTTATATTCCATTCTTATGCTTCTTAGTACTTTCTCTTCCCTGCTTTGTAATCTATATGGGTATATGTTGCATGTATTCAAGTTATATATTTACTAGATGTTTCATTGTTTCTTTTCCTTTCTATTTCTAGTTTTTATGTGTGTTTTTGTGTTACATTTATTTCGTTATTCGTTTTTATTCCAGATTTTCCTTAGATACGTTTGTATTTGGTCGTCCATTTGTGTTTCATTTTAATTTGTCACTCCTGTTTGTTCGTTTGCTTGATAAAGGCCTTGTTGGTCGAAACGTTGCTGTATTTTGTCATTGTTTTTGTAATTTGTAAAACTACAGTACTTTGTAATTACGTGTTTTATCTCCGGCAGCAACACTAGGGATCTCTGGACAAAAAATTAACTCGTTAAATAACGGCGTGGTCCGGATTTAAACTCATAGACTTCGGAACGCACAGGACAATGACATAATCACATAGCCACAGATAACCTTTATGTTATATATACCAATGGGTCGGTTCAGCGTGGTGAGAAGTCCGGCTGGGGTTATCAGTTATCAGTTTTCAGTTATATGAGGACTATCATCATAGCACTCCGGACATGTCCATAGCTGCTCCGATCTCCGCCTCAGCAAATCCAGCAGCGTCCAGCGACCCAACACGCCAGTTCGATGTTGATTAATCAATCTCTTTGCATATTTAGTATGTCGTTCTTTTCGGGCTGCACCAATATTGACACCCATCTCTTTCAATTTGGTCAGCGAGTGGGATTCACAGCCCTGAAACTCCTCTGTTCGGAAAGACTCTCTCAATGCGTGAAGAATGTCACTTCGATCCATTGCAGCTCCCTCTGCTATTGTAGCTAAGCCAGCCAATCTATCAGCTCGTTCATTACCCCTAACTCCTGCGTGCCCAGGGACAAAAATAAAGGTGATTTCTCTGATCATTGTCTGTACCAGTACCTCCACCCAGTTGCGTCTCACCATACCTGATTCGACTTTACCATACCTGATCCGGCTGGGGTTTCTTGGCTAATGTGCATGGCATGGTTGTTGCAGATCGAAGTGGAGTGTACAGGACAACTACTTCTAGTATGAGGATGGAGGTTGAGGCCATTACTGCTGCCGTCCATTGGCTCTCTGGAACTTCATTTACTCGGGCCGTTGTTGTATCTGACTCTCAGTTGATGCTTCACAAGATCCAGAAGGGCAGGTTTCGGTATGAGTGGATATCGTCTATATAAGTTTCTAACCTCCAACGGCTTACGTGGATATACTGTCCAGGGCATGCAGGTGTTTACGGTAATGAGAGAGCGAACATGCTTGCATCAACAGCATCGATTGTTGGGGAGTTGAAGATGGATAAGCGGGATGTTCTTCGGTCTCTTCGCGAGTGTCTGTTGGATGAGGACACTAAAATCGATGTTGAATCGATCAAGCGATGTAAGCAGTATTGAGTTACCCGTTGTTCAAGTAGAACTGGATGCCTGAGAGGCAGAGTGAGAGGTGTGTTTAATCAGCGAGCCACAGGAACCATCAGTATGCATACTCTTCGATATCTGTTGGGGAGACTGAACACCTATGGGTCTGCCCGGAGTGCAATGACGTCAGTTTAGTAACCAATAACCAAATAACCTTTATGTATAAGTGCACACTACATTAGGTGTGCAATACTCACACAAAAATGCGTTTAAACAGTGCTAAAAACCTATAGTAGTTTTCTGACGTCACTGACTTCTTCAAAAGTTGTTTTGCCTGCCCTGTAACATCAACATTCATGTCAAAACTGTGGGCGGGAAACGATAACAACTTGTAAGTAACATTTACAATACATACTGACAAACTATTGAATATACAGTAACAGACAGAGTGTCTCAGGTGGAATCTATTTTGTGCATATTTAAATCATATTGAAACCAAATCGTCTAGCGAACGGTAAAAATATACCTCGCCGTTCAGAAAGCAATGACAAACTACTCTGAAGTGTATAAGTAGTGCCTAGAAAATTAACAATTCGTTTACTGTGGTTGATGGCAAAGTCCTGGTAAAGGATATACCACGATATTAATTTCATATAGTATACTCTAACTCTCTCTCTCTCTTGCGATCGTTCTTTTGGCCATTTTTATCATTCTTATTGTGATATATAAACAGCCTTTGCCAAGAACGTATTTTTACGTCACATCGTTCAACGCCATTTGGAGCTCTAGTGCTTATCCATCGGTGACGTGTCCGGTTTCAGCCAGCGTTTACTGGGTTCGCTCTCCGTCAGCCTTTGGCTGTCCCCAGCCTACCTGCAAGGTTATTTTTTTTTAGGGCAGCGACCCTTAGACAACCCGCCCTCCCGGGCTGTTAACCGTCATCTGCCCATTCTACCTGTCTTTTTTTTTGACTACTTGGTTTGCCTACCGTCCAGTTGTGTGTACGGTTTTCTCCGCTAGCCTTTGATCGTCCCCAATCTAACTACAAGACAGTAGTAGTATACTCTAACAATCGACGTTATTTCCCTCCATGCCTGAGCCCATATATGATCAGTCTAACAACGGACGGAGAGATGACGTCGCCGATTGCGAAGTATATAACAAGTTGCGTTAGTGACCAAGTGGACATGGAGTTCGAGGTGAGTTTGGGCAAAAATTCTCGGTGTACACATGTTACGCAGTTGAACTACAACAAACCCTGAATCTTTAGGTGGGGATCTAAATTACAGGTACCCCTGAAGTAAGAGTAAGGTTCGCCACAATGGTAAGGGATACTTGATACGGAAAAGCAAGCCTACATGCAAAATCCAGTCAATTGTACGGTATAATGCGCCATGATTACGCCTAAATTTGTCGTAGCTGGCGAGCAACAACAAAAAACCAACAGAGGAGAAGAATATTCAGGTTGTTGGTGTTAAACTCTGGTGGAAATAGCGCTGTTGGTTGTTACAAAACATCGTTCGGAGTAAGAATCCAGTGATTGAAGAATATTACCGTGACGTGCTCTTCGTGAGAGTAAGAATCCAGTGATTGAAGAATATTACCGTGACGTGCTCTTCGTGAGAGTAAGAATCCAGTGATTTAAGAATATTACCGTGACGTGCTCTTCGTGAGAGTAAGAATCCAGTGATTGAAGAATATTACCGTGACGTGCTCTTCGTGAGAGTAAGAGTAAGGTCTCTGTAGCGTGGAGGTTAGGTGTTCACCTCTTGTGCCAAAGGTAACCGGTTCGCTCCTTCGTGAAGCCATCGGGATATTTTTCCAGAAATCCCTGAACTCAGTGTAGGTGAGATCGAGTTCCTAGTCCTATCGGAGACGGACGATGAAACGTAGGTCCCGTGTTCAATTTGAGCACGTAAAAGAACCATTGGCAGTTTAAAATCGAGAAGAGTAGACGGCAAAACCGCTGCCCGTGCAAAATTCATTAGAAACTAATTTAAACAATAAAATTACTACAAAATAACTTTAACAGCTTCAAAATTACATCGGGGACCCTCGCCGGTGTTACGGAATTCGTGCACTGCAACTGAGACCTTCCTGTGTAAGAAAGAGATCGGAGCACATATGGTTACTCACCAAAGTGCAATGATGATGGCCCTATCAATCAATCAATCAAAAGTAGGGCGACGTGGTGATTTTCAATTTTCTCCTTGATAATGTGGCTCTATGTAGCGTCGAGTTACGGTCATCGCCCCTGACTTCAAAAGTGCTCAGTTCGTGTTCGGCGCGGAACAATAGGACTTTTTTGTCTAGTTATCCCTGATCTCAAAGTTGGTGAGATCGAGTTCCTATTCCTGTCGGAGACGGACGTTTTTTTTTTTTTCTTTCGTCCGCTTTCAACTCAGACGAAGTTTCATCTCTGAAACTGATTTTTGCGCGAAAATCCGTTTTTCAATTTCTTACAATGGCAGCAGCGTGCACATTGTAAATTACTTTACACTGGCAGCCGTGTGCTCAATGTACTCGTAATTAGTATTCCCTCGCCATACAGGCAGATTTTCTCCGACTTCAGAGGTACTCACGTTATCGTCCTGAGTAAGACCAGGGGACTCAAACAAATGCCGGACAGTAGGTTCGAACCCGAGCTATGAGGCGTCTCACAGCTAGCAGGCCGAGCTACTATCAACTACTCTAGGCAGTCCCCAGACGGACGTTAAAACGTAAGTTCGGGTTCAAGTTGAGCATATAAAAGATCCATTGGCAGTGGAAAACAGTATGCTAAAAAGTCACTGCGCGTGCGAAAGTAATTCTTAACATTTCAAATAAAATTCCTACAAATTTTCAACATCTTAAAAATTTCACCGGAAATCCTCGCCGGTGCTGCTAAGTTCATGCACTGTCGCTAAGATCTTCATATACAATTCACAAAGGGCAGTGATGATTGGTTCCATCAATCAAACAAGCAATTAATCAATTCTTCTTGACAGCATACTAAATAGCTTCATTGTATAGCTATCTGTCTGTCTGTCTGTTTGTCTATCAAATCTGATCTAATCTATTTTATCTTCTATTTTATAATCTAATCTAATATATCTCTTAGTTAGTCTTTCCTCTTGGGCCTGTGGGCGGCGCATAGGCAGAGGTCATAGCTCTCCATGTCTCGCGGTTCGTTGCTATTTGCTTTAAGTCTTTAATGTTTACTAGGCCCATCGTTGAGCCTTCTCTGGTGATGGTTCTACGCAGAGTCTCTCTTGGTCTTCCTCGTTTTCTTTTTCCCTCTGGTGTCCATATGAGGGATTGGTAAGGAGTCTTCTCTCATCCATTCTAAGTGTGTGGCCGATGTAGTTCCAGCGCGCTTTCTTATAAAATTTGATACATTTTCTTGCTTGGTCTCTTGTCTTATTTGTGTATTGGGTCTGAAATCTGACCATTTGAGGTTCAGTATTCTTCTAAGACATTTATTCTCAAAGTTATCTAATTTTCTTTCTAGAGCTTTTGTTGCTTTCCAACTCTCGCATCCATAAGTTAATACTGGAATCACACAAGAGTTAAAGATCTTTAATTTTAAGTGCTTGCTGAGTGAATTGGACTTCCATATACTTGACAATTTGTTAAAAGCACTTGATGCCAATGCGATTCTGTGTGGAATTTCTGGCGCTGTATCCCCGTAGATGACATCATACTCCCTAGGTATGTAAAACTTTTGACTTTTTCAAGAGTGTAGTTTTTTAGTTGAATATTTTCTGGACTGCTGGTAAGGTCAACAATTTTTGTTTTTGTGGTGTTTATTTGGAGACCAATTTGTCCTGAGATATTTTGGAGAAGGTTTGTTTTCATTTGAATATCTTGATGTGATGAACTCAAAAGGGCTATATCGTCGGCAAAATCAAGGTCTTCTAAAATTTTATCAACCCACTTGATGCCCATATTTGCGTTATTGGTGCATTTTCGCATGACCCAGTCAATTGCTATTCCAAAGAGCATTGGCGATAAGACGCAGCCTTGTTTCACTCCTGTTTCCACTGGGAACCAGTCAGAGTTACCGAAATCTGTTCTTACACAGCAGCGCGATTCACTGTAGAAGGATTTTATGATGTTGATGAATTTAGTAGGAAACCGTAGTTTTTGAGTAGTTTCCAAAGCGTAGGACGGTGAATACTGTCAAACGCTTTCTGAAAATCAACAAAGTCGATGATTAAATTCGATTGAAATTCTACGAACTCTTCAATGATTACTCTTAGTGTGAAGATGTGATCTATGCATGCTCGTTTTGGTCTAAACCCTGCTTGTTCTTCTCTTAGCCTTTCATCTATAGACTTTTTCAGTCTCTCGAGTAACATGCTACAAAAAGTTTTCCTGGCACTGACAGTAGGGTGATCCCACGCCAGTTATTACAATCAGACAAATCTCCTTTTTAGGTAATTTGAAAATAATACCATCTTTCCACTGTTGTGGTGGGGATTCATTTTGCCAGATTTCATTTATAATATATCTCTATATATCTATATATCTACCCATAATCTTATCCATCCATATATATATATATATATATATATATATATATATATATATATATATATATATATATATATATATATATATATATATATATATATACAGTGGCGGCTCGTGATCCTTTTTGATTGTGAGGCCAGACTCAAATTTTCGGAAAAATCATGGTTTTGGGTTAGGTTATATTTTCATTTATTAACTAATAAATACACGTTACACATTATTTTTGGTGGGTCCGGCCCCACTGGCCCTTAATGACGAGCCGCCACTGTATATATATATATATATATATATATATATATACTGTATATATATAATACTTCTTCGATCGGTCCATATTGACCACTTGTTAACCACTCTGTGTGATATATATGTGATCTGAGCCTAAGAGCGATTGTATGTTGAGCCAGTTATGCGTCTACAAGTAGACCAACATATCCGATTTCTGCGATGTTTTTTTATTTACTAGGGTTGCTTCCCTACGTCCCTACACCAGTCGCCTCTTACGACATGCCTTGTAGATCGCACTGGTACTATTCTTTGTTTCAGTATCGGACCCCGGCACCACACGGGCGTGTCAGCATCAAGAGAACATTTGTGGATATTCATCGTCGCCTACGCCGGACGGCATTGCACATGATGCATAGGAGTGTAACTTTCCTTCTTATAGTAGGCTACAGTTCGGTTCTTCCGGTTGACATTCGCTTACAATGGGCAAGTCTACACTTGCCACTTCCTCAAATGTAGTAATCATTTCCGTGTCCCCGCCTTCATTGTATTCACGTGATGTTGAAAACTCTACCCCGAAGACAACACCGGCGTGTTTGTCCCCACTTAGCCTCCCTAATGAAGTGATGAGGCTTATATTTGATTGCACACGTGACACTTCCTGTGAGGCACTGCGATATGTACTTAGATTGCCACGAGACACAAAGTCGCACAGGTAAAAGCTTATCTGAGAGTCTGCGGACACAAATCATTCTCTGCACAAATCCATAAATGAAAACAAGGGCAGGCGATTGAAGAGAGGCCAACCCTTATGGCTGAGGCAGAGAATGTTATTAAATAGGTCTGTATTCTAAATGAGCTGAGGCATGGTGAAGAATGGATGCCTATACCAGAGGATATGACTGCTTACGCCAGGTTTGTCAGTACACTTGGACGCCGCTTTAGAGAATGGGCCCCGGACGTCGTCAATTCGGAAATTCTTGCACTCGTGGATCAGCACTCCCATACAGGTGATATCATTATCTACACCGATGACTCTGTCAAACGTGGCACTAGATCATCGTGGGCTTACACAGCACAACGAAACGGTCGCACACTTCATGAGGACTGCGGGGCTTTTGAGACAACGACATCGAGCATGACTATGGAGATCACCGCTGCCTCCAGGGCTCTGTCTTGGGTGGCTGAGCAACAGGCTACCCATACGATCATCATATCAGACTCGATGGATATGCTTCAAATGATTGAATCTGGAAGTATGCGTGTGGAATGGGTGGACATCATTCGGAGATCACATCTCAAGAAAATGACTTGGCTGTACACGCCTGGACATGCTAGAGTGCGGGGTAACGAGCGTGCTGACTCTCTTGCAAACAATGCCCCGACTCAAGCGGGCAGAAGTATGGACAGAGCCGATATCAATTGTGTGACATGGGCGGGTCTCGGACACTGGAACGAGTTCGAAAATTAGGCGTTAAGTTTCGACATGCCAGGCAGTGTCGTCTTCGTAGTAGAGAGAGAAGATATAATAATCAACTTCTCATGGGTACTGTGAGCAAATGGACTTTGGGATGGCTGCTGCAGCGGAGGACAGAGCACGAATGGGGATGCCCATTGTGCCATGACGTCGATCGCATAACATAACATAACATACCTTAGCCTCCATTTCAATCCGGCAGTTCATTGTCTCTGATTCTGATTTCCCTTAAGTGGAACAAGATAGTATGGTGTCCGTCTTGTCACATTTCTCCAATTTGTAATGGATGTTGTTTCGGCTAATATATCTGACATATAATTTCATTTAACATATTCGCGCCTATGTGTCTAAAGCCAGGACAGTTTTCTTGAGGCTGGATTAATAAAGACGGTTTACCCACCGACAACCATTTCTCACCTCTTTGTTTACATTGTTTTAAACCATTCCTTGTTTTGGGAATTGTAACTTTTGAAACTTCGTGTCCAGAATATTATTATATGGTGCCATACTTATATAATATATATATATATATATATTGTTTGTGTGTGCGCACGTGTGTGTGTGTGAGAGAGAGAGAGAATGTTGTTCAAGTAATAAGACAAGGTTTGTGACCAGACATTTCGTCAAGATTTCAAAGTTCAACCCTTACTGACTAAATTAAAACAATCACAATTTCGAGATTTCGATCACCATGCAGAATAGGTGACCGAAATATCGAAATAAACTCAAGCGTAGTGAGCTCGGTCACAAACCAAAGCATACCTGGTTCAAACCCCACGGTAGGTAAGTTTAGAAGTAAATTCGTTAACGTTGGATTTTTACAAAAAGTTAAAAATAGACCTCATCGTTCAGAAAACAATGGCAAACTATTGAACATATAAGTGGTGCCTAGAAAATCGATGACTCGTTAACTGTGGTTGATGGTTACGTTCTGTAAAGGACATACCACGATTGTCATGCATAATAGAAGAGAACGGATTATCTCGTTGAGCATGGGAAGCCAAGGCTGAGGGATCTAGACCCACCGCAAAACCCTGCGTGCGGTATAAGGACAGCATCGAATAGTTCATAAAATACCGGATCTTGTACTGGAACAGGTTCAAAAGAACCGCAGCTGATAAAACTCGGTGATTTTCTCTATGAACAGTAACATCCCAACATTGTAGAATGACGCGACTAAGTAAGTATAATTCCGTATGCTAGGGGATTTCTGTGGTTAAGTGGTTACGCCCTCGCTTTCCGTTCAGAGAGTCATGAGTTTGAATTCAGACGCTTTTCTCATTGTCAACAAAGGAAGAACACCTCAGACTGAAATTTAACAATGCTATCTTTTAATACTCCAACCTTTTTGTGAGTTAAACTTGACAGTCGACTGACAAGGAAACACCACATTATGGAAACAAACAGAAAGGCTATGAGAAAACAAAGCGTGATGCGGAAACTGGCTGGAACTACCTGGGGAGCTTATAGTCGAATCCTGAGTCAGGTATACACTGGTGCAGTTAGACCGACCCTAGAATATGCATCATCGTCATGAATATCAGCAGCCCATTCAAACAAATCGATACTGAAAAAAACGCAAAACGTGTCTGCGTACTATTTTGGGAGCCATCAAATCTACACCAATTTGTAGAAATGGAAAAGGCTGCTAACATCCAGCCCTTGGAAGACAGAAGAAGGAGAAAAGTGATTCTATAGAGACTGAAAGGATCAAAAGGATGCCTCACCATCCACTGCATGAAAAAATGGCGGCTATAACAAAAAAACAGACTAAAGCGTACAAGTCTAAATCACGAAGCAAAAGAAATAGGAAAGTCATACTTGGAACTACTAAATCATAATTCCATACCAGAAGAATTACTTTTTGATCACTGGGAACCAGACTCAATGGCACTAAACTTCTCAATCTCCATCCCTAAATTGTTAAGCAAAGATGCCAAGCCTAGTCTAGTGAAGAAAGCAATTACAATGGAACATCTCCATTACATGTTTCCAGAAGACAACTGGATAAGAATTTACACATGGATCAGCAATGGAGACAACCATGAATGGTGAAGCAGGAGTGTACATTAGGCACCCATATGCTACTACTGTGTCTCTAGCGACCCCTACTGGAAGAATATGTTCCAACTACAAAGCAGAACTCTTAGCCCTTCTGATGTCAGCATAGCACATGAATAAACTGCAAGCGCCTGCAGGCAAGATGGTATTTCTTACAGACTCACTGTCAGCTATACAAGCCCTGGAGGCTAAATCCGCTGACAGCACAGTACAAAACCTAAAAATAGAACTTGCTCAGCTTTCAGAAAAGGCAGACATTCCCTTGCAGTGGATTCCATCTCACTGTGGCATTGCAGGCGATGAGAGTGCTGATGTCTTAGCTAAAGAGGGCAGTGCCAAAGAGCAAATTTACCAACCCCTGTCTTTACAAGAGGTCAAAACCCTCATACAGAGAAAATCTGCAGTAGACTGGAAGACAAATACTGGATATGATTATGGAAAAGACTCCCTCAAAGACCTAAGCAGAACAGACCAGGTCATTATATTTCGACTTCGCACCGGACACTGAAGACTCAACAAACACTTATATAGACTAGGAATAATTCAAACAGCTCTCTGTCAATGTCAGCAGGCGGAACAAACATCAGAGCATATCCTGCAAGACTGTCCTCTCCTGTGTGAGCTGAGAAGCAACATGTGGCCACACCCAGTTGACCTGAAAACTAAGCTTTGGGAAACCTGACAGACCTGAAGCTGACTGCCCAGTTTGTGATCCACAGTAAATTAAGCGCATGACCAGAGAGAGCTGAAGAAGAATTCAGACCGCGCCATTCTGTTCACGAGGGCATTTTTTCCAGAGACATCTAGGAACGTTGCTGGAGCTACGGAGTTCGTGCAATACTTTCGGCGGGTGGCGTGCCATTTCTGAAGAGAGGAGCTGAGCCATATGGGGCAAAACCCAGTGCAATGAAGTCAATCCATCGTCTCCGGACCCTCTCTAGAACATCGCATATAATTTGTATGAAGGTGGGGAGTTTGAATGCGGGCGATAGTGCAGCGTTATGTGCGTAGTTTTGATGTTTGATAACGATGTCGTGAGCCTGCTATCTAAACTGAACGGTGTTAGTGTTGTAATACAACTAAGCTTGGGGAAAAAAGCAATCAACTTTATATTTATATTTATCAAACCTGTGTAAAATACATCAGCGACATGTATAATTAGTATACAATATAATTAAATATAAATTAAACTGCGAAGAGGGTTACATTTTCCCGTTTATAATGTTCAGATTGTTTGAGACCTTGAAAAATGTACTAAATGAGATTTCACACTGTTTATCCAGAGCCAACTATAAACTTAGTTAAAGTTGGCTGTGGTTTATCCCAACGGGAGCCTCACAAATCTTTAACGATATTTTTATTCAGAAGTTCGTCACCCGGATGTTTGTAAACAAATGTGAAAGAGGTCTTGTCTAAAAATAACCTTCCCCTACTAACTACATCCGAATGGAGATAATTTCGTCGTTTCAAAATAACAGTCCATTTGTGAAAACTTGCATCATCGGTACAGTTTGAACATTACTTCCAGTGTGATCGACTTACTAATTAGGCATTTGTTTGAAGGTAAGTAGTTCAAATTGATGTACTTTCGTTGGTGTTGAGCTTCCGATCTCCAGTACTCTGTTAGTGAACTGTTAGTCAGTGCAAGTTAGTTTCTCCTTGTCTCTGCTGGGTATTGAACGTTTATCATTATCAGCTGGCAGATCTACACACTGCCGTTTATCTTGACCGATTTATTTTAGTTGCTGACTTAAATACTGTATTGAAGTATTTTAATTCTGATACTGCACTATGTCTTAAGGTACTACAGTGTTGACTAACGGTGGCAATTGTAACTAACTGTAACCAAACCGAATGTGGCTGCAACGGTCCGAGGTTAAATACAGTTGCTCATTGAGTCATTGTTGACATTTCATGTTGTTGACAATGTAGTTGTGGTAAGGTAGATCAAGTATGCCCAGTACAGCGCATTGTTTTTTAGCTTAGTTTTCCTTTGTTCTGACATAGTTTTATGTGCGTACGTGAGCAAAATATGTAATTCTTTCATTAAATATACCATCAGCATCACTGTTTGAGTTTAATTGTTCATAATATTCATATGTTAACCTATTTAAACGTATTTTCATAGTTCATCTAGTTTTTCTGTATTTATATTTATTGCCTAGAAAATGTGGTTGATATTATTGTCAAATGAACTATTAAGGACTTTTTTTTCTGCACATGGGTTATCATGGGTATAATTAATATTTAAATTAAAAGATCGGATTTCCTCCACAATTCAGACGCTCTAGTTGAGTAAACTACTAAACATGAAAAAATGTGCACCAGGCTCACTGGTTTAGGAAAAAGACAAATTAACAAGAAAGAGATCTGGCCACCATAGCTCCAGATACTAAGACCTAATGCTGCTATAAGCTGTCTTACCAATAAATTTCATACTGTGTAGGGCTTCTTCTTCTTTGCGTTGTTCTTTACAACCAATTTTAATCACTCTTTGTGATATGTTTGATCTTTGCCAAGAATGTGTATACGTTGCACATTGGTTTGGTAGGCCCCTAAACGCATAGACTTCTACACGTTTAGGACACATGCATCCGATTTCAGCCAAACTTCCTTAGTCGTCTTTTACGACATGTGCGGCAGGTAACCATGGTTCTATTCTTTACACCCAAAATTTGGGCCCCGGTAACCACTCGGGCGACTGTGTAGGGCTAAACTCAGTGGGATTACTTTTACTACTAAAGTCTAGTAACAAATCAAGGCCAATTAATTTTGAAAAGTTCCTACACTTATTGTCATACAAATCATCAAGACCATTTTTTTTAACTCGTAGAGATTCATCTGAACAGTCATCATCATTATTATTAGTCATTGTTGCACCAAAGGACATAATAAGACAGAGACAAATAATGTCACTCAGATGAGCAGTTTCGTTTTTTTTGTCTCTGTTTCTGCAGTGTTTTTTTTTAACAGTGTGGGGTCACCAGCCCATGCCAAACCCCATTTACTAGCCTTTTACAACATGCGAGAGGTGGCAGTGGTTCTATTCTTTGCTATCTCAGAAACCACACATGGGCATGAGAACGATAACACAATCAAAATCATGAAACAAAATATAAAACATGGAAAGAAATGTGACACAAATTACGGGTCTTCAGCTTTAAAAAAAATAAATATTCCATTTTAAATCAATATTCAATCCAGTTGTACTTTCCTATTCGTTTCTGTCACCTAGCATGTCATTTTTTTATGAGGGGTCTCTGTGGTTAAACCTTTGTCTTGCGTTTCGAAGGTAGTGGGTTTGAATCCAGACCCCGCCTTTCTGTTCACAAGTGCATTTTTTCCAGAGACAGCTAGGATTGTTGCTGGAGCTATGGAGTTTGTGTTTTTTATGCAATACTCTCTGCATTTCTGCACACAGAGATGGAGCCATATGGGGAACTTGGTGCAATAAAGTCACTTCAACTTTAGACCCATTTTAATTATCAGCGAATATGCCCTTCTACATAAACTGGGAGGGACAGAGTACTTGGTAATCAGTTGTTGAGAGTTCTGTAACATCGGTTTAATGACTGAATCCTGTTAGTCTTGAGAAACAATGGATGTAGGACTTGTGTGGGGAACATGCTTTCTCTGGCATGTTTTATGTCAGCAAGTTGTCAGAGTCTGAGCTCACCTATTCTGAGACCAGTTCTCAGAGCCTGCTTCTCACTGGACCTATCCATAACAAGCTCTTCCAAATCTTATGTCCAGAAAGGGTCCAAATGCGAAGGATTGACTTCATTGCACCGGGCTTCCCCATATGGCGTGCCATCTGCAGAGAGCATCGCACAAACTCTGTAACTCCGGCAACAATCCTAGGGATCTCATGAAAAAATTGCATGTGTCTCAGACCAGATTCAAACCCACAGTCTTCAGTACGATAGGCAAATGACTTAACAACTTCACTGTTGAAACCTGTACCAATAACGAATAAACATAATGTAGAGGCAGCACTTTCTAATAGAGTAAGAAACAATGTCTCATCCAATAAATTGAGGTCGCTGATATCAAAGTTGATAACACACTGCACTAGTGGCCATGGACATTTTGGGGTTTCAGAACAGCTAGGGCCAAGAATTCTTGCTGTGTATCCATTACTATGTTGGACTACATGAAATTCTGATCCTATACTTGGGGACATCAGTTACAACCTCTGCTGTTGGTCAGAGGGGGCACTCACTTGTCCTGACAACCACAAATGATTGTCCAAGATGGAGAATCATGTGGATGTGAGAGGCAAAGCGAAACCACCACACTACTTTCACAAGAAAATTCATGGCTCAAAACATTATTGCAGTCATCATTTTTCGGACATGTGATGAGAAGAGGGGGTTTAGAATACATTGTCGCCCGAGTGGTTACCGGGCCCAAATTTGAGGGGTGAAGAATAGAACAACTGTTACCTGCCGTGCATGTCGTAAGAGGCGACCAAGGAGGTTTGGCTGAAATCGGATGCATGTGTCCGATAGGGAATGTTAACCTGAAACAAATACTTGCAGAAAACGGATGCACCAGGCCGTAAGGTGCATAACATGGTGCAATGACCCTCACAATGAGGAATGGGATAACGGATTCTACAGTCGCCGATCTGCCTCAGAGATTTAGCCATGCAGTAAGAATGTCAGACTTACCATCACAAGGGTGGCCAAAACTTACTGCGGAAGAGGTCGGCACAAACGGGAAACAGAAATCATAGGAATTATATCCTACAGAACTGCCCCCAGTATGCAGACTTGAGAAGAAAGAGGTGGCCCACTTACACCAGCATCCAAGACAAACTGTATGGCGTGGCTGATAATGCTGTCAGACGGCTGCCTTTATTAGAGAATCCAAAGTCCTAATCTAGTGAGAATGCAGAAGAAGAAGAACACATTGTGACAACTGGTAAAATAGATGGGCTAGGAAAACAGAGAGAGAAAATTTTAGACAGCCTGACTTGGGGCACGGTAGGCGTCAACATCTGAGATGATAGCAAATACCAACGACAGAGATATGTAGAGAAACATGATTGCCTACACCAGCCGGCATGGCACCCGATGATGATGATAAATTACTAGCACCTCTGAAGTCAAAGTAAGGCTTACCAGAATGGTGAGGAACACTGGTGATAAGGAAAGCAAACCTTCACTCAATAATCAGTCAGAGGTACCATAATAAGTGCTTTGAATATGCCTGAATTCATAGTGGGTGAAGTGAAAGGTTTTAAAAAATCATCTGATGAGGGAGCAAACTGATTACCTTTTGAACACAAGATGAGCACATAACATCTCCGCAACAGAGGACTCCCCTCCTAACTTTTACTATACTATTTTAACATGTTAATTTTGAGTAGGGAAATTAAAGACCTGTTAAGCAAATGGTAATATACATTTTTGTTTTGAAGATCAATTCATTCATTGATTATTTTGCTGGTGTCTTTATGCATGAAAAGTTTATGTAAGGAAAACTAGCTATCCATGTGTTGATAAATTGCTCATAGATCTGACACTGTTTACACAGAATCTAACCAAAATGCTTATTGATTTTTGTGCACATATGTTTCAAAGTAATATCAAGAAGCTCTGCTCTGTTGTATATTAGAAATGTGTTTAAAAGCACATGCGCATTTCTATTTATAAAAAGGCAGTATCTAGTCGCTGATGACAACTCGATCTCCCTGAGTGAAATCCCACTACAAGAGGTAGAATCATACACATATTTGGGCAGCAACGTAGGCAAAGAGGGTGGAACAGATAGAGATGTTAAAATAAGAATACAGAAGGCAAGAGGAGCTTTCATTGCACTGGGAAACATTTGGAAGTCTAAAGAAATCAAATCTAGAACAAAAATTTGGATATTTAACTCTAATGTTAAAGCAGTTCTACTGTATGGGTCAGAAACATGGAGAACAACTAAAACAATTGCGCATAAATTGCAAACATTCATCAACTGGTGTCTGCGCATAATAGAGGGAATAAGATGGTATGATAGGGTCACAAATGAGGAACGACTTGACATGAGTTGGTTGAGGGCCTATGCCCCAATCCGGGGTAAAAAGGCAAAAGAGAGGATCTAGCAGCTGCCTTATACAGTAAAGCTTGTGTTAGCTGGCTGTTAGTTTTATTGGGTAGTTGATTCTTCTTCTTATCAAGTCACTAATAGCATGTGTTATGTGAAGTTTAAATGTCAAGGCTGTTCTTCTATATGGAGCAGAGACATGGAGAACAATTAAGGGGAACACCAAAGAGTTGCAGACATTCATCAGTAGATGCCTGCGCAAGATACTCCATCTGCGATTGTATGACTGGACTACAAACAGGGAACTCTGGGATAGAACAGGACAACGGCAGGTGGAACAAGAGATAAGGAGCAGAAGGTGGCGATGGATAGGACACACACTGAGGAAACCCCTAACATCATCACAAGACAAGCTCTCCGATGGAACCCCAGGACAATAGAGGTAGGGGAAGACACAAGAACACCTGGAGACGGAAGTTGGAGACGGAATGCAAGAAAATAGGGAGAGAGTGGAGAGATCTGAAAAGATGGCCTTGGATAGGCGGGCTTGGTTGTGGACCTATGTCTCCCTAGGAGCGAAGGTTGAAAAAAAGTGTGAAGTTTCAAGTTTCCATTGTTGGACCAAGTGTGTCACAGCAGTTATTGTTTGTCCATGTCACAGTAATTCTTTGATGTTGTCTGCCTATCTACTTCTTGGCTTTCGATGTATAATAAACTGAATAAACCTTATAATATTTGACTTTGCAAGGGAAATACGCAATGCTCTCACGACTTTTTACAAAACAGGAAATCTGCTTTACCTTGAAGAACTTGGAAAATGGCAAGGCGGCAGTAGTAGATAATATCCTGACAGAAGCACTGAGGGAGGAAGGAGAAGAAATGGTAAATCAGCTCCACTTATTGTTTAACTTGGTATGGAACAGAGGGAGATCCAGCAGACAGGAAGAAAATTGCCAAAGAATGGAGATTTATCACAATGGTACAAGTGGAGAGGATCATGCTGCTTTCCATTCCCAGCAAAGTTCTCACTAGGGTTATCCTTTACAGTATGAAAGAGACCATTGACCAGAGGCTTAGAGATGAACAGGCTGGATTATGGAAAGATAGATCTTTCAATGACCAGATAGTCACCCTAAGAATCATCGTAGAACAAACAATGGAGTGGCATACCCTGCTCTACATGTACTTTGTTGATTTTGAGAAGGCATTTGACAGCATAGATAGGAAATCAATGTGGAATATCCTGAGAATCTATGGGGTGCCAGAGAAGACTGTTGACATCATCCGGCAACTATATTAGGGGTTTGCCTGCCAGGTTATCCATGATGGAAGACTGTTTGAGGAGTTCCAGGTAACTACGGGTGTTAGACAAAGATGCCTGCTTTCCCCCTCCTCTTCTTGGTGCTACTTGATTGAGTTACTTGCGCTGCATATGTCGGGTCCGGAAAAGGCATTCAGTGGACACTTATGTCAAAATTAGAGGACCTGGACTTTGTGGATGATCTTGCCTACACAACATACACAGGCTACAAGACATGCAGGAAAAAGTGGATGCTGTGCGGAAACTGCACAATGGGTCGGTCTTAAAATCAGCCAAGCGAAGACAAAAATACTGCGAAGCAACAACATACAGCAAGACCTGATATTGTTTGAACGAAGGGGTTTAGATGATGTTGGCGAATTTGTCTACCTTGGAAACAAGATCAGCCAATCAGGAGGTACAGATGAGGACATTAATGCAAGGATTAGAAAAACCTGACAAGCTTTTGCTATCCTGCACACAATGTGGGAATATACTGCCATGTCCACGAAAACAATGCTTAGTATTTTCAGCTAAATGTGAAATCTGTGTTGCTGTATGGCTTGGAAACATGGCGAGTCACCAAGTTAAGCACAAATAAGATTCAGACATTTGCCATGGATGTTTTCAGCGGATTCTCAGACTGAGATGGTATGATAGAGTTGCAAAAACAGACCTGTGGATAAGAAGAGGACAGAAACCCATGATGACTCAGTCGTACCCTACGGAAGATACAATCAAGTGTCACTAGACAAGAGCTAGAGTGGAACCCTCAAGGAAAATGAAAAAGAGGATGTCCTAAACAGACCTGGAGACGAAATCTTCTTGAGGAACTGAAGAGTGCTCGACTATCCTGGGAGGTCATAAAGAAAACAGCCAGAGACTGGGAAAAGTGGCTAACAACTGTTGAGGTCCTATGCTCCATGAAGAGCGGAAAGGAATAAGTCAAGTCTCAAAACTTTACGTTAGCCAGACTTTTTCAAATTTTTCATTTATTTATTGATTTTTGTTTTGATCTAGAAATCATATTCCTATAGGTAAAGCAATTGCAGTCATCTCTAACTTGTGATTGGCTCAAGTGTATAGTACATTCTTGGCAAATTTTGAAATACATAAACATACATACAAATCAACCAACAAATCAGCACCTTTCTGGCACAGTCAATTGACAAGAATCTTTGATCTTTACTGAAGGTCAGTTTTTTTTTTTATGTATAACTTTTTGGAATTTGATAAACATGGTTTTTTGCTTCGAAGACCTGTGATGGTTATCAGTTATCTCTCTCGCGATCACCGCCCAGACCGATGTACCAGACCTCCCCATAAATTCTATTCATGTGGAAATCTGATTCATGCAACCGTAGCATTGGTGTGTTTACGTCACATCTTCAGCACCATTTGGAACTCTGGTGCTTATCCTTTGGCGATGTGTCCCGTTTCAGCCAGCGTTTACTCGGTTCGCTCTCCGTTCTGTAGCCATCTAGTGTTTTTATGGTGTGGAGTAGCCCAACCTCCTAAGTCGCCTCTTACGACATGCGTGGCAGGTAACAGTGGTTCTATTCTTTACACCCCAATTTGGGCCACAGTAACCACTCTGGTGGTTATCGGTTATATGAGGACTTAACATCTTTCACCTTTGATGTCTCCGTAGGATTATGAACATCAGGTGGTACGACAAGATAACCAACTCTGAAGTACTGCAACGTGCAAACCTGCCTTCCATCATGGGCATGCTCAGCAATAGACGACCAAGATGGTTGGGGCATGTGAGAAGAATGGAATCTTGTCGCATACCAAAACAAATGTTGTTCTGTGAACTTTTGGAGGAGAAGAGGCACCAGGGCAGACCACTGCTCAGATATAAAGATGTCTGCAAAGCCTCAATGAAAAACTTTTCTATAGGTCCCAGCACATGGGAAAAACTAGCTGATGACAGAGTTGTGTGGAAATCCAAATTGCGAAAGGGCAGTCTTTTGAGAAGAGACTTATGTATGAGCTTAACGACAAGAGAGAAAAGCGAAAACTCAAGAAGTTATCATGGTAAAACACTTGCCAATTGACCGTCTGTAAAGACAAAAAGGCCATATATATATATCATCATAGAACTACAGATATTTCCATAGGTGCTCCGATCTCTGCCTCAACAAATTCAGCAGCGTCCAACCTACCCAACTCGCCATTTTGATGTTGATTAATCAATCTCTGTGCATATTTGGTATGTTGTTCTTTTCGGGTTGTACCAATATCGACACCCATCTCTCAATCTGGTCAGCGACTGGAATTCACAACCCTGGAACTCCTCAATTCGAAAAGACCCTCTCAATGCGTTAAGAATGTCATTTCGGTCCATTGTAGCTCCCTCTGATATCGTAGCCATGCTAGCTAATCTTATCAGCTCGTTCATTACCCCTGGCTTCTGCATGCCCAAGGACAGGCATAGTGGTCAGTGCACTTGCTTCATAATTGCAGGATCCCAGGATCAAATTCCACAGGTGTAGTATGATTTTCACACAATAAGATCTCTCAGGTTGAACCGTCCTCCATTTGGTACCGAAGAAACACCTGGAACTAAAGATGGCAGGTGTGATGTTGATCGCTGACTATATAGCACTTTTTAACCCTTTCGCTGCTACATACTTTCCGAAGACAGAGCAAAAAATAGCTACTATTTGTTTCTAGGTCACAAACGTGAATGTACGCCTATAGCAGTGACAGTAGAAATGTATAACATGTTAACAAGTCTTTAACCCACAGAGGAGAGATAATAACAGACATGTTAATGCGTCTTTAGCAGTCAATAGGAAAAATGTCTTTAACTTCCTTAGCAGCTAAAGGGTTAAAGTAACTTCTCAACAGACTCACGATCATAATGATCATCATATCTACAGCAGCCGGTACAATGACTTCTTCTGCGAATGTAGGGGGTTTCTTACATTTTGTGATTCTATGTGCTACCTTGTGGGCGTCTGTAGCTTAAGTGGTAGTGAGCTCGATCACAACCCAAATGTACCTGGTTCAAACTCTGCAGCAGGTAAGTTTGTCTGTGAAATTTTATGAATTGTAAAAATAGACCTCACTGTTCAGAAAGCAATGGCAAACTACTGAACGTATGAGTGATGCCTAGAAAATCAACGACTAGTTTACCATTTTTGATAGCGAAGTTCTGTTAAGGTTATGCCATGATTTTCATTTCATATTGTACATGTTCCATATATAAAAGATAACAGCTTTATGACAAAACTAATACCAGGTGTCTGTATAAAAATGTACAATACAAAATATGCTTTGTAAAAACATGGTTTTTGTCCTGGTTCACTAGAAGTTAACGATTTGTTATCTTTGATCACTTATGCAAAAGTCATTGGCTACAAGGCTGTTTAAATGTTGCTATGTGTTTCTTGGCTAATGCGCATGGTAGGGTTGTTGCAGAGCAAAGTGGAGCATACAGGAAAACTACTTCCAGTATGAGGATGGAGGTTGACTCTCTGGGACACCGATTACTGGGGTCGTTGTTGTATCTGACCGAGTCGATGCTTCACAAGATCCAAAAGGACAGGTTTTGGTATTGTTGGATGACACTAAAATAGATGTTGAATCGATCCATGGATTTAAGGAATTTGGAGTTACCCGATGTATAGTAGAGCTGGATGCCTGAGGGCAGAGTGAGGAGAGCTTTTATCCAATGAGCCACAGGAACAATCAGTATGCATACTCATCGATATCTGTTGGGGTGGGGAAGACTGAGCAACTATGTGTCTGCCCAGAGTGCAATGATGTCAGTTTAGTAACAAATAACAATACTTTGTGTTTATTTGATTGTTTTCTAAATTGTAGTTCTTTGATCACTCCATGCAAGAGCCATGGGTTACATGAGCGTACAGAAGCAAACTGATACCCACCTGTTCCTCCTTAGGAAGCCTACCTTTCTTTCTAAAGCTGTTTTTGTAGGTGAGTGTTACTGATATGTTAGTTCTACAAGTGTATGTTTGTTTTTTTCTATTGGTACATCTGAGAACGTGGACATCTGTGACTTTACGGTAGTGAGCTTGATCACAACCCAAGAGACACCTGGTTTAATTTCCATTACAGGCAATTTGGAAGCAAATTTGTACCAGTGGATTTTTAACGAGCAGTTTTTTTTTTTTTTTTTCGTTCGCTTTCAACTCAGGCGAAGTTTCATCTCTGAAACTGATTTTTGCGTGAAAATCCGTTTCTCCAATTTCTTACAATGGCAGCAGCGTGCACATTGTAAATTACTTTACACTGGCAGCCATGTGCTCAATGTACTCGTAATTAGTATTCCTCGCCATACAGGCAGATTTTCTCCGACTTCAGAGGTACTCACGTTATCGTCCTGAGTAAGACCAGGGGACCCGGAACAAATGCCGGACACTAGGTTCGAACCCGAGTATGAGGCGTCTCAAAGCTAGCAGGCCGAGCTGCTATCAACTACTCTAGGCAGTCCCCCATAACGAGCAGTAAAAATAGACTTCACTATTCAGAAAGCAATGACAAACTACTGAGCGTATAAGTGGTGCCTAGAAAATCAACGTCACTTTTACTGTGGTTGATGGCGACATCCTGTGAAGGATATACCAGGATTTTCATTTGACATCTGAGAACACCTCCAACAGTAATAACCAAACAAATGGTGTAATATAACGAATGATTGCCAACTATTTTCTCAACATCTTTTCATCATCAAATAGCTTGTCCTGAGCAGATCTTTGCCACCCTAACAATCCTCCAGAATTTCTCTCTCTCATATGCCAGATATGCCTCTGCAGCCATCATGTTTAAACCATCAGTTACATCCTGAATCCATTTTCTCCGTGGTCTTCCTCTTCTTCTCTTTGCCGGTATGCCTCCTTCCATGATGGTATTCTCCAGCCCTTCATGTCTTTTGATATGTCCAAAATATCTCAATTTTCTCTTTCTTATTTGTAGCATCAGCCAACATCTTTTACGATTGGGATATAAATTGTAGAATAGTTTCTTAGTTTAAAGTTACAAACAAAAATATTGTGGAATTTATTGTTTCTCAATTTGATATTTTTTTCTCCTTAGTTGCTATTTTATTTCTATTTTTATCTTGAAAATAGCAAGCAAACATTACATGCCAAAAATATAGCATTGTCATCAGATGCTAAAATTATAGCTGTGTTTGAGATGCTAAAGGTAGTGCTATATTTTGAAATGCTAAAATTATAGTTGTAGTTTGAGATCAAAAAATTATAGATGTGTGTGTGTTTATAATTTTGATATATATTTATTTTATGCCTGCGACGACTATTTTTTAATGGATACACAGACTCTTCCTGTGTATTAGTCACTGCAACGGCATAGCACTATACACCTAGAGTTGTTGGAGGTTCCTAGGTTTTCAAGAAAGCCTGGTACTCTCCCCCATTCAATATAGGAAAGAGGGCAAAACGATTATAATTTTACTATTTGACAAATAGCTGATAAAATAATGTAGTAGATGAGTGTGGTCTTGCAGATCGGGGGGATCCAGAAGAATTTTATTCATTATCAATAGTGTTGATATTAGCTTGAAAGTGTCATAATTTTTTTTTTCACTTCAAAGGATTCTTCATCGGTGTTCAAGGTATTATTCTGTTTGGATCAGGTAATTTGTTTGTCTACAAGATATGTGTCTGTTATGTTATATTATTAATAATAGACAAGAATACATTATTGTGTTAAAAATTACATGCATTTTATTATGAAATATACTAAATAAAAGTGTGACAGAAATGTTCTTACAACATCCTGGACAGAGAAAAGAAAAAACAAAGAAATCCTACAAGACCTGCATATCGAGGAGCATTGGCTCATAAATAACTTCATGTCCCGGTAGATTGAAATATTTTGACCACGTCACAGTGATTTGGAGAGAACGGTAGTGGAAGGCATGGTTCCTGGAGTATGAGGCACTGGACAACCAAGACAAAGGTGGCAGCAGAATATCAAAGACACCTTGAACTTGACACTGGAGGAGGTGGGAGAACTTCCAAGAGACAGTTTTTCAGGCCGGCTGTTATGAAAGCAATGTTCCGCAAGGGACATACTACTACAATTTGCTATATTGATGTTTGGTTATTTCTTCTGGATTCTCATTAGATTTGGATTCCTGATTCTCTAATAAAGGTCACCATCTGCCTCGGATTCTCAGCAAAGCTATACAGTTTGTCTTGAACTTTGGTGTATGTTGACCATCTCTTCTCTAGTCTGCATACTTGAAGTAGTTATGTAGCGCATGATCTCTCATCATTCTCGCCTGACCACAGTGGCACAGACCATTGATATCTATCTTGAATTTAGTGTACAGCTATCATTTTGTTGTGACCCGTTCAGAGGCGAAGTAGGACAATCTGGTCCCTTCTGGACGGTTGGTAATATCCATCATCCTTGTTGTGTTTTGGGTATTCTTCCTCCCACTTTGCTTTATAGTGTCGTCTTGCGATGATTTTTGCTTCTTCAGACCAGGTTGTCACCTTGATACATCCCAGCTCCCTCTTTATCCAGTCTGTCAGCATCTTCATTTCCCTTGAGCTTATCTTGATGCTGCTCTCCGCCAGACTGTAATTTGTTCATCTCTTGAGGCTTCCTTTCCACATGTTTCTCTTTCTTTTATTTATCATCGATCAACTTACCCCTGTAATAAGGTTTTGATCAATGTATCATGTCTCTTTATATGTCAGAAATATTTTATTTATTATTTCCTGTACTCCTCTGAAGTTGGAGAAGGCACGGCTTTAATGGCGGGGAACACTGATAAAAGGAAAGCAGGCCTTCGCGCAAGTATCAGTCAGAAGTCAGATCAGTCTTCTAATCTCTTCTTCACATCTGCCATCATCTATAATCACTTGTCCTAGATATAAGATTTATTTATTTGTTTCAGTAGTTCTCTGTGTTGTATTTTTATATTTGTTTTGGCTTCTCCCCTTCTTTGCTGATAAGCAAAGTATTTGTTTACTGGATGTTAATCTCTAATCCATATTCTTTTTTAGTTTTGTCTAGCTGGTCTACTAGTTCTCGTATTTCTTGCTCATTCTCGGCTACCAATACTGTATTATCTATATATCTTAGGTTATTGATTTTATTTTTCAATTGATCTTGAATCCTGGCAGTTCTTCAAGCTACTTGAACACTTTCTCTGTGTAGAAGTTAAATAGACTGGGTAACATGATGCATCTCTGCCTCGCTCCTCTTTCTATGTCAGTGTATTGAGAGTCACTGTTTTAAATTTTTACTGTTTCTGTTTGTTCTGAGTGTATGAACATTGCAGAGACGTTAATAGTTTTTTCATTTATGATAAATAATTTAGTCACTCTGTGATTATAGTCCGTTCAACAACTCATGCCCACAGTCCAATGCGAATAGCAGCAAAACCATCAATTCTACAATAGCAAACTTTGCACCCAATCTTAGAATTATACCGACGCAAATGTCTGATGGAAGAAATTGCCATAGGAAACCTGGATTTTGAAATATAACGGTTTCCTTTGATGTTCAGTGCATATTTGGCAGTCTGAAACGAAATTTTAAATTAAATGCACAAATATGACATTTGATGACAAGTCTCATGAAAAAGGTGTATCATCCCAGCTCATATATGGGGGCCAATGATGATATTTTCAATAGTCATGAAATAAACGAGAAATGTAGACTGCGTTGTATTATTGTTTTTAAATAAATTACATTGCAGTTAAAGTTAGCTTCCAAGTCATAATGTCATCCCTCTTCACGTCCAGGCTTGGGACTGGCAATGACGGAGCTACTTTGAGACGTTCTTTTCAAATCGCTACTTCTTCGTTACAATGTGCTTGTGTTAACATATGTGGTATGGAGGTATCACTACAATAAAATAGATCTTTTCTCTGGTTCTTGTATACTTTGCGCCCGAGTGGTTACCGGGCCCAAATTTGGGGTGTAAAGAAGAGAACCACTGTTAACCTGCCATGCATGTTGTAAGAGACGACAAAGAGGTCTGGCTGAAATCAGATGCACATGTCCGCTAGGGAATGCTAACCCGAAACAAATGCGTGCAGAAAACGGATGCATTGCTTTCTGAAGGAATATCATAGGAATTATATCCCACAGAACTGCCCCCAGTATGCAGACTTGAGAAGAAAGAGGTAGCCCACTTACACTGGCGTCCAAGACAAACTGTATGGCGTTGCTGATAATCTGAGACAGACGGCTGCCTTTATTAGAGAATCCGAAATCCCAATCTAGTGAGAACACAGAAGAAGAAGTATACTTTGGTACAGATGATCCATATGTGAATCTTTGCGGAAATGCTCGTATAGTATTAATGACACTTTTTGCATTGTAACTTCAAACTCATTCATCATCATCATCAGGTGCCGTCTCCACATCGAAGGTTGTCTGCAATGAATCTCCAGCATCCTCTGTCTTTTGCCTTGGTGTTGCACACTGCCAGACTGTAACCTGTCCATTTCTTAAAGTTTCCTCCCACTTATCTCTCGGTTTTCAAACTCATTAGAAATGTTATATCAATGTGTTTTGAGAAGTCAAAAATATGACCCAATAGCTTCACACTAATTTTGATATATCCCTTTAACTAAAAGTCCAAGTCGCACTTATGACGTCATTTGTTCACATGGTCAACCCCAGTTGAACTGGTGACGGAAATGCAAGAATTGTTTAAAAACCAAGGATTTCGTCCTGAATGTTGCTATTTTCATCGTCGATGTATTAAATGGCAAAAAATCTTTTGTAGTGTTGGGAACATGTGTAGTTCACATGCAAGTTTTCAAGTTATTTAATCAAATGGTTACAAAGATCACATTTTTATCTGTGCGCATAACAAGTTGAATGGACTATAGTGGATATTGTATCAAGTATGAACTTAGTATCGTAATGTTAATAATTCTTTACCAAATTAATTTATGAACATCGGCTCTATATTTGAGCAAGTACAAAATGTATCCAGAAATTGAACTGATACAATATTGGTCTATATTAAGATCTGGTGTGTGTCTCTCTCTCGATCACCACTTAGACTGATGTACCAGATTTCCACATAAATTCTGCTGTTGTCATTAGGGACTCCGTCCCTCTGTTCAGCTTCTCATTTAGCTCGGTATTTTCCGGCCAGGTTTCGTTTCTCAGGTCAGCTAGCAGTGGGTAGTCTTGCAGTAGGTGCTCTGCCGTCATATCTACCTTCTTGCAGTGGCACAGGCTAGTTGTGCTAATTTTAAATTTGTTGTACAGGTGGGACCGGAGTTTGTTATGGCCGGTACGGAGACGGAATACAACAACTTCTTTGCTACAAGACAGACCATAGTACCCAACTTTGGCGCTGTGTTGAGGGTGGTTTGCGACCCCTCTCTCTGTATCGCCATTCGATGGCTGTTTTAACCTCCTTGTGGCTGATTTCGTAATCAGTCTGCGGCAGTCGCCATCCTGCCTTTGCTAGCTTGTCTGCCTCTTCGTTTCCATTTATATTGCAGTGTGATGGGATCCACTGTATGACTGTGCTTTTGAATGAGTTTGTTAATACCCGAGGATCGTTTTAGCTCGCTCGGCTATGTGCCAGTTGAGCTTTTAGTGCCGTGATGGCCGACAGGTCGTCCGTGAATATCACCTGGTGTGTCTAACATTCTTAAAAATGCAGTAATTATTTAAAGTTTTCTGTGCTAATATTTTCTGTCTTTGTCCGCAGAGTCCCTCTTTTTCAAAGTCCTGATTGGCCTTGCTGCCACTTGTCTTAGTTTTTTAATTGTAGATAATTATGAGGTATGTATAACATTTTTTTCATGAATATTTATGGGGTCGCCGATAGAGAAGTCGATAACAAGCTGCGCTACTGACAGTATGACAGGGAAATTAAGGAGTTTGAGGCCATATGAGACCTACAATTTTCAGTGTGCACAAAGTATACGGTTGGACAACTGGAAACCCTGATCCTTTACTTTGGGATCTAAATTAGTATTTATAAATTTATGATAAAAATGTTTTGAACTGATTGCCATTGCCTACACCTTCTGTAGTCAGTTCATTGCTACTACACACATCTTCTTCTACAGTTAGTTCCTTGTGGAAAAGGGGTCAAATCATTTGCCATGAATTCTGAAGGTTGTAGGTTTGAATCCAGGCTGCGTCATTCAGCTCTCGAAAACATAGCGAGTCATCATGTAAAATACAAATAAGGTCCAGACCTTTGTCACCGGATGTCTTCGACATATTCTCAAACTGAGATTGTATGACAGAGTTGCAAACACAGACAAGTGGATAAGAACAGGACAAGAACCCATGATGGCCCAGGTTAAGAGGAGGAAATTGTGGTGAGTTAGGCATCAATCAATCAAGTGCCATGCCTGCCGTCGTAGGCGATCATATCTCTCCACAACTCTCTTTGCTTGGTGCATGTAATCAGTTCTGACGCCAATATTTTGTTGAACCATGGTGTCAGGCCATCCAACATCTTCTCCCGCTGTCTTCCACGATCTCTCCTTCCCTGAATTTTACCTGTAGTCACCAAATGTTCTAAACCTTCTCTTCGCATTATATGCCTGAAGAACCTTGATTGTCGGATTCTTATTCTTTTGATAAGGTTTCTTTGTGTGCAGACCTGATTTAAAACCTCCACGTTTGTTTTCTTTGCTGTCCATGGAATTCTCAACATTCTTCTGTAAAACCACATCTCTGTGGCTTCCAATGATCGTATTGATTGTTTGTTCAGTGTCCATGATTCGCTGCCATACATAAGAATTGGTTCAATATAGCATTGGAGTACTCGTTTCGCAGTGTCATTGGTAGTGAGTTCACGCATAGTGTGTTCTTCATTTTCATAAAAGCTGTTTTCGTTTGAGCTATTCTACTCCTAATCTCTGTTGTACATCTTCCATCTGATGTTAGGAATGTTCCTAGATACTTGAATCGATGGACTTGTTTCAGTGTTGTGTTATTTATTTTGATATTGCATGTTGGTGTAGAGTTAGACATACCCTACAGAAAACACAGTCGAGTGTCACTCTACAAGCACTTGTGTGGAACCCACAGCGAAAATGGAAAAAAGGATGTCGTAAACAAACCTGGAGGCGAAGTCTTAAGGAAATGAAGGGTGCCATAAATGGTACCTTATGCTACCAGCAACTATCCTGGTAGGCCATAAATAAAACAGCCAGAGTCCAGGAAAAGTTGCGAACAACTGTTGAGGCCCTTTGCTCCACAAGGAGCAGAAAGGAATAATGATTATCCAATGCAAAACTATGCAGTAAAGCTAGTTTATTTGATATTTTGTGTCCAAATTAAACATTGGTGGAAACAAAAGTATGACATGTGCCTTATTTCATTCAAGTATTTTTTAAATAGTTGTGTGTGTATGAAGACTCTTGATGTATTTTTGACGCAACAGATTTGTGAGTTTGATAAAGTCAATTCTGAGTTCAAGCTGACTCGTCTGCACTGGTGTCAGTATCTGCTGAGCAGATTACGATGTGTTTGCAAATCTCCCTGTGGTATGTTACTGGGTTTTTTTTTCATGAGTACTGTGGATTGTTTTTTTTGTGTGTGTTATTTTAGCCTTTGATAACTAGTATGTTTTGTTGGGGACAAATAAATTAAGTCTTCAATGTGTGTTTTGTGCCTGGCTGTGCATCCAGCAGAGTTAGGGTCGGCTAGCCTCTCTTAGGAAGGAAGTAAAGTGGAAAATAGTAGCCAGCTGATGAACCATAGAACACTCAAGCCAACCCCCACCTCTCAATGGTGTAGAATGGGAAACTTTGGTGTAATAATATCTAGAGTAATTTAGAATTATAACAGGAGTAGGAAGTCAGCAAGAGAGCATGAATGAGAGACATGTACAGCTAGCAGCCATGAGAACCATCAGCATGTATATCCTACACTTTTAGATGAGACTCACCAAATTTGGATAATTGATCTAGAGTGTGCACATAATAATAGCCATCCATTGCAAGTGATGATGACAACATTCTCAAGTGTGGGTTGCTGCACCTCTTCGGTGTGTACAAAGGTGACTGTAAATCCAATCCTCAAACACAATCCCCTACCACAGGTGGGGCATACATGATCGAGGTTAGACATGTGAGTGTTATGGTTTTTTTTCTGCAGTTTGCTTTCTCTGCGCCTCAACAGTACAATGATTCTCAGCTATGTGAGTTCCTTTTGTGTTGTTATAGCGCTACATTTGGTGGTCTTGCGCAAGGGATTCCCAGTACGTGGTGTCTATATCGAAGCATTTTATTAGACACTAAGAGTGTTTTTAGAGCGTTTTTTTCTGTCCGCCAACTGATCGTCTGCCCCCTTCAAGCTCACCATACATCAACTGTTTTGGGATGCGATTATCAGGCATCCGAGCAATGTGACCGGCCCATCTCATTTAGGCCTTCTGCAACAAGAGTGTGCACATAAAATCAAACTGGAGACCATGTGCTAATGCAGCAAGTGTCTGATAGAATGAGAACTATAGAAAACTGATGTGACTGCAGTCGACAATGCTATTGTAGGACAAGCTTTGTGATGATACTTCTAACCTCTGTTTTATTTGAACATTTTCAAGTTGATATATCTTCTTCTTCGAACGCTCCATATCGACAACTTGTTAGCCACTCTGTGTGATTTGTATGTGATCTGAGCTTAAGAGCGATTGTACGTTGTTCCAGTTATGCACCTACAAGTAGGCCAGCACATCTGATTTATGCTTTTTATTTACTAGGGTAGCTTCCCTAGGTCCTACATCAGTCGACTCGTACAACATGCCTTGTAGGTTGCAGTGGTACTATTCTTCGCTCCTTGGGCCCCGGCACCACATGGGCGTTGAATGGTTAAAATAGACCTCACTGTTCAGAAAACAATAGCAAACTACTGAACATATAACTGTTGCCTAGAAAATCAAAGACTCGTTTACTGTGATTGATGGCGAGGTCCTGTAAAGGATATGCCACGATTTTCATTCATACTAAGAATGAATGCTCCTTTATACATGATATATGCCCGTCTGCCCAGCGTGTTCGTAGCGCGTTGGACTACGGGTGACTATCCCTCTGTGTGTGTGGGTTCAATTCGCGGGATGGCAGAAAAAGCCACAGATTCCCCAGATTTACGGTGTTCGTGGCACCGAACCGAAGGGTTACGATGTCCATGGCACGAGCTGAAGAGCTGAAAAGCTCAAGTGCTTCTGGATCGAAAAAAAAAAAAAAAAATACATGATATATTATTCTCTTCTCACTTTCAGTTAAAGCAAAGCTAGAGGACATCAAAGCTGTTTGTGTTGAAGAACAAGAGGGCAACTCTTCCAGTAAAGCATATCATGTGATTCTCTCCCTTCACAGCGGATTCAGCTCGAGTTACTGAAGTTTTTACTACTGATGATATCAGGTAAATTACTATTTACTTGCTTTTTTTTTTTTTTAAATCTCTCGCCTGCTATAACGCTTGTGTGTTGCTGGTGCTCGTAATGGGAGCAAAGAATAGTAAAACTGTGACCTACAAGGCGTGTCGTAAGAGGCAACTGAGGTAGGTGCCTAGGGAAGCTATCCTAGTAAATAAAAAGCGTATTGAAAATTGGATGTTGCTGGCCTACTTGTAGGCGCATAACTAGCACAACATACAATCACACTTAGACACTCACACAATCACATACAGGTCACAAAGAGTGATTTAACAGGTGGTTGATATGGAGTGTTCGAAGAAGAAGTTTGCCCGCTATGAATTCAGGCATAGACATGACTGATTTTTTGCTTGAAGGCTTGCTTTCCTATTACCAGAGTCCCTTCACCATTCAGGCTAGCCTTATTCCAACTGCAGAGGTACATGTAATTTAGATCTCCAAGTAAAGAACTAACAAAATCCAACATAGATGCAATAAATCAAGCAGTTCTCATACTCCCGCTGGTTATAGCAGGATGCAGTAATGATAACGCAATACGTTGTATCACAGTTTTCAGCATGAGCTGTGATATCTACACCTTTCGATCCGATAGATCCGACTTCAGCATAATCTGTTTTGGGTACTGGGTTAACTTCTTACTCTTCAATCTTCACAAACTTAGCCAGACCTCTTGGTAGTCGTTTGTATCCAGGGCTGCCATGGGGAAGCAGAGTGGAGTCATGATCAACTATGTTCTTACGCTGACCCTGGTGCTAGCAGTCAGAAATGAGTGACTGCTAAAAACTCACACAGCTTGGGAGAGGGACGGCTCGTCTGTCCCCAGATTCTTATTCCAGAATGTATATTGGGTAAAACAGTGTTAGGTCCACATTTTTGGGGGGACCAATTTCACAGAATATGTCTTTACTTCCCAGTGTTTCTCTGGTACCAGTTGAGACTTGGTCAACCTGAGAACTTTCATGGTCTGAAAAATCCACTACTACTGGGGAATTGGATCCTTCGACCACATATCTACAAAGCAAGTGTGCTAACCACTATGCTAATGTGGCTCTCAACAAAACAAGTCGTCAACCCATAATTAACATCAATGAGTGTTATTGTGCAGTGGTGAGTGCTGGAAAATGACTCAACACTTAATACATAGAACACTTAATACATAGGTTGGAGACATTTCGGAATGAATGCTTGAGAAGAGTCCTGCAAATTTTCTGGCCAAATACCATAACAAATGAGAGCTTTAGAAACGAACAGACTGTGCATCCTTGGAGACCATCATTAAGAGATGAAGATGGAGGTGGTTTGAACATGTATGTCATATGCCAGTAGGGACACTGGCTAGGACAGCTCTCAGATGAACAGCGGATGGGAAGAGAAAGCCTGGGCATCCAAAGGAAACATGGAGAACTGTGGAGAGAGAGCTAAAGGAGTGTGGCCTGACATGGGAGACGATTTGTAGAAAGGCAGCAGAACGACAACAGTGGAAGTCTCTTGTGGAAGCCTTATGTGTCAATCAGGACAAGAAGAGGATATAGAATAGATAGAATTAACATCAATAATGAAAAAATTGACAATTTTGAACATCGTGGCCATATACTTTGCATGACACAAAGAAAAGAACAAAGTTAAGACTTCTGAGAGCATGCATATTTCTTGTGGCAACATATGGTTGTGAGACATGGACCTTAACACAATCGAAGCATTCGAAATAAGGTGCTACAGAAAAATTCTTAGAACTCCCTGGACAGAGAAGAGAAAAAAACAATGACAAGATCTGCATATCGAGAAGCATTGGCTCATAAACAACATGTCCTGAAAAATTAAGTATTTCGATTATGTTAAACGGCATGGTAGTTTGGATAGAGCAGTGTTGGAAGGCATGGTTTCTTGGGGTAGAGGCAGGGGAATACCAAGATAAAGGTGTCAGTAGGACATCAAAGAAACCTTGAATATGACATTAGAAGAGTGGAAAACTTATTATAGACACAATTTTTCAGACATGCTGTGATGAAAGCAATGTTCTGCAAGGGACATGCTACTTAATGATATAATTAGCAACAATGGAGACTGTACAAAAGAAAGCTGTTATAGTCAGATATATCATCCTATTGAGTCAAAGACTGTCCCAATCAGTCATAGTCTATTGAGTCAGATATTCTTATATATCACCATATTGAGTCAAAGACTAGTCCTAATCAGTCATAGTCTATTCTTCCTTCCTTCCTTTCGTTTGCTTGAAATATGTCTATATATTCAATGTTGTCTTTTGTATGAACTTCACTGTCTTTGTAGCTCACACAGAGGTCCGTGTAGTTTTATGTCGAGTGTTGTTTCGTTAGGCCAGTGAGTCTGCCTCAGTGTATCACATTTGGGGCAGTCCTGAAGTATGTGCTCTGCAGTCCGGTTTGCCTGTCCACATGTACACATGGCTGAACTGCCAATCTTGAACCCCGTATACATGTGGCTGCGGAGCCGATTGTGTCCTGTTCTAAGGCGCAGAATCACAACTTGTTCCAATCTGCTCACACTATAGTAATCGTCTTGTGTTGGTATTTGTGGCCCTCTCATTGATCCAATCATCCTTTTCTTTTGGTGGTAGGTAACTGGCACATCCGGCTGCTCTCCTCCAGCACCTTCCTTGGCCAATCGGTCTGCTGTTTCATTTCCTGGTATTCCACAGTGAGAGGGTATCCACTGCAAGACGACCCTGCGATGCTTGGACAATTTAGACAGTAGGGTCTGTAGACCTGGCAATTTTCTGGACTGAAGTGCTTGGAGTGCTGATTTTGCATCAGTCAAAAATACAACAGGTTGAGGATCGGGTCTGGTATTCAACAGTTTTTCAGTTGCCACCTTGATTGCCTGAATTTCTGCATCATAGTTGTGACAGAATTTCCCTGTTGGCACTTTAATCGCATCGTTGTTTGGGTATTCTATGTACACTCCTGCTCCTCCATTCTTCACTGCATTTTCTGCTGACCCATCCGGGTATACCCGGACCCAGAGGTCATGTGGGTATTCTTCATCAAGTAAACTGAGAGTGACTATCTTGCGTTGTATGCTGTTCTGCTCATCCTTGTCGAATATTCCTTTCACTTCTGTCTGGATACATACTTCTGGTTCAGTCTCCTCTCTCCAAGGGGTTTGCTCTGGCACAGACTTTAGGAAAATGCCAACTTTTGGTAGGTCTGAGGTTTGCCTATTCAGTCTTTTGGCCTGGTGAATAAAGTGCTTTTTCAGCGCCTTTTCAGCCGCCCAATGCTAGATTTTGGAGTCTGTTTTCCATTGGGTGGCTTGGCATACTCAGAAACTTTTCTGCCTGCGCCATCACTTTTGTGTCTCTGCGTCTCTCAGTGCTTGTATCCCCCACTCTTTCCATCTCCACTATTGGTGTTGTTTTCATTGCTCCTGTGATGACACGGAGCTCCTGGTTTTGCACCTTATCCAGTTCTCCTAATGTGGTATTTGATGCTGAACACCATGCAGCTGACCCATATTCCAGGTGTGGTCGTATGCCCTGCTGATAAATATTTTTAAGTATTTTTGACTGGCGCCCCATGTGGTTCCACTTAATTTTCTCAGGATGGCTAACTTCCTCCTGGCCTTTGCTTCTGCTTTGTTGATGTGCTGCTTCCACGTCAGTCTATCATCAAATGTAACTCTGAGATAGGTGGGTTGCTTGTCTTCTCTTAGCAGTTCTCCATTTATTTTAATGGTGCCAGCTTTTGTTTGGGAGAGAGAGTAAAGAGTGTAGTGCTGCACTTATCTGTGTTGATGCTGACACACCATCTGTTTGCCCATGAGGTTAAGGCATCTACAGCTCTTTGTATCAATTTGGTGGCCACTGTTGCATACTCATTTGTGCACCATATTACCAGATCATCAGTGTACATTGCAACTTTTACTCCCTGTGGTAACTCAGCAACCAGGTCGTTGATGAAAATCAAGAAGAGTGTGGGGGACAATACTCCTCCTTGAGGGACGCCATGACGCAGTAGAACTTTTTTTACTCTTGAGTCCATCTAGATGCACTCTGGCTTTTCTGTTATGTAAGTATGCTTTATCCATCTGTACATCCTACCCTTTATTCTACTATTTCTCAGTTTCTTCAGCAGTCCTTCTTTCCAAACCTTGTCAAAGGCTTTCCTTAGGTCTATCCATGTCGCTAGTACCAGTTTTTTATCTTGGAACGCATCCTCAATCTCCTGAGAAAGGTATGTTGCTTGGTCTTCAGTAGAGTAGCACTGCCTGAAACCTGCCTGCTGTGACACAAGAATGTTTTCGCTTTCAAGATACCACTGCAGTTGGAGATTGATTCAATTGATTGGTTCCATTGTTTTGCAGAGACAACTTATAAGACCGATCGGTCGGTAGCTGGAGGCAGAAGAACAATCTTTTCCAGGTTTCAAGAGCGGTATCATGATTGCTTCTCTCCAGGTCTGTGGAACTTGACCCAAGATCCAACAATTATTGTAAATCTGCAGTAACTTTGTTTTTGCTGCAGTTCCTAAGTTCTTAATCATCTCATTGGACACTCCATCAGCTCCTGGTGATTTTCTCAATTTTAATTTGGATATTGCTAGTTCCAGTTCTTTAAATGTGATTGGGGTCTTCATCACTTCAGGTATTGTTTCGTCTTGCTCTACATTTTGCTTTTTCTCACGAATCTCTCGCTGTTTCATTGTGCTAATTTCAATATTGCTGTCTTTAGCAAAGGAGTCTGCAAAATGATCAGCTGCCTGTTTTCCTGTGAGGATGTTTCCATCTTTGTTTAATGCAATCTTGGATTTCTCCTGTACCTTCATCATTAAGTTGTTTTACCAGCTTCCACTGCTTCCTGGTATCTCTTTCAAAGTGTAAGGACTCTGTTTTTTCCTTCCAGCTCCTCCGCCTGGCCTGCAGCTTGGCCCTTTGAAATATAGCCTTGGCAAGTCATAGTCTATTGAGTCAGATACTCTTATATATCACCTTATTGAGTCAGACATATGTGTTTATTTTAGTCCATTTCATCTGACAGTGAACATGAAGCTATCGCCAACCTTATCCGGTCCTTTCTTGGGATATGATTTCGCCAAAGTCAACAGTGAGGTTGATGATGAAGATGAGGATATTTCCACTTCAGAAGATGACTTTGAGCAGATATCTCGAGCTGACGTAGAGGACTTGAAAGAAACGGAGGAAGTCAAGGCATCTGATAGCTCTTTGCTGGCAAGTCAAAAAGAAGCTGGGGGAGATAATGAGATAATACCGCAGGAAATGGACAATGCAGAAGATTGTGGGAGTTTCCAGTTGAATTATTGCAAATATTTTATTCCTTCTTATTATGAAACACAGTTTGTATATTGATTCTAAAAGATATAAATGGAGATTAATAAAACAAAGATACATTTTGTGCACAAAAACAATAAGTTATGATGTTTTCTGACAAAATTCAGCTTGAATATGAATAGCCTCTTGATATGCTCATTGTCTTGAAGAATTAAATGTATTGTGTCATTCAAAACAATGAACATTTTTTATTTCTCTCTAGTGACAGTGATTTGCTCATGTGTTTGCTATCAACATCTTATTTTAGTACCCTAGGCCAGCGCTTCCCAAACTTTGCATTACCTCGGACCCACTTTTAAATACATTTTGCTGTCGCTGACCTCCCACAAGTTTCTATATACGAAAATCTTCTAGTGATGGAGTTATTATTACACCAAACCAACAGTCAAGCTGGTTCCAATTTCTCAGTGGGGGAAACTTCAAGTTATCTTTCATTTTGTCTTGTCAGACGTTTAGACTCCGGTCTGGGTCCTTTGATTTCACAGCTGAACTACTGTTTTTTAAATTTATTTTCCTGTTTGAACGGCCAAATATCATATTTCTTCAAGCGCTTGAGGACCCCCTGTGAGTACCTCTGGGGTCTGCAGACCCCAGTTTGGGAAACGCTGCCCTAGGCAAAGCTTGTGTAAACATTTCTACTAACGTTGTAGCTTAACATTTATAAATTTGAAAATATGTAAAGATTTTTTTTCTTAAACTTTTAATATAATACAAGTCCATGATCTTGTTCTCCAGTTTATATGTGTACTCATTCTTGAACATTTATATTATGTTTTGTTTCGCTCCTCGTTAAACATAGTTGTAGTTTTTTAGTGTCTTGGGGATGATCACAGGTAACCACAGTGCTTGGTCTTTTGTGTTTTGCAAGTTTTATAGAATATGTTTAAACACTTTGACATGTACACCAGCACTTTTATGTCACCTGTAGAACGATAGGCGGCAATTTGTGCCAGAAAAATTAAGTCGGGTACATGTTCTGCAAATCAGATATACATTTGTATAAAACTTTACATCAGCAATCATTTTTTTGAAAATTATGGAAGTGTCAAAACTGAAGAATAGGCATTGTTCTTCATTCAGAGGCACATTATCTTCAAATGTGTCATGGCATTTTCCGCAGTGAGATTTACTTATGTTCTTTTTTTTTAAAATTAACAACTCTTTTTTTTGTATGAAGACTTCCAATGTCAATCTGAGTCATGATTGCAACCGTCAAACAGTTTTGATCCTGAGCCAGACTCTGTTTCAAAAGTTAGTTCCTTTAAATGTATGTTGGATTTACTACACCTCCTCCCTCCTTCCATATAACCGTTTTATTTGCATATTGCAGCTTAGTATTTCCGCCAATAATGAAGTTTTTACTACCTGATAATTTTCTTGTATAAAACATTTCTGTTTTGTTTGATTTTTGTCTTGTTTATATTGTCATATTTATCATTGTTTTATTTATACATATCCAGAAGTGGACTTGCACTACGTACTGAGATAATAGTATTTTAGTAGCAGATATTGTAGGTACCTGGTAATATGTTAGTATGTAAAACTAACATCAAATTTAGCTGATGTACATTAGTATGCCAGGATGCATGTTCATTGGGAATTTAATATCAAATTTAGCTGTCGTGTATTATGACAGGAAGCAGCATGTTAAGGGGGAATTAAATATCAAATTGAAATACCATTAATTTGTTTATAAGCCAACAGGTTTATTGCGATGTAAAATATCAAATTTAACTGCCATTAATTTGTTTGCCAGCCAACAGGTTTATTGGCATGTAAAATATCAAATTTAGCTGACATATCTATTGTGTCAGGGAGTATGTTTAAAAAAATTAAATGTCAAATTTAACTGCTGATAACTTTGTGAGCCAAAAGTCATGCTAATTGGGAATTAAATATCAACTTTAGCTGACACATTTTAGTATGCCAGGAAGCATCTGTATGTGGAATTAAATATCAAATTTAACTGCCATAATCGAGTATGCCAGGAAGCATGTTTATTGAAAACTAAATGTCAAATTTAACTGCCATAACTTTGTATGCCAGAAATTGTACTAATTGTGAATTAAATATGCGCCACTTGCGCAAGTTATTTTAAACTATCTTATTTTGTCTACCTTTTTTTTCTAACCAGATTTTTTGCTTAGGTTGTAGATTTATATATATTTTTTTTGGTATGAGTATGCCAGAAAGCACCTTTTATATGTGGAACTTGAATATCAAATTTAGTTGCTGTAACAACATGCCAGGAAGCATGTTTATTAGGAATTCAATATCAAATGTGTTATATAGTACTACTATACTAGCCCTTTCATTCTTAGCCAATCTACTGGCTCACTGTATTTTTTAAGATGACACTAAGCCAGTATATTCATTCAGTTATACTTTGCAAATATAAATGTGTCCATAGGTAAATAATAATTACAGAGTGAAAGGGCTAGGAAGCATGTCAGTGGTGAATTAAATTTAACTGATATTTGTTAGTATGTCAGGAAGCATGTTTATATGAAATGAAATATCAAGTGAATAGAATAATCATAATAAAAATGGATGTTATTGTTTATATCTTGTAGCCAGTAGCTTGAAGAATTAACTCTTAGTGGATCAGGGCATGTTTTTGTACAAGCCATTTGTTTTTAGAATTAAAAACGCCCTTCAGTGTGGATCCTGGTAAAAGGCTTCCAACCCAAAGCCAAGTAGTGTGGCATTTGGTCCACAAGGAGTTAATATGTAATGAAGTATTGTCTCATAAATTGGTGGTACTTGTCTTCATTAAGTAACATTATTTAACGAGAAACAATCATCATCTCTTCGGAAGTTGTGACATCAAACTGTCAGAATTTGTATTTTCCAAGAAGGGCTAGTAGATTATGCTATGCAAAATTTGTGTTTTCTTTGCAAGGATATGCCAAATTTTATTTTGCATTATAATCCAAATTTGTAAGAATTATTTTAATAAAGTACTGCCTGGAACACACAGATAATTGCCGCTCATTCCTCAGTCCTGGTGACAGACACACTTGTGTTGTAACGTTCTGTGTGTATATTTACATGTATCTGATATTTAGTCTTGCACATAATTGCTTACCCTGATTGAAAACTAAACATGTCCGCCTTCACCATGGAAAGGAATTGAATAAAACAAAAGAAAGCAAAACTGTTTTTATTGTCTGCATTATAGTTGTATTGTGTTTTATTTTCTCATATCATGTGACTTGAGAGGTCTCTGTAGCTTAGGCCTTGCCTCTAGTTCCAAGGATACTCTGTTCATTCCCTCGTGAAGCCATCAAGATATTTTTCTAGAGATCCCTGATCTCAGTGTAGATGAGATCGAGTTCCTAGTCCTATAATAGACAGGCGATAAACGTAGGTCCTGTATTCAGATTGAGCACATAAAAGAACCCTTGGCAGTTCAAAATCGAGAAGAGCACTGCCTGAGCAAAATTCATTAGAAAAGTTTAAAATTAAAATCCCTACAAAATAACTTCATCTTCTAAATTACATTGGAACACTCGCCGTGCTATGGTTGTGCACTGCCACTGAAATCTTCCTGTGTAAGAACAAGATTGGAACACAAATAGTAACTCACTAAAGTGCAATGATGATGGTCCTATCAATCAAGCGATCAATCAAGATCTTGTGACCAAACCTTGAATTACAGTTATATTTGTTTTCTTGTCTTTACATATGTAACTTTTTTATTTCTTGCTCTACAGCTTTATTGTAGATATCTCCAAATATCTAGTCATTGCAGTTGAGATTTTTCCGTTATCGTCCATTTGTAAGTGTTCTCTATAATTCGTCACTCCTGTTGTGTCGTTTGCTTGATAAAGGCCTTTTGGTGGAAACGTTGCTGTTTATCGTCACTGTTTCTGTAAAACTATAGTACTTTGTTTGTACGTGTTTCGTTATTCAATGCTACATAGAACCAATACTGACATACGGATGTGAGTCATGGACAATAAACAAATAAATTGAAAAATAGATTGAGGGCCACAGAGATGTGGTTTTACAGAAAAATTATGAGAACCCCATTGACTGCTAAAATGACTTAATGTTGGGGTATTGAATGAGGTCAAGACACAGAAAGCATATCATTTTTCGGACATGTGATAAGGAAGGGAGGTTTAGAACACATTGTGACAACCGGTAAAATCAAGGGTATGCGAGACAGAAAGAGAAAAATTTGGATATCCTGACTTCATGGCACAGAAGAGCGTCAACATCTGAGATGATAGCAAACACTAATGACAGAGATTCGTGGGGATCCATGATCGCCTACACCAGCCGGCACGGCACCTGATGATGATCTCCAAATCTGCCATGGCAGCGGATTTCCAGCATGCTCTTCTTGATTTTGAACTGCAAAAAGGTTCATTTACGTACTTGAATTGAACACAGAACCTACATTTCATCATCCATCTCTGATAGGACTAGGAACTTCATCTCACCTACATTGATATCAGAGATCTCTGTAAAATTATCTTGATAGCTCCACATGGAACGCACCGAGTACCTTTGAAACAAGAGGCGAGCATCTAACCTCTGTGTCACAGAGACCCCATACATGTCAAGTAAAAACCAATATCAACAACAAAGTCCAGATTGTATAACCAACTTATTTGAAGTTTTATTTGACAACATGAAATATAAGACTACAATCTGAGATAACATCATGCACTATCATTAGTACATCCTAATCACTTAGTCATTACTAATACAACTCTTAAACACACGGAAGAAATGGAACATACATGTTCAATATTATGAAATACTTTATTGCTTTACTACCCTGGAGGTCTTCGAACGCTCTATCGCCCGAGTGGTTACCGGGGCCCAAATTGGAGTGTAAAGAATAGAACCATTGTTACCTGCCATGCATGTCGTAAAAGACGACTAAGGAGGTTTGGCTGAAATCGGATGCACATGTCCTAAACGTGTAGTAGTCTGCGTTTAGGGGCCTACCAAACCAATGTGCAACGTATACATGTTCTTGGCAAAGATCCAACATATCACAAAGAGTGATTAAAATTGGTCATAAAGCACGAACGCAATGAAGAAGAACACTCCATATCGACCACTTGTTAACCACTCTTTGTAATTTGTATATGATCCGAGCCTAAAGTGATTATATTGTGCCAGTTATGCGCCTACAAGTAGGCCAGCACATCAGATTTATGCTATGCTTTTTATTTACTAGGGTAGCTTCCTAGTCCACTACCTCAGTCGCTCTTATGATATGCCGTGTAGGTCGCAGTGTTACTATTCTTTTCTCCCATTGTGAGCCGCGGCAACACAGGTGCGGCTGGCCCTTCTTAAAATGTATAGTCTTTTCAGTAAACTTTGGGTTGATTGGATCATCTCTGGTCAATATGGTGGGACTAGTTTGGTGGGACACTGAATTTCATTTGGAGTGCTTTTTGCTTGTGTTGATAGCTGTATATTCATAAAATGCAGACGGCTAGTCATCAACAATTTAGCAACTGACTTAAATGAAATGCTGATTTCTGCTGTGGTGGCTATTTTCCTTCGACATGAATTGTAAATTAAAGTGGTGGGTGATTGCTGTTGGCACTCTGTCGGCTGCCTTATGCATTTGCAAGCTGCTGGTTTATGTTGGGACTTGTTTCCTTCAAGGGCTCACATGAGACAATGAGCATTTTGTGTGGTTTTCCCTGGCACAGGAATGGAGCAATTATGATGCCATGAAGTTGTAACCATGAAGGGTGGAGGCTTGTTCTGTGCGCAGGCAATGGACTGAATCACTACAAGCATCAACAATTCGCAGAATCACACTTATCTTCGTTCCGGGGCACATAGGTGTCATTGGCAATGGGAGAGCAGACAGGTTGGCTGGCTCCGTCACTATATCAGGGGGCCAGCCAATGGATAGAGCTGACATTTTGAATGCCCTCATAGACTAAACGCAGGAGCTGGGATTGAAGATTGAAGTAGCAAGAAAAGAACAGCACAACAGGTATATGAGTAGGCTCATCAATTAAAATCAAACTTGTGCGATCAGTCGCTGCTGAAGATATCGCGGAGGAGATGGGAGCACCTATGGACATGTCCGGAGTGCAATGAAGATATTCCAAACTGTAACCATGACTTATCTAACTATACCTAGAGTTTTACTTTTCTGTCTAATGTCTTCTCATGTCTGTCGTTGAAGTTTTATTTAAGCATACATGGCCAAACTACTGCAACTAAGACAATACACTTGGATCTGAACTTGAACTATTGTGCATCATCTAGTTTCTTATACTACTATAAAAAACACATTGTAATTTAGTTTTTTTATGTTTAATGTTTGTTCAATTAGACTACAGGTTGCCGGGCTTACAAGGGAGCAAAGAATAGTAACACTGCGATCTACAAGGCATGTTGTAAGAAGCACTGACGTAGGGCCTAGAGAAGGTACCCTAGTAAATAAAAAGCGTAGCAGAATTTGGATGTGCTTGTCTATTTGTTGGCGCTTAACTGGCACAATGTACAATCGCTCTTGGGCTCAGATCACATAAAATTACAAAGGGGGTTAACAAGTTTTGAAGAAGAAGACTACAGGTACGTCAAAACTCTATTGATCTATGAATGCATTTCTATGCATCACAGTTCCTAGGTTCAAGATTTTCTATGTTGTTATTTTTCTTTCTGGAAATCTGAATTAGCTTGTTCAATCCAGATTATTAATATCAAGTTTGTACAGAATAGCATCGGTTCAGCAGTTTGTCTTGCATTCTGATGGTCGTTGGTTTGAATCCAGACCTGGTCGTTTGGTCCATTGGTGCATTTTTGTTCTGGAACACTCTTAGGATTGTTGCTGGATCTACAGTTTGTACTTTGTGCAATACTATTGGAAGTTGGCATACCATTTCTGCCGGGAGTGACCAAGTCATGAGGAAATCCAGTTCAATGCAGTCAATCCTTCACCCTTAGAAAGTGTCTCGGTGGCTAAGTCTTTGTGTTCCGAAAGTTGTGGGTTTGAATCTGGGCTGTGACGTTCTGTCCACATGTGCATTTTTCCAGAGACCGCTAAAATTGTTGCAAGAGCTGCGCCATACGAAGTTCATGCTTTGTGAAATACGCTCGGCAGGTGGTGTGCCATTTCTGCAGAGAGGGACTGAGCCATATTGGGTAAATAAAACCTAGAGCAATGAGGAAAATGCTTCAGCTTTAGAAATTTTAGAACCCTTATTTCAGCATCAGGAAAAATTTAACTTGAAATGCAGATATAATTCTGTGATTTATAAATATTCAATAATTGAAGTCATCTTGAAAAGCTGTTGTCAGTTTGTCTGAACTTTATTGTTGACCTCCAACTGAACAATAACAGTTTACAATCATCTAACAGAAACAATGCTCTTTAAATTAAACTTGTACAAACAATGAATTCATAGAAATAAAACACAGTCATGAAATTTCATTTCAATTGTGTTGTATACATATATACATTCAGCTTTGGGGATACATTAACAAATGTGTGGGCTTTTATGTGCATTCTTGCAGATAGTTTGCAAAGCAAAATGTGTTCATACAGAATATACTGTATGCCTTCCCTTGAAATGTGAACTATCAATCAGCAGCATGTGAAGACACTAAAAATACTTGTAGTTTGCCTAAGAAAAGTGATGAAAAGATCAAGTAGCTTGTCCCTTCCGCAACTTGGCTACCATGACAGCAGTCCTGAAAAATAATTCTGTGCAAGTTGACCTGTGTCAGCAGCAGTCATTCTCAGATCATTAATGACATCTTGCACCATTCTCTCCAAAATGTTCTCTAAGTATTCGTTTGTTATATGTCGTTTGATGTGTCAGAAATTTGTCTTGATTTTATGTTCTTTAATAGCTAACCCTCTTTAATATCTAGCTGTTGTAGAACAGAAGAATTTGTTCTTTTCTCTGTCTATGATATTCTAACTTTACTCTTTCTGTCATGTATTAAAGCATTTGTTCGCTTCTCTGTCTATGATATTCTAAGTACTCTTCTGTAGCATTTGTTGCTTCTCTGTCTATGATATTCTAAGTACTCTTCTGTAGCATTTGTTCTTTTCTCTGTCTATGATATTCTAAGTACTCTTCTGTAGCATTTGTTCTTTTCTCTGTCTATGATATTCTAAGTACTCTTCTGTAGCATTTGTTCTTTTCTCTGTCTATGATATTCTAAGTACTCTTCTGTAGCATTTGTTCTTTTCTCTGTCTATGATATTCTAACTACTCTTCTGAAGCATTGTTTGTTCTTTCTTTTCTGTCATCATGATATTCTAAGCTACTCTTCTGTAGCATTTGCATTCAAAGGCATTCTTCTGCTTGCGTTTGCCTGCTATGATGAATTCAGGCATCATCTGAGTGCCTGGTAAGGCTCCCCTGACTGATTTTGAAATGAAGACCTGCTTTCCATATTATCAGTGTCCCCCACCATACAGGCTTCAGAGGTAATTTAAAGGCATTACTGATCTCCTGATCTGATTAAATCAGAACGTTAAAATTCCCAGATGCCCCAGACCTCAAAACAGCGGGTCTCTCCAGTATCTACAAAATATGTTGATGAAGTCACAAACCAGATGGACAGGTTCATATAGTTTTATACCCCAGACCATCAACTAAGAAAAAAAAAAACACTCGACAGGTGAGATACTGCTGCCAAAGGCTAAACAACTTGGCGTATGTATATTACTTCATCAAGGTTTGTGAGATATCCAGAAATGCAACTACAGAACAGAAAAAGCAAGCCAAAAAAATGGAATACAACACCCACAGATTTTCAAACATTTCCTTCCACACTAGCAGCCTTCCAAGCTCATCAGTCATTTATGTACTAATAGACAGATTCTATCCAAATAATATTTTATATTTATTAGATGAACAGAAGAAGACTGAATGTGAAACCAGTCATGCAATTCATAAAAGAACAACAGATTAAATGGTTTGGACGCCTGACGAGAATGCCCTGGTATCGTCTACCACAGGCCACACAGAAAAAGTATAACAAGTAGAGTAAGAGGAAGACCATGAAAAAGATGGAGCGACAGCATCAAGAACAGCTTTAAGAAAATGAATAACAGCTTACAAAGTGCATTAGAACAAGCACACACAAGATCACTATATTTCCCCAACACTTTTATAAAGAAGTAAATGGTGGAAGAGAAGACGAGAACAGAGGTCTTCATCACTTGTGATGGACAAACTACAACTGTGTAACAGTAGGACTTCTTGATATTGTACACTTATCCAATAGCTGATCACAAACTTATAAATGCAAGATTATAAATGCAATTTTCATACCAACTCTGTGCTACCATTGCAAAACTTGGGCACTGACAAAAAAGAAAATAAGTAGGGAAAATTACCACCTGTAAAATGAGATGCTTGAGGAAAACGGTAAATAAAACAATAAGAGACCATAAAAGAAATGAAATTAGAAGTCGGAACTACACCTGTTGTTAGATTCATTGAAAAATAAGAGGCTCAAATGGTTTGCCCACTTGGCGACAATGAACCAGACTACACCAGCTGCAAAAGCGTACAATCTGAAAATGTAATCATCAAGAGGGAGGGGTAGACCAAGAAAAAGATGGACTAGTGGGGTTACAGATATTTTAAACCTCCATAATATACACAGCATATCAAGCGACCGAGCGTGCACTATCTTGGAAACCGATCATCGGTTAAACATGTGGCCCCATAACAGCAAAAGGCAGAGGAGGACAAAAGACCATATTTAAACTGTTTTAAGTTTAAGTGTAGTTTAGTGCTACCACTACATATCTTCACATGCACACAAAAAAGTTAAGAGAATCCAGAGCTGACTGTATACATGTATCAACAGTTATGAATATATTTTTATATATATATATTTGGTGACATCGTTCACATTTAATAGCAAAATGAAAACTCTACAAAATATTTATGATCAGTAATGTATATGTACAGATAGTAGCAATATGTTCAAAAACTTCACCTTCTCCACAGTGTGAACTATGAAAGGGAAACTTTCAATACACAAACCAAAGGGAAACTATTACAATACATACATCACAAGGGAGACTATTACAATACATACAGAGTAAACAAAAACTGGAGTATGTTTTGATCTTTCTTTTGTCTGCTATTTTTTTGTCATTAGGTGTAGCAGGTTTAACTAATGATCGGTTTCCGAGATAGTGCATATTCGGTCGCTTGATATGGCGTGGTCATGTGGAGTTTTAAGATATATGTAACTCCATCAATCTATTTTTTTCTTGGTCTGCCCTCTTGATGATTCCATTTTCAGGTTGTAGCTCTTGCAACTGGTGTAAGGTTCATTCTCACCAAGTGGCCAAACCATTTGAGTCTCCGTTTTTCAATGAATCTAACAGGTGTTGTTCCAACTGTTGTTCTAATTTCCTCATTTCTTATATGGTCTCTTCTTGTTTTATTTACTACTTTCCTCAAGCATCTCATTCCACTTTCTTGTTCTTTATTTCATGTTTTTGATCATCGGATAATTAAAACCTGACAATTGTCTGACCACAATGAAACACACAACATCACAAAATGGAACTTATAAAGAATGAACAACACAGGGTCTAGCTACACTAAACATGGTGGAGCAAGAAATATGAAACAATAGAGACAGACTACTTGTTCTCCTTTATACCATCAGTTGGTTTTCTTCTGCCTTTTGGCTAAGATTAAAGTGCAGTGCCCAGTTGATTGTGGTCCAAAGTGTGGGGTTTCATATAGTCAATACCTCTCTCTGCCTTTTTACCCCGGATTGGGGCATAGGCCCTCAACCAACTCATGCCAAGTCTTCCTATCTCTAGCTATCTCCTGCAGCTCCCAGTCAATACCTAAACACATATAATTTAATTCCGAGCAGCCCTCAATTGGAAGAATGAGGATGCTTTGAGTTTACACGTTCAACCGTACTGGGTCCACTCGTTGTGGCACTTCCAGGTAGGCCCAGTAAATTTAATATGTTTCAAAATTGTAATCGGTTGTCAGTAATTGATCAATCCATACAATATTAATACCAGAATGTCACCAATTAAAGTTTATCTGGAACAGTGTTATTATCACACAAACAAACTCCTCATTTCCTGCTGGTCAAGGACAACGAGTCAAGACTTCAAAGTCTCATTAAGAAGGGCATCCCAGGCATAGCTGTTCAGGAATGCAATGGCTGGGTTTTTCAAAATAAATTAAGCAGAAGAAGCCCTTATGAAAATAATACAGGAATTCCCGATAGATAACTGGGATGACAGTTTATTTAACATTGTCCTAAAGGTTAGTAAGACTAGAATTTAAATTAAGCAGGAATGCCAGACAAACATACAGAGGATTCCTCAGGAAACCAGACGCCATTATAATCCGAGATCATTAGTAAGAGATTTTTACCTATATGGAGGACTTTTGGGTCAAGACAAAGGTGGGTTTTTGATCGCATATGAAGAGGAGAGAGACTTGCAGAAGAGGGAAACTTGCAGAAGACAGAGATTTGCAGAACTTGCAAAAGGCAGACTGAATGGCCCAGTGTGTTGCGTGAAGAGACCTTCACTGAGGTTGGATGTGTAATTATGACTAGACATGTACTGACTGAATGTAACAATTTGAAGAAGTCACGGATTTTGGAGAGAAGGAATCTGCGCCTCTTGTAGACGTAAACGGTGCGTCAGAAGTTGAGTCTAACGTATAGATCGAACCAGAGGCTACATGTAAACTTACGTACTGCAAGTACATAGAAGCTATTTTGGAAAATAGACAAATCCTTCAAGTGTGTAGAAACTAGACAATTCATTCAAGTGGGTTGCAGCCAGTCAGATCCTTCAAGTGTGTAGAAACTAGACAGTTCATTCAAGTGCATAGACGCTAGACAGTTCGTTAAAGTGTGTAGAAGCTAGACAGAGCATTCTAAAGACGTCAGAATGCTAAGTAAGATATTTATGTTATTAAAGTGATGAAATGAAGTGGTAATATAGCAGCAGAGTTTGTAAGGACAGCGAACCAGAAACTTGAACTCTTGTGTTATAGAAGTATAGTTTTTGGGGAAGACTGTGTTAAAGAAGGCTTACATTTATTTAGGACTAATTAAGAATTTGGGTTGGGAATATAACAAGAAGGGTCCTTGCCTGGAACCCGAAGGGACAGCGAAAGAAGGGGAGGCCGAGAAATACATGGAGATGAGAGTTGGAGGTGGAGATCAACAATATAAAGAAGAGCTGGAGGGAGCTGCAGAGATAGCTAGAGATAGGAAAACTTGGCATGAGTTGGTTGAGGGCCTATGCCCCAAACCAGGATAAAAAGGCAAAGAGAAGAGAGAGAGGAATTTGGGTTATGTATTTTTATTGAAGCTTTATATGTATGATGCTGCTGCATATTCTATAGATGCTCTATATAGAAAACTGAGAAATGAACCATTAGAAAAATTGAGAACCAAATTAAACTCCAAGATACCTGATAAAACTAGATATTTGGCGTTATTGATTATATAATTGTTCTTGATAGTGACATGCGGGAAGAGTGTAGAGAAAGACACTGCCACATATCCTGTTTTAACCCTTTAGCTGCTAAGGACGTATATATATGTTTTTCCCATTCACTTCTAAAGACGCATTAACACGTCTGTTATTATCTCTCTCCTCTGTGGGATAAAGACGTGTTAACACGCTATACATTGCTACTATCACTGCTATAGGCGTGCATTCACGTTTGAGACCTAGAAACAAAGAGTAGTTATTCAAAGAGTAGCTCAGCCTTCAGAAAGTATGTAGCAGCGAAAGGGTTAAGGAATGCAAGTGAGTCTAGGATATACTAAGGTAACAAACACAAAAAATTAGGTATATTCTAGAAATTTTCTGTCTAAAATTGTGATAATGTCTAACCTAAACCTAAACACATATTCAGGTTCATCATCAAATAGCTTGTCCTGAGCAGAACTTTGCCACCCTAAAAGTCCTTTGGAATTTTTCTCTCATACACCAGATGTCCCGCCTCTGCTGCGGTCATGTTCAAATCATCAGTTACATAATGAATCCATCTTCTCCTAGGTCTTTCTCTTTTCCAGGATGCAGTCTTCCATAATGGTCTTCTCCAACCCTTCTGTCTTTTTATGTGTCCAAAATTCTTCAATTTTCTCACTCTTATTTGTAGCATCAGCTAGTTTTTTTTTATTCTAAGTTTCTGGATAGATCTGTTTGTTCTCTTCTCTGTCCATGATATATGGAGGACTCTTCTGTAACACTTATATTCAAAAGCACATATATGTTTTTCACTGCCTTATTAACCTTTTGAACCTGCCCTCCCAATATTACGGTATTATCATTAGTACATGTATACCTGGGGTGCCTACATATCGGGATGAGAACCCCTCCTCGTTATTTGTCGGTGTTCAGCGATAACTTGTGTACTAGTGTGACGTCAAATACAGGAAATGCTTCCCTTAAAGGTTTATCTAAATGGCGGTTTGCATCGTGTTTTGAAACATAGTGATTTTATATTTGTTTATTAATTTTAAAAAGATGAAACGATACGCTGAAAATTTCGGAAATGGTCACTCGAAAAGGATGACAACAGAGCAAGCTGTTGAACTTCTTTTAAATGATTCTGAAGATGAATTAGACTTAGAATATGATTATTCTGATAACGAAATCGAAAGTGAGTCGGATGATCATTTAGAAGAAGAATTATTTGAACCGACTGATGTTCAAATATAACAAACATGTCAGTGACTTTCCAAACATGGATTACAAAGACAGACCAGTCAAGAAAGTGAAGACACAATTTTGGTGCAAATTTTGTCAAAATTTCCTGTGTCTAAAGGAAGGATCTACATGTTGGGAAGACTGGCATAGTAAGCAGGAATACTCTAGATGATGGGGTAAGTCAATAAAAAATTATAGGACACTTAATTCTGCCAATCTATCTTGTTTTTCAAACAATTCTGATATGTGTTGTTTTTGCTCAGGAGCCCAGGGAAGAGGGTTTTTGAGGTATAGTTGGCCAGGGTTCAAAGGGTTAAATGTCCATGCTTCACACACACACACACATACATACAATTAGTATTACCATCTTTGTTTTTCTATCAGCTTTATTCCATACCACATATATGCAGCTCACAGCAGATAAATAATAACCACTGCATAGGAACACTGGTTGATTTCAAGGACACACACAAAAATGTGGCATACAGAAGAACATGACAATTAAATAAGTGACCCCCCCCAAGTGCGATTATATTCATAAGGGAAGAACAGCTCATCAAAACTTAGAAGAAATCTATCTACCAAAAGGTCAGCATTTCTGATGACCAAAAAATGAAGAGAATGGTGTAATGGAGAGATGCACCTTGCATTTTAACACATGATCACTTATAGCTCTAGAAAAGACACAGTTGTAATATATATATATATATATATCTACTGAATGTGCTATACATTTATAGACAACTCATTAGAAAAGATTTTAAAATAAAAATTTAGAGCATACATGGTTACTCACTGAAGTCCAACGATGATGGTTCTATCAATCAATCAGTCATCTAGTGAATGTTGCATACATTAATTGACAACATAAAAACATCTGGTGTGCATTTATAAACAAGTCTACGAATCCTGTGAATGTTACTAAACACATAAACATACATAGGGGTAAACCAAAAACTGGAAGCACCATTTGCATTGAAGAAAATGCAGTGACAAGTAATGTGATGATGAAAAAAAAGGTGTGTTCTATGGCTACATTACATAACACACACAATAAGGAGTATAATGACAACAGTAATAAGATGCAGAAGTAGTGGTAATGAAAAAAGTTCACATGGAAAAGAAGACTATGCAATCTTACATTGATAATTTTGATGCCTGATCAGGATTGTCACTTTTCCAATTTCTTCTTCAAACGCTCCATATCAACAACTTGTCAACCACTCTGTGTGGTTTGTATGTGATCTGAGCCTAAGAGCGATTGTACATTGTGCCTGTTATGTGCCTACAAGTAGGCCAGCACATCCGATTTCTGCGATGCTTTTTATTTACTAGGGTAGCTTCCCTAGGTCCTACATCATTCTCCTCTAACGACATGCCTTGTAGATCATAGAGGTACTATTCTTTGCTTCCCTTGCGGCCAAGGCACCTTACGGGTGAGATCCTCAAATGAACAATGATATCTCTTAAAGTAATTGGATAGACCACACTTGACATGACTTGTTTCAAATACATGTAATGTTTGATGGCTTGGTCAATACTCAACTATATAAATTTAGTAAACAATGAGAATGTGGAGTGGGGAAAGAGAAAGTCAATGCACTTCACTAACTATCAGAAAATATGTTATCAAAGTACTGTTAATATATACATATATATTATGTCTTTTGTCCCAAGTATATTGAACTTGGATCACTATATAAGCCACACCGTCCATACTGGTCCACAGCACGAACAGCAAAATGGTACTTGTTGCCTTCCAGGAACTGAGTCAGTGTACATGCCATTGGCAGTGGTAAAGCAGACACTTCACCTACCTACAGATAAACAAAAACAATTATAAAACATTACAAACAAATCTGAAAGAATTATATCAGGTTTTGTGTTCAGAAAAACCACAGAATTGTTGACTGAAACATTGAATTGTCTTGTCAGAAATCCTGCAAAGTTTGGCTTCTTACAATGGTTTTCTTTGTTTTCTCTAGCGTAACCACTTATAAACCAGTCTTTCTCATGATTTGTTGTGTCATTTGGGCTATTTGAACACACGAATGTTGTGCATTTGTATAACAAAGCTGTGATAGATGCAGCTTTAGCCCAGGTTCGGGTTGGCTCTCTGTTGTTTAACTATAGCAGATTTGGAAGAAATTAAAGTTAAACTTTTTATATATAAATTTGTCAGGCAGTGACTGTCCAGCCTATTCTCTTCAATATTTCGTTGCAAAAGGTCCCTTAACATGCTCATCTTGAACATGAGATGTGAGTTTTATCTTCGGTCTCCAACAGAACTAGACCCTCAATCTCACCTACCCTAAGAAGCCATAAATAGTGATAAACTTCCAGAACTAAAAGAAACATTAAGTGAGCTATGTACCAAAAGAAAGGTGGTGCTGCAGTGGATATTATCACAATGTGGCATACCAGGAAATGAGAGAGCAGACAAACTAGAAAAGGAAGGAACAACACAGAAACAAAAGAATCAAGTAATCACTTTCCAGAGAAAAAAACCATCAAGAGCACTAGAAAAGAAGACCAACAAAGAGATTACCACTATCTAGATAGAGCAAGACATGATATTGTTTCAATTCAGAACTCAACACAATAGACTGAACAGTCATCTACACAGACTATGATGGTTCCATTACCCACATGAGTGTGTGGACAGATAGTACAGCCGAACACATCCTGCAAGATTGTCACCTAATGAATCAACTGCGGAAAGAACACTGGCCAACAGAGACAAACATCCATGCAAAGCTGTTTGGAAGCCTTGATGAACTTACAAACACAACAACATACATCCAGAGAACCAGACTCATTGTGTAGACATTGAACAACAGCAAATGAGAAGAAGAAGATTACCATGAGATCAGGTCATTACTGCCTGTAGTACCGCTTTTTAGGGTGGTGTAAGACAGGTGGGTGAGAGCCTGAGTATTTAATGGCCACATGGGTAGTGCAGTCGTCACGAAGCTGTTCAGGTTAGAATATTTCTTTTATGCCCACAACAGAAAAAATCCTTTGCCTTACCATCGATTGAGCGCAGGTTTCCCGCATGGGAGCTGTGCTCTAATCCATTCGGCCAGACGCTCCTCAAGTATGAGATCAGGTATCAATGGAAAATAGCATGATTGTTCCATACTAGACATGAAATAAGTACTTTTGGAGCGTAAGTTGAACATGGTATCTAACACAAAAGACCTCCCAAACTTTGGTTCTTCTGCTTCGAACGTTCCATATTGACCACTTTTTAAAACAACTTTTTGTGTGATTTGTATGTGATCTGAGACCAAGAGCAATTATATGTTGTGTCAGTTATGCGCATACAAGTAGGCCAGCACATCCGATTTCTGCAACATTTTTATTTACTCTGCTAGCTTCCCATGGCCCCTACCTCAGTCGCCTCTTACGACATGCCTTGTAGGTCGCAGTGTTACTATTCTTTGTTCCCCTAGCGAGCCCTGGCAGCACACAGGCAAAGTAAATTCAGTACACTGAATAAAATCATTTCTGATGATATGCTGGTGCTATGTTGTTGATGCTCTACCATAGGGTAATACAATGATTATTCATACCTTTTTCCACAAACTTGATCTTGGAGTAGCTGAATCGGATTCTTGATATGCATACAATTGGTAAGCTGATATTTTTTCTACATCAGATAAGGAAGGCATGTTCCATGACAGCACTATGCCTGTGGACATAAGTTTGAGGATGTGCTTATATGAACATCAAATTTTTAAACTGGGGAGCATTTTAATAAGTTAATCAACATCACTGTATCAACATCATTTCCTTCTTTCATTTGAATAAGAGTATGGAGTCGCCACTGTAGCTGGCATCCTTACAAAATACATGTATTTCTTCTTCGAACGCTCCATATCGACCACTTTGTTAACCACTTGGTGTGATTTGTATGTGATCTGAACCTAAGAGCAATTGTACATTGTGCCGCTATACACCTACAAGCATATCTACAAGTACACCTACAAGCACATCTCATTTCTGCGATGTTTTTTTATTTACTAGAGTAGCTTTCCTAGGTCCTACATCAGTCGCCTCCTACAACATGCCTTGTAGGTTGCAGTGGTACTATTCTTTGCTTCCTTTGGGACCCGCGCCACACGGCGAAATATATGTACAAAATCTTTTATTGAAAACTGATTGTTTTACTGGAATCTAAACTATACAAGAACGGTCAAATGTAAAAACAAGAAGAAAGATAGCCAATAAAAAGATAAATACAGGCATTATTTATGTTGTGGTACCCTTTGTTCGTGGCCCCCAGCAACATAAGGCCAACTAGCTCAGGCGGGAAAGCCAAAATTCCTGCTTAATGGGGGCTGGTTTTTATAAGTCTTTGATAGAACACTGTTTTCTGGAATTTTACTGAGTCCATGGTAATTTATTGATGAAAAATGTTAGTAATATTGATATATAACCCTGGCAGTCAAGAGATGTGTAGAAATCACAAGGCACTTGTTTACATTTCTATATTAACATTGGTTAGATCACATCACTTTCACCATAAACCACAAACCTTGTTACAATTCTTTTTCTTGCGTTAGCCGCTATGAATTCAGGCGTGGTCTCTTTAAGTCAAGGTTATATTCACTATAAGCAATGTCAAATCTATGGTTCTGTACAAGTATTTGAACTAAGCTTACATGTGACCAAGTAAGATATATGTTTATCTTAATCAGGCGTAGTCTCTTTAAGTCAAGGTTATATTCACTATAAGCAACGTCAAATCTATGGTTCTGTACAAGTATTTGAACTAAGCTTACATGTGACCAAGTAAGATATATGTTTATCTTAATCAGGCGTAGTCTCTTTAAGTCAAGGTTATATTCACTATAAGCAACGTCAAATCTATGGTTCTGTACAAGTATTTGAACTAAGCTTACATGTGACCAAGTAAGATATATGTTTATCTTAATCAGGCGTAGTCTCTTTAAGTCAAGGTTATATTCACTATAAGCAATGTCAAATCTATGGTTCTGAACAAGTACAGTGGAACTCCAATATTCGTCATTAATCCGTTCCAGAGGGGATGATGAATATCGAAAAAGACGAATATCGAACAATTTTTTCCCATAGGAATTAACTAAAAATGGATTAATTCGTTCCCGGCCTCGAATATTGCGTATCTATTCTATAACAAAATAAATTTTCACTTGAGAATCGATTCCGAAATCATTTCAAACACTGTACAATTTAACTACAGCACATATTAACCAGCGTACTGCCATAAATAATACGTAATATGCACTGTGTAGGCCTTCATAAATACATGTAGTACACTAAACACAAATAAAATTTCGACAGCATCAGCGAATGTTAATGGCCTAGGCCTTTCATTCTGTAAATCTTGATAAAGTGACCTCGCTTTTCCGCAAATTATAGCTTCTGAAACACTATCACCAGCCCTTTGTTTTTCAGTTATCCAAACTAATAACAACTTTTTCATGTCCTCAATGATTGGCGATCTATTAGAAGCAAGAATTGTTACACCTTGTGCGACTTCAGCTGATTTAATAGCATCCTTTTTTTTATTATGCTAGCAATGGTAGTTCTTGGCATTTCAAATTCCTTTACTAAATCGACGACACGTGTTCCAGCTTCAAACTTAGCAATAATTTTTTTTAAAAAAATCAATGGTACTTCGCACTGCTTTTCTTTTTTTTTTACCACCATTATCGTCACTACACTTCTTACGTCCCATGGTCACTAAATTTTTGTAATAATAAATTGCAAAAACTGCAAAAGATTAAAAAATAACAAGAGTTTTATTGCGTGCACTTTCAAACAAGCGCTTCAGCCAAACAACCGACACAAAATGGCGATCAGCTGCTTTCTGCCGGCTACCGGAGGTAGGACGAATATTGACTTTCGGACGAATATCGAAAACAAATTTTGACGCAAAAACAGGCCGAATATCGAAAAAGACGAATACTGGCGGGGACGAATATTGGAGTTCCACTGTATTTGAACTAAGCTTACATGTGACCAAGTAAGATATATGTTTATCTTAATCAGGCGTAGTCTCTTTAAGTCAAGGTTATATTCACTATAAGCAACGTCAAATCTATGGTTCTGTACAAGTATTTGAACTAAGCTTACATGTGACCAAGTAAGATATATGTTTATCTTAATCATGTAGCATGCAGTTACCTTGAGAGACTCTAGAGATTTTCAAACTGGGCTTTGGAGGTCGTTTCTTGGCTGTGGGAGGTGCGTTACCCGTATCCATATTTGATGGCAATGGAGCTGGATGTTTATTCTATCATTTAAAAAAAAAATACATTTAAAAGTGATTACACATAACATAAAATATGTTCAAAGTTAGTTATGAATGTGAGACATGATCAACCATACCATTCTGTGCTACACGTATGATCACAAAATAAAACAACACAACCGGAAGATGGAAAATTAATCATAGAAAAACCTCAAATAAATACTAGGTTTAATAATGTTATTTTTATTTGAATATTTTCTGCAGTTTCAAGCTTTGCAATAGTGAAACCTCAGAGACTGTATTGTTATACGTTAAATAAATAAAAATATATTGATGTTGCATGTCCTTTGCAGAATTTGCTCTCATCAAAGACTGTCTGAAAGACTATTGATCTCTGCAGATTTTCTGTCCTCATCATCTTTTGAAGGGTTTTAATGTCCCCTGCTATTCCTCTTCAATGATCCAGTCGACCCCCTTGCCAATGTTTGAATATCTCGTTGTGTTGTTTTGTTCCTATAATGTGTTCCATTTATCTGGACTTGGAGAAGATCATCCTGCACATAGCAGTCCATGATAAGTGCTAGATTGCTAAGCCACAATGCGTGTGTGTGGTTGAATTCTGTTCATGGATGTTTAAGTGGTGTGTTGTTCAGAATCTAAATGGTGCCTGACTCTTCATGTTTTGATCATGGGGTTTGGGATTGATCATTGATAATCCACTCTTCCCATGTTCATCGCCCAGTCTCATCTTCACAAAGCACACTCTGCGTAGTTGTTGTGAATTCTGCTTCAAGGCTGGATGGTCTGTAGTCCGAATGTGTTGGAATTTCCCGAATCGACGAAGTAGGTGACTCTAGCCTCAACTGGGTATGAAGGTTGTGAAAGTAAAGGGGTGGCTGAATGTGAAATCACCTCCATGTCCGTCACAAATACAGGCCCTAACTCTGATGACCTATCCAAGGATGAAAGGTTCCTTATTACTTTACTAAACCACTGGGATGTTTTAATGTTACCAAAATATCACAGTTTCCGTGACATGCTATTATTTATGAGCCAATGCTCTAATGAAAAAGTTTAAAATTAAAAATGAACTTAACTGATTAGATACTGAATTGAAAAAAGGGCAGTAGCTGAATTAGATTTAGGTCCTATTTTCCCATTGCAGGTGTATGTACAAATTCAGCTGCAGTTTTCTTAATTATTAACAGATTTATAGGAGTAAAATACAATTTTGTATGTAAATGAATTTTCTTTATGATTGTTCTAAAACCAAAAAAATAGTGGAGCTCCCAGCAGCTTATAGTAGCCAATCAGTTACGAATAATCTACTCGATATGAATATGTGAATAATGTAAGTACTGACAAAATGATACTACTTACACCGATGAGAAATGATTGTGGCAATGATAAAGATGCAGCAGCCGTAGCAGGATTGGAAGCAGGAGATATTGCAGCTGGCACAGAATTTTGTGATACAGCTCTTGCATTTGTTGATATGTTAGATTGTCCTTGAGAGTTATAAGTATTGCTTGTAGAACTTGTCCTTGAACCTGGTAGCAAAGCCTGAGCTGTACTAGAACGCTGAGCAGGTGAGTTGGTGACTAGTTGAGACCCCGCAGCAGAAACTGGAGAGTTGCATGAAGTTGGTAGTTGAGAAGCTGACATTGATGATTGTAAGATTTGATTGCTGGAATTTAATACAGCTCCAGAAAGTCCTTGTAATAGTGGATTTTGCTGAACAAAACCATTCACTGGTGTAGATGATGCTGTTTTACCTCCTGATAAAAGTTTATTTATAGTATGGTTGACTGGTTGCGACACTGTCGGTCTTGATGCCTTGGTGGCAACTGCATTTCTAGAAGTCTCTTCATCATCTGTCAAGTCTATAAGGTTGACACCAGTAATTTGAGTGCCAGGAGCGTTCCCACTCTGTGGCAACACCATTCTTTCATTCTGTGCTGCTGCAGGAATATTAGCAATGGAACGTTTATAAAGAGGTGGTCGTCCAGGTCTACCAGTTCTCTGCACTTGTGGCTGTACACCTGTAGGTGAATTTCGTTGTGTAGAATTACTGGACACAGCAGCTGTTTGCTCCTAAAATAGACAATGAAGAGAATTGATCTGTAATTCAAAAAGTTACAAATGTCTTTCTAGCTATATACTTGCAACAAAATGAAAAGTATTCATCTCAGAGGTCTTTGAACACTCATATCGACCACTTGTTAAATCACTCTTTGTGATTTGTATGTGATCTGAATCTAAGAGCGATTGTACATTGTGCCAGTTATGCACCTACAAGTAGGCCAGCACATCTAATTTCTGCAACGCTTTTTATTTACTAGGGTAGCTTCCTAGGCCCCTACTTCAGTCGCCTCTTATGACATGCCATGTAGGTCACAGTATTACTATTCTTTGCTCCCTTGAAACCCGGTAACACACAGACGCTTTATATACTTAAAAGCATAGCAACATTTCCCAATTTAAGTCCAAAACTTTTCTTTATTACCAACTGACATAGACCGACAAATCGGTCAGTGGACAAAATCCTGTATGAAACAACAGCAAAATCTACTATGTTCGGCCTGTGGCCATCCTTTGCAGGGAGACATGACTGACCTACACTGTGGGACTTCCTTATCCACTGTTATCTATCAGGTTGTCTTTGGTCTGCTCCTTTGTCTTTCTTCCAGGTTCCACTGTACGACAGTTCTCGTGGTGGTCTCTGGATCGCTTCTGAGTGTGCACGAACTAATAGTTTTCAATGAACCAAGAAACATCAAGTTACCAATAATAATAAAACTCATTCCGCTCTCTTCACAAAAATAGGCTGACGTTATCAAACAATTGTAGAGACTACTGCAGTACTGCAGATGTCTCTCTCTTTCTCTCTTGCCTTTTACCGGGTTGGGGCATAGGCCCTCAACCAACTCATGCCAAGTCTTCCTATCTCTAGCTATCTCCTGCAGCTCCCTCCAGCTCTTCTTTATATTGTTGATCTCCGCCTCCAAATCTCGTCTCCATGTATTTCTCGGCCTCCTTTTCTTTCGCTGCCCCTGGGTTCCAGGCAAGGACCCTTCTTGTTATATTCCTCCGGTTTTCGAAAGTGTGTCCTATCCAGCGCCAGCGTTTTTTAACCTGTTCGCTCACTGGAATCTGTCTTGTTCTCTCCATAAGTTCCTCATTTGTGACCCTATCATACCATCTTATTCCCTCTATTCTGCGCAGACACCAGTTGATGAATGTTTGCAATTTATGCGCTATTGTTTTAGTTGTTCTCCATGTTTCTGACCCATACAGTAGAACTGCTTTAACATTAGAGTTAAATATCCGTATTTTTGTTCTAGATTTGATTTCTTTGGACTTCCAAATGTTTCGCAGTGCAATGAAAGCTCCTCTTGCCTTCTGTATTCTTATTTTAACATCTCTATCTGTTCCACCCTCTTTGTCTACGTTGCTGCCCAAATATGTGTATGATTCTACCTCTTGAAGTGGGATTTCCCACAGGGAGATCGAGTTGTCGCTTGTTGGTTAATTCTCAATATCTTTGTCTTTCCCTTATGAATGTTCAGCCCTAGTTGCTGGGACCTTTGATTCAATGTGTTTAGCTTATCCTGCATCTGATTTCGTGTATGTGACAGAAGGGCTATATCATCAGCGAAGTCCAGATCATCTAGTTGCTCTGTCAGAGTCCATTGGATTCCATTTCTGGTGTTAGTTACTGTGGTCTTCATAATCCAGTCTATTGTCAGTAAGAACAACAAAGGTGATAGAAGACATCCCCGACGCACTCCTGTTTCTATTCCAAAAGTATCTGTTAGTTTACCTTCATGAAGAACTCTACATTTCATATCTGTATATGTTGCTTTATTAGGTTAATAATTTTCTGTGGGATTCCATAATGCCTCATTAATTTCCAAAGGGTTTCCTTATCAATACTGTCAAAAGCCTTCTCATAATCAACAAATCCGATATAAAGTGGGGATTTCCATTCAATACTTTGCTCTATTATTATACGTAATGTGGCTATCTGGTCAGCACAGGATCTATTTGGTCGTAAGCCTGCCTGTTCATCTCTTAGCTTTATATCGATGGCCTCTCTCAATCTCTCCAGGATGACTCTGCTTAGTATTTTCCCAGGTACTGACAACAGCATTATTCCCCATAGTTTTACACTTCACTGCAGATGTAAAGATGGTAAAAGTACTCACATTGGCAACAAAACCAGATGAGCTCTCACTCTCTTCACTGACTTGAATACCTACAGATTTATTTGCTAGGCGCTGTGGATCAAACAATGAGAGAGTATAAAAATACATAGAAAAAGTGATTATTGGTGTCAACTACAAAATGTACGAGTCCCTAAAGATCTATGGGTATTAAGCAGAAGGATTGACTTCATTGCATTGGGTATTACCCAATATAGCTCAGTACCTCTCCACAGAAGTAACATGTCATCTGCCAAGAGTACTGTACAAAGCATGAACTAAGTAGCTCTGGCAACAAACCTCAGGATCTCTGGGGAAAAAATGCACTTGTGAACAGAACGATACGGTCCAGATTCAAACCCACGAACTTAGGAACTCACGGCAAAGGATTAACCCCTTAGCTACAAAGAGCCCCTCTCCAAAAGATTCTTAGGATATAGGCATATAATAATTTAGATTTGTTAGCAGCAGCAGTAGTATAAGCAGCAGTATTACTAGTAGCAGTAGTAGATTAGTAGTATTAGCAACAGACTATTATTATTACTGTCACACAGTGACTTTGAAGAACATTTTTTAACTTAATATCTGAGAATCAACTAAGTAAGGCACAAGAACCAAACCAAGAATATATCAGATATGTGTTATACATATACTTGTATATGGGTTTGAATCAGATCATTCCTAACTCTTTCTCTGTCAACATTTTGTCGACATGTCTCTCTAGGTCTTCAATTACCACTCTTGCCACCCGGATTCCATGTCAGAGCCACATGTGGGTGTCTGGTCTTCTACATTCCTAATGTATGTCTCAACCACTTTCATTGTTGATATGGGGATGTTGAGGTGCTCTATGAATAATTCCATAGTCAAGGATGACCTACCCAGTCACCTTAGATGTAGTATTATTGAGCGTTGTGACAAGCAGCGGAATCTTGGACTAACTTTTGAACGCAGTCCTTCTTTCAAACATGTTGAACAAACTATACAGATTATAAAGTGTGGTCTTGTAGCACTCAAGGTTATGGTAGCTGTCGCTGCAGTTCAACTTGAGCAGCAACTACCTGCCCTGCTTCATCAACTGGTTATGTCTGTCGTAGATTTTGGAATTGGCATCCTTGTGATATGATATCACAATGTGAGCGACTGAAACGTGTTGGGAACGAAGGCATGTGTATTATCCTCGGCTGCATTAGAGATACTCTCATTGTGAAGGGGAGATATATACTTCAAATTCTGTCACTATGTACCCGTCATGCTAACCTCCATATAAAATCATATACACATGTTATTGCAGGTCAGAGACACCCACTACAGAAGAATACTAATGATATTAAAGAAACAAAAATCAAGCATGGCATGTCACGGATAGCCCAAGTTGAGAGAACAACTGGTCAAGTGACAATAGCGTCAAACCATACTGAAAGGGGAAGAATGTAATTCCATAGATTAGAGCTTGGTCAACTTCCACAATGTTATTCTTGGAAAAGAATACAATCATTTTTTCTGGAACGGAATGTGGAAATTGATGTAAAATGAAGGCTGAACTCGCGATTAAGCAGATTATGGAAGATAACAAAAATGATGATGATGGTGTTGTATACACAGATGGACAAAGTTAGCATGTACAGTAGGATTGTTGCAAAGCGGAATGAAGCATATAGGAACACTACTTCCAGTATGAGGATAGAGGTTGAGGATGTTGCTGCTGCTGTTTACTGGGGTTGTTGCTGTGTCTTGGCTTCAACCGATGCTCAGAAGGCCCAAAACGGCATGTTGTGGTATGAGTAGATGTTGTCTAGCAAGGTTTCCGTGGATCTACTGTCTTGGGTGTTTAACCAGCAAGCCACAGAAGTCATCAGTATGCACTGGTACCAAAAAAATCATTAGTAACAAAATGAATAATTTTCCTACAAAATTTCACCCTCAACATTACATTTGGGACTGTCATCTGTACTACAGAGTTTGTGCCACTGCCGTTGAGATCTTTATGTGTAACAAAGAGATGGAGTATATGTGATTGTTCATCGAATTACAACGATGATAGTCAATGAGATCAACACAGAAGAGATTGTAAACAAACCTTAGCAGCTAGTAGGTGGGCTTTGCGATTGTCCAGTTTTTGACTTAGGGCAGTCAATTCTACAACTGATCTTTCAAGATGTTTAGCAGTCTCTTTCCAGACATTGCTAGCAGACTGCATGCCCCTGGTGCGCAGATAAAGTCTGTCCAGGTTAGCCTTCTTCTGGTTCTTGATGAAAGCTCTCACACGTAATGTGATTAAGTTTTGCAAAACCTAAATAATGAACAATTAAAGTATATATTTAAATGTTGTCGGTGCAGTTTTACACAAACAAAACTTCAATAATGTTCTTTACAATATTTGTGTAATTTATTTTATATACAAAGTCTGAGAGTCTACTACTGTCTTTTTCCCAGGTGGATGATGGAAATGGTTGTCCACTCTGCCATTAGCGTAGGGGTTGGAGCTTTAATTTGTGTTCCATGGCTAGATGAGTCACCATTGTTGTGTTATATCCGTGTTTATCTTTTTCTTGGTCTTCCCTGGTTGGTTGTATTCCATTCTCATTAAATGTCCAAACCACTGCATTTGGTGCATGCAGTTATGCCCACTCTGCTTCTGATGTCCTTGTTTCGTAGTCTATCTTTCCTGGTGACCCCTACCACCTTCTTCAAGCATTTCATTTCACATGTGGTGAGCTTTCTGTGGTGTGTTGCTGTCAGAGACAAGTGTTGGAAGAAAAATACTTTTTTATCATCTGTCTTTTCACTTCCATCTTGATCTTTGGGTGTTGTGGTAATGGTTCTAGCATTTGCTTTCTGGCATCTTGTCTCTATTTCTCTATCGAGTTTTCCATCCTCTGTGAAAATGCTGCCTATTTGAATTTAGAAACTTGCTTTACTCTGGTGTTGTCTATTTGCTTGGCATGAGAGTACAAAAATTAAATTTTCATGCAAAAAAAACCTCAGTGGACTAGCGATTATTCAATTCAGAGCATGTATCATATCCACATCAAAAGGTTTGCTAGCTGTAGTTGATATCCAATATTCTCGTGTCTTTTCATTTTTTGTCATGCTGGTACATTTTATTATTCTGCAATTGTCCACCTCTTGATGATTTCATCCTACTTATAACACTGTTTTTTTCTTGCCTCGTGCCCTCAACCCTTTCTACTAGTACAGTTTTTGACAGAATGCCTCATCATGCAGTATGTGATTTACAGAACAACTCTCATCACAGCTAGTTTGAATAACTCTCTGCATCTAGCAAGTTCTCCCATCATGTTCAAGGTGTCTTTAATGTACTTTAGCCACTGCCACATTGGTCGTCCATTGCCTTGTAGGAACTATGTCCTCCAATACTCCTCTCTCCAAACCAGTGACGTTTAATCTGACTAAAATGTTTCGGTTTTGAGGACATTGTATTGTTTATGAGCCAATGTTCCTCGATGTTCATGTTTTGTAGAATGTCTATAATTTTTCTCCTTTAATGTTTGTGTTATGGTCCATGACGCACATAATTATGTTGCCACAGGAAAAATGCATGTTCTAAGAAGTTTTACTTGTAGGGGTGTCTTTGTGTCAAAAGTCTTGTTTACTATTTCTATTTACATCCCTAAATGGTTTCAAGACTTCCTTCTTTACCTTATTCTGCCAATTAAAATCTTAAAAGAGCTCTGTCATATCTGAGTGTTCAGTATTTCCATATGTCTGCGCCATAATCAAGAGTAGTGTACATGTCTTTGTACCAAACAGTCAACAGTAGTATCCATGTCTCTGTACCATACAGTCAACCGCAGTGTCCATGTCAAGAGGAGGGTCCATGCGCCTCTGTGCCATACAGTAGTGTCCATGTCTCTGTGTCATACAGTAGTAGTAAGGTAACAGAGAACAAAAGACTAAAAAAAGCCAACTTAAAATTCTAAGACTAAAAAAACCAACTAAACATTCTAAGTCTGTAGTAACATAAAAACAACTGAGAACTCAACTAAAACCCACTAGAAATTCTACAGTAGTAACGAAACAGCCGAGAACTCATCTAAAGCCCACTAGAAATTTTAGTAAGTAGTAACGTAACAACCGAGAACAAAAATTATTAAAAACCCACTAGAAAATGTAGTCTGTAGTAACGTAACTGAGAACTCAACTAAAAACTCACTATAAATTCTAGTCAGTACTAACATAGCAACAGAGCTCTACTAAAACCAACTAGAAATTCTAAGTCTTCTTCTTCTTTGCGTTCGTTCTTTACACCAATTTTAATCACTCTTTGTGATATGTTTGATCTTTGCCAAGAACGTGTATACGTTGCACATTGGTTTGGTAGGCCCTAAACACATAGACTTCTACACGTTTAGGACATGTGCATCCGATTTCAGCCAAACCTCCTTAGTCGCCTCTTACGACATGCATGGCAGGTAACAGTGGTTCTATTCTTTACACCCCAAATTTGGGCCCAGGTAACCACTCTGGCGAAAATTCTAAGTCAGTAATAACATAAAAACAACTGAGAACTCTACTAAAACCCACTAGAAATTCTAGCTTAACAGTAATGTAACAAATGTAAACAACAATCTAACATCTAATCATCATCATCATCATCATCATCATCATCATCATCATCATCATCATCACATCATCATCATCATCATCATCATCATCAAATAGCTTGTCATGAGCAGAATTTTCCCCTAAATCCATCAAAATTTCTCTCACTCATAGGTCAAATTTCTCGCCTCTGCAGCCATCATGATCAAATCATCAGTTACATCCTAAATCTAACTTCTTCAGTGTCTTCCTCTTCTTTTGGGCGGAATGCCTCCTTCCATAATGGTCTTCTCAAAGTCTTTTTATTATATGTCCAAAATACTTAATTTCTCATTCTTATTTGTAGCATCATACAGTTTTCTTTAATTTTGAGTTCTTTCTGGTAGATCTATTTGTTCTCTTTTCTGTCCATGTTATACGAGTGACTTTTTGTAAAGCTTATATTCAAAGCACATGTTTTTCCACTGCATTGTTAAAAATGTCCATGCTTCACATCCATGTCGCCACTGGGAATATGCATGCTCTTACCATTCTGATCTTTGTTTTAGTATCAAATCCGTTCCATACACAAAGATATGGACACATCTAAAACCCATTAGAAATTCTAGAGGGTGGTCATCATCATCATCAACTTGTTATTCTTTTGCGTTCATTCTTTACGACAAATTTTAATCACTCTTTGTGATATGTTTGATCTTTGCAAAGAATGTGTATACGCTGCACATTGGTTTGGTAGGCCCCTAATCGCATAGACTTCTACACATTTTAGGACATGTGCATCCGATTTCAGCCAAACATCCATAGTTGCCTCTTACGACATGCATGGCAGGTAACAGTGGTTCAATTCTTTACACCCCAAATTTGGGATCCGGTAACCACTCGAGCGATCATCATCATCAGGTGCCATGCCGGCTGGCGTAGGCGATCGTGGATCTTCACAAATATCTGTCCCTGGTGTTTGCTATCATCTCAGATGTTGACGCTCTTCTGTGCCATGATGTCAGGCTATTCAAAATTTCCTGTCTTCCTCAATCTCATCTTCCCTTGATTTTACCAGTTGTTACAATGTGTTCTAAACCTCCCTTTCTCATCACATGCCTGAAAAATGATGACTGCCTCTTTCTGATATTGATAAGCTTTCTCTGTGTCTTGACCTCATACAGCACCTCCACATTAGTAATTTTAGCAGTCCATGAGATTTTCATCATTCTTCTGTAAAACCAGATCTCTGTGGCCCTCACGAGATTTTTCATTCTGTTTGTTTATTGTCCATGACTCGCAGGGTGGAAAGAAACGTAAAATCTGTGACCTGCACATTTAGAAACAGTCTAGAAATTCTAATTGCAACAGAATGCTCACAACACAGAACTAAAACATTCTCTTCTCATGGCTTAATCTTGTTGAAAGAAAAAACAAACTAATATGTGAATTAATATTTGGTAATGTATACTCTACCTCGCTAGAGAGAGAGACTGTTCTGTCATCTTTCAGCTTTACAGAATCTTTATCCTCAACACTTGCTGCTGCCACAGGCTTCTCTGCAAGAATCACATCATCATCAAACACTCCAGAAGAAGTACTTTTGGCTTTCTCCTCTTTATCACTTGTGGAATTTAGTCTGGAGCGCTTTGGGTCAGAATAACATTCTTCCTTTTGCAAACGTTTTCTCTCATTAACTATTTCATTATTTTGTAAACTCTCTGATGAAACCATTTTGTCAGAAGTAGCTGAAGCACTAACTAGATGAGGTTGACTGACTACCATCTTCGTCTCTGCATTATGCTTATCCCCAACTGATCCATCTACAGTGGTTGGTTTGATTTTCATGATTATTTCACTGGATTTTGAATATTCTGGTTCTTTAATAGCAGCATCTGTTTTAGAGTTTAAGACAACCTTGTCTTTTGGCATTAGTAGAATATTTTTGAAAGTATATTTCTGAGCAGAACTGTTAAGACGGTCACTTCTAGTTTTATCAGCTGCATCAGTATCTCCTGGCTTATCAAGAAAATGTTCTAAGTTAATGCCATCATCTATTGTGCCTTCTGCTTCTATTGTCTTATCTACATCCAATTTTATGTCTACAAAATTGACGTTGCTATTTTCTTTAGTTTCTTGAGACAAATTTGAACTGTTTGTTACACATTCATTTTTTAGAACATTATCCATGGAATGTGAGATACCTCTTAAATGACTGGATTTTTCACTCACAAAAGTGGTTTTGTTCCTTTCATAATCAGAGGATCTACTGAGTCCAGTTTTTTCTGAAACTGGTTCTTCATAGTTCCTGTTCAATGCAAGTGATATGACAGTGACATCTTTATCATCATCTACTCTAAGTTCTATCCCTTCAGCTGGTGTATAAGTATATGGATGGAATACTTTTGGTCACACTTTAGATCAAATAAAGAACTGTCATTACCTGTCGGCTGTTTAGCCATCTTTAAATCAATTTTTTTCTCATTTTCGCAATCATCCACAGTTGAATTTGTTTCACAAGATTCTAATCTAGATTGCTTTAAATTATCGAAATGTGTAGAATCTCCAACTTTACAAGCAACATCGTTCTCTATGCTATTAAAATTTTGATATTTATTTGAATTACTCGCAGGTGACTTAGTATAAGTACTTTTACTGGATTCATTATTACCGAAACTAACATCTACATTTACAGTACTTATTTCTTGTTGTGATCTACTTTCCTTATTCACATTTAAATCCACTAAAGGTGAATAACCTACATCCACATTTGTTTTTTTAAATACATTAAGTTTGTCTGCACCCACATCACCAATATTTGATTCCAGGTCACAGTCAGCATTGTTTATATGAGTGAGTTTGTGTATGAAATGTACGTCTTTGTCAGTCACATTCTGGTCAGTACAACTATCTGACTTGTGGAAGTCTGATCTCAGACACGAGACTGCCTTTCCATCAAAATCCTTTTTAGTCTTCACTTCTGTGACAGAAGCCACTGCAAAATAAATAGTAACCAATATTTAAAACAGGAAAAGTTAATTGTTTTGCTTCTCTTGTCTAGATTTTGACAGTTTACTGTTCTTAATGAAAATTGTTGAGCCTTATTTTCATTCTCATTGTAGTTTCTTTCTTAAAGAAATTGTACTCAATCAATATAGTAAAAATAAGAAACATGATCTAGAGAAATTAACTTTGAATACAGAAGAGCATTAATAAGAGCAATAAAAAGAGCAATAATCCAAACTAATAATTTATGTACATGTTTGAACTTTAAAGTGTGAACAGTGTAAAACAGTGTGAAAAAGTGAAACAGTATGACAAGATATAAAAAAGCAAATATAGGTAACAACAATTGCAACTTTCAGTCACATAGAACAGATTATAATACTAATGAAATTTTTTTAAATGACATTATTCCCCACTACAATTCATAACACTAAGATGACTGATGAAGTAACCACACAGGATAGTGAGTTGCTAACAAATGACATTATTCCCCACTACAAATCATAACACTAAGATGACTGATGAAGTAACCACACAGGATAGTGAGTTGCTAACAAATGACATTATTCCCCACTACAAATCATAACACTAAGATGACCGATGAAGTGACCACACAGGAGAAAGAGCTGCTAACAAATGACATTATAACCCACTACAAATCATAATATCACTAAGAAGTTGACTGATGAAGTGACCACACAGTAGAAAGAGCTGCTAACAAATGACATTATAATAATAATAATTCCCCTCGATCGTATATCGTTACATAGGGCCCTGCAAGTAATTTCTCCATATCGCTCTATCCTGGGCAACTCGCTCAATCTCCTCCATGGAACTGAGACCGATATTTCCTGCCTCTCTCAGCAAAGTTGCTTCAGGGTCTCCTTAGGTCGACCTCTCTTTCTTGAACCCTTTGCATCCCACTTCAATGCCTGCTTTGATATTCTTTGATCATTTCTCCTCAAGGTGTGCCCAACATATCTCCATCTTCTCTTTCTTATAACAGTTGTCACTAGTGGTTGACCAGACATGTCTCTGATTTCATCACTTCTGAATTCGTTCCATTTTATATTCATTATTTTTCGCAGACATCTATTTTCAAATGCATTCAACTCGCTTTCTATTTCTTTAGTCATTTTCCAACTCTCGCTGACATATGTTAGGATTGATACAACATTTGAATTGAAAATTCGTAATTTAGTTTTAATACTATATAACTTGCAGTTCCATATTTTATTTAGACTTTTAAAAGCTGATGTTGCTTTGCCAATTCGTATCAATTTCTTTTTTAACATTTCCTGTGCAATCAAAATTGCTACCCAAATAGGTGAACTGCTCTGTTATTTTTATCATTTTAGATTCCAGTGTGATATCTGCATTACTTGCCATAGGTGTCTTCATTATATTTGTTTTTCATAGCTTATCTGCAGTCCAACTTTTGATGCTATAGATGACAAGTTGTCTGTTTTTCTTTGCATATCTTGGTTGTTTCTACTTAACAAGGCAATATCATCTGCAAAATCCAAATCTTCTAGTTGTCTATTTTCTACCCAATCGATGCCAGTTTCGCTCCGCAACATTTTCGCATCACCCAGTCAATGGCCACTCCAAAAATAGCGGAGATAGAATACAGCCTCGCTTTACTCCGGTTTCAACCATAAACCAGTCGCTGTGTCCACCATCAGTGCGAACTGCACACTGTGAACCATCATAGAGGCTCTTTATAATGTTTATTATTTTGTCTGGTATTCCATAGCATCTCAGAATATTCCACAGAGAGATTCTGTGTAGACTATCAAAGGCTTTTTAAAATCGATGAAATTTAGTATGAGTGGTTGTTGCTTCTCAATATGTTCCTCCAAAATTAGTCGTAGGGTAATTATTTGGTCTAAGCAGCTTCTCCCAGGTCTAAAACCAGCTAAAAATGACATTATAATCCACTATAAATCATAATATCACTAAGCTGACTGATGAAGTAACTCTACATGAACATGATTTAATAAATGACATTACACCCCACCACAATGAAAAATAGACTCACACAGCTTCACACTTTTTGCTGCATAATTTTTGTTCTCATGTTAGCATTGGATTATTTCTGTTCCCAGTTAGTTATATTTGACTATCAATGCTCTACTGTATAATGAATAAAATCACCCTGCAGCTTAGCTGGAGTGCATAGGAAAGTGTAAACCAACATTTCTTAAACATATGTTGTAAGAAAATTAGCATATATATCTTTTTTTTTTATTGCTATATAAGCAAATGTATTCTTTGTTTACTTCTTTCATGCTGTTCCTTACCTGATTCATTCTCAATTTTTGTGCCATCCATCTTAGTCTTTGACAATAAAGTTAAGCCATTTCCATTATTTGCTGCTGGTGTGCTAGTTCTGTCACGAATATTGCTGTTTTCAACATCAGCTGCACAAACACTTACATCCATAAAGAAATCCTCTTCTGTCGAGGTGTTCGATTGCTGCCCATTGGTGATATCTAATGAATCTCCCTTGGAAAAGCCCAAATGGCGGTTTCCTAAAGAGTTATTAGATTTATTCAATGAGTGTGAAAACACTGCAAGCTCATTCTGGTTGCTGTTAGATGCTCGGTCAACACAAGTCACTGTGCTTGCACATGCACTAATGACATTGGCACCTGTATTGTAACTCCCTTTTAAATTTGGGCACTGTTTGCTAGTGCTGGCTTGAGGCACCACAGATGAGAATGATGGTGTCTGTGTGCTTAGTAAAGATGATATCATAAATGCTGATGACATACTGCGCTTTACTGTACAGTTACTGTCTAATGGTTTGGAAGAAAGTACTGGCTCTTGATTCAAATGCATGACGGTATCCTCCTTACAAATATCTGCTGCCCTGTGAGAATCACTGCTGTCATGGCGTGTGCTGGTAATTGGGATATTCACCTGACCACTGCTGTCACCATAATCTTTGCTGCTCAACATTTTTTTAAATCTGCAGTCACACAATGGAATCTGCAATATCAAGAGGCAGAAGAATATCCTCTATCATACTGTCGTTAGAGTCATGGTCGAATTGTTTCTTCTGGTGATTTCTAAGCTTAGAAGAATACTTTATTTGAAGTCTGCACAATGTTTTCCATTGAGACTGTCTCATAGACATTGGGCACATATCTTTCACTTTTGCCATTCTATTCTCTGCAATAAAAAAAATTAAAACATGTATAAATATGGATGCAAACATGGTTCTGTCTGTATTATATAAAACCAGTTCAGCATTCACCATTCTGAAGAACATATAGAGTTCTAGAATGAAAAGGAATAAAACTAAGATAATGATATTTAACTCAAATGTCAAGGTTGTCATTCATCAACAGATGCCTGTGCAGGATACTCCATCTGCGATGGTATGACAAGGAACTATGGGATAGAGCTGGACAACGCAAGTGGAACCAGAAATAAGGGGCAGAAGGTGGTGATGAATAGGACATACACTGAGGAGATCCTCTTGCAGCATCACAAGACAGGCCGTCAGATGGAAACCCCAGGGTAATATAGGTAAGGGAAGACCCAGGAACACCTGGAAACGGGAGTTGGAAATGGGATGCAAGAAAATGGGGAGAGAGTGGGGAGATCTGGAAAAGATGGCCTTGGATAGAAGGGCTTGGCAGGTCTTGGTTGCGGACCTATGCTTCCCTAGAGACAAAAAGTGAAAAGTTATGCTATCTTGAACAAGGGTTGTCCCTTGGTATAGCTGGTCGCCTGAACATTGGGGAGAGGAGGAAAAGAAATGAGATAAAGAACAGCATTGTAAAGGTTTTTCTATATGTTGTTTATGGTGTTAGGATTCTCAAACAAATGTATGCCTCCCTTATGCAAATGAGAAAAGCAGCTATCCTTATTTAAGCAGATTTCATAATAGTATCAGCTTTTAATGGTATAATGTAGATAATCTACGCATTGACAAATTATATCTACATATATATTTATATTATATCTACTACACAACAGTTAGATGATATCCGATAAAGATGATATCTGACAAAGATGATACCTGACAAAGATGATACCTGACAAAGATGATACCTGACAAAGATGATATCTGATAAAGAGTCAACCAAGGTGAATGGTCCCAACTACAAAACTTGCAGAATAATGAAAATATGAGGGGTGGGGAGAAGAGGAGTTTGTTGGCTGAACCATGGAATCCGATAGCATACGGCCTTCCAGCTCAGGTAAAAAAATTATAGGAAATCAGACCACACTCGCGTGATTTCGCATTCCAGTATTATTAGATAAAGAGAAATTCATTTTAAAAACAACTTGCTAAATCAAGGTTACATTATGTCCCAAATTAAGTTTAACATTAAGGAATATCAGTATTACAGTATTAACACTTTTCATCAATAAATAACCATGGACTCCTTGAATTGTATAAAATTACAGAAAACCTTACAGCATTCTATCAACCACTTAAAAAACCAGGCCCAATTAAACAGGAATTTTGGTTTTCCCGTCTAAGCTAGTCGGCTTATGTTGCCGGGGACCACATCTGAACTGACCTACATAATTTTCCCCTTACAGAATGTGCCAGCAGGTGTTAGAAAAACAGACGTACGCTGTAGATAAAAATAGACATTTGACGCGAAACTGCTTCCAAGTTATTGTTAATCCAACACTTTGTGGAGAATACAGCACTTTTTGTGCAGAGATGTGTCACATACCAAGATCACAGGGGGACGAACGAGAGAATCCAAATATACTTGCTTCATTTAACGTTCACATGATGTTCCGCTAACAGACGTGTCTGACTAACGGAGCAAGGATTTGTATGATTTCCGTTGTGGTGAAGCCTATTTGAAGCATGCGCCTGTTTGCTGGGAAGAAGTCAAACCTTTCATCTTCGAGGTGGTCTCTGTGACGTGGAGAAATGGTGCTCGCCTCTAGCTCCAAAAGTGTTTCCCACGTGGAGCGATCGGGCTATTTTCATGTGAACACTGATCTCAATGTAGGTGAGATCGATTTCTTGTCCTATCGTTGACGTATAAAGCACGACCTTCTCTATAAATATAGGTGGCCGTGTATAAAGACGCCTGCCTCGTTTTCAAGTTGAACACGTACAAGACCCGTTGATAGTAAACTATCTGGGGAAAAAACGGGCTGAAATTCCACTGCCCGCACAAAATTCATTAAAAATATGAATAAAATGTGTTACTATATGGAACAAAAAATGTTACTAGACTCTCACAATCATACAAAAAAACTAATTACACTGTGCATGAAATTCACAGAACAGAAAGACAGACAAGGTGTATAGAGAGGCTCCCTCCATGTCTTCTTTTTCGACCTGACGCTGAAAGGCAAAACAGGATTAGAGAATAGATGTAAGTGTTGAAATAAAATCCAGCTACTTGACTTGAATTGTGGTTCGCATGAACCAGGCAGAACTGATCTTAGCTAAGAGAAGGGTTAGTTAACATTGTGGTTACCATGAACCAGGCGGTCATACCAACTTTGGTACCAGCCAGCTACTGGAAAAGTATATGCCGAATCAAATATTACAACAAACTGCAAGAAACTGAAAGTAGTGGACAGATTTACTTATCTTGGAAGCACACTGTCCCAAAATGTCACCATAGACGAGCAAATAAATACCAGAATCTCTAAAGCTAGCAGCACTTTTGGCAGACTACATAGAAAGGTCTGGCACAGATGTGGTATTGGGGCTTGAGCAGGACATGTGGATCGAATGCCAGATTGCAGAATACCCAAACTACTTTTTATGGGGCGCTGCATAGCGGTAAACGCTCACAGGGTGATCAGAAAAAGTGATTCAAAGACACACTCAAGAACTGGATGAAATCATTTAGCACAGATGTCAACAACTGGGAGAATGTTGCTCAAAACAGATGAGCCTGGCACACACTTCTTCGACACGGTTCTTCGGCCTGCGAGGCAGGTAGAACAGCACGGATGGAACATAAAACGTCAAAATAGAAAGGCAGTAAAACTCTCCACAAGTGCAAGTATACCTTGCCCACACTGTACAAAAATAGTTCAAGCCCGCATCGGGCTCACTAGTCATCTACGCACTCAGAGACAAACATAACGTAACTACATTTCCCTTTGGGATGAAAATTGTGTGGTCATCATCACCAGTGATGGAAGAGCATCACCATGAACCAGGCAGAATTGATCTTAGCTAAGAGAATGGCTATAGTCTGTCCATTAATTCGTGAGCACGTTTGAAATTGATTTTCTGAAAACTACCTGTTGGATCTCAGTGATTTTTTGCAAGCAGCCTTAGAATATCCATGACGCTAGAGAAATATTTTTTCCAAGAAAATTTGATGTTTGAAATATTTCTTCTTCAGGTTATATTAAAATCAACTTCACCGGATTGTACACAATAGTAACAGATTTACGGTACACGCGTTGTTCTAAAAATACATTATGGTAACATTGAAATATCGTGAGTTTCACGAATTCCCGTGCACCTAACCCAGTCGACTTTGAAAGTGGAAAGCATATGACGTTATAATTGGGATACCGTTTTATAGTTATAGGCGTATCTCGCTATTTGTATGAAGCTATTGTATCATATTTGTTGGCTTATCAAAACTGACATTGATATCACATTCATAATGAGTCTGAAGTGCACATTTATAACAATGCAGAAGCTTACAGTTTTATTTATACCAACACTTCCGTAGGGAATCTAAGAGAGGTCATCTATATTGCGATATTCATAACCCTGAGAAACGAACGCAACTGGCGCTTGGTCTGAATAGAGAATCCTTTTCCCGATGGATTAAACAGGACACAAAGTGCACTAATGTCAAGCAAGGAAGGAAAAGAACAATTGACGACTTTGACATAGATGTCATAAGACGGGAGCTCTTGAAAATGTTTGCGACAAATCAACTTGTTACTCTCAGGAAACTGAAATTAAAACTGCAATCAGATTGCAGCATAGACATTTCTAAAAGTACTCTATGGAAAATTGTAAGAGCCGCCGGCTTCACCTTCAGAAAACTATAGGCGGCAGGAATATTATTGTGAAAAGCCACATTTAATTGCTGCCGAAGTAAATACCTGAAGCAGATCCGTGAGCGGCGGAGGCAAGGCTATGATATTGTATATTTGGACGAATCCTGGGTCAATGCTCACCACACCAATGCTAAAGAATGGCAATCAGTAGACGGTGAACAGAAAAGAAAAATACCAAGCAGCAAAGGCCAGCGTATTATACTAACACATGCAGGAAGTAGTGAAGAAGGTCTTGTCCATGACGCTGGACTTATTTTCCAATCAAAAGTACCGACGGTAGGGACTGCCACACAGAAATGAATGGACATATTTTCAGGCACTGGATGGAGAAAGATCTACTTCAAATTCTAAACAGACCATGATGCTTGGTAATGGATAATGCATCCTATCACAACGCAGTATCAGCGGAAGACAAAGTACCAACTGCATCAAATACAAAAGATCAAATTAGGACTTGGCTTGCTAAGGAAAATGTCAGCTTCGATGATACATATTTGAAACCTGAGTTGTTGCACCTGGTGAGGATGACAAATAAGACAAAGGTGTTTCATATTGACAAAATCATTGGGAATACGGCCACACGTCTTTGCGACTACCTCCATATCATGCTCACCTCAATCCGATAGAGCTTGTCTGGGCTAAAGTAAAGGGCAAGTTGCCGAACAGAACAGGACGTTTAAAATGTGTGATGTTGAAGTTCTGACACGTGAGTCCTTCTCAGTGATAGACATGCAGTTCTGGAAGAAGTGTGTTGAACATGTGCTCCGAGAGGGAAAACGAGTACTGGCACCGAGATGGATTACAATTTGTCCAGCCAGTAACAATTATCAACCTCATGGAATCGTCAGATTCGGGATGATACAAATCATATTTTTATTACAGACTGAGAAATAGCAGCGTATACATTTCCATATCCAAATGCGTCTACCATCATACAATTTGTGGTGAAGTTAAGACACCCTGGGGTCTAATGGTGACCGAAGGGAGGACTAACTGTTGCATATTGTATCCAAGTTCACGATTGCACATAAAGGGCAACACACTTAATTACTTGACCTATCAAGTTAATATGGAGATACACCTATGAATAGAATTGACATGTACAAATTCTAGGGATACTGTAAAATCTAAAATTTGAGCCCCTGTATTTGCAATTGTCATAAAAGATCAAAGGAATTCGCCGATGTGCAAAATCTGTAGCATCTATGGACTACTGGTTAGCTTTATTTTAGCGTCATGGATATTCTAAGGCTGCATGCAAAAATCACTGAGATCCAACAGGTAGTTTTCGAGAAAATCAATTTCAAACGTGCTCACGAATTAATGGACAGACTATAGTAACTGACGTCTTACAGTCATTTGCTTCTGGTAGACTCTGGTCCGTTTACCAGAAAGGTCTGGAAGTAAACATTGAAGAAAATTCCCCGGTCGGTGGAATGTGGTGCTCCCAACGACATGTTATTTTCACCACTTAGCTGGCAACTTATTATGTCACTGTTTGTTTAAGTTCATTCTTATCACCAAGTTACTCAAGAACGTGAGTACGTTGCGCCCCCGTTAAACTCCACAAGGCATGGACATACATGTATGAATTTCGGGCGAAGTGTATGCATATAACAGCGTAAACTTGCGTGGCTCGAGCATGTGATGAGACATAGCTCACTCTCTAAGACTATCCTACAGGAAACAGCTGAGGGTGGAAGAAAGAAAGGAGGGCAGAGAAAATCCTGGTTTGACAACATCAAGAGCTGGTCGGGGCAGAGTTTCTCCACACTCGCTCGAGGAGTTGAAGACAGATTCATGGCGTGCTTTTTGTGCTGATATCTCCATAGTGACACTCTACAACCTAACGGTTATGGGCTTTATTATTATTATATTATCTAACACGACACTAATGTGTACAAATGGAGAACTGTGAGATTTTACAAACCCCACTTTAAAGTACCCCATCTGGAGTTATACTATAGCATGATATCAGATCTGATTGATCATAGAGAGGCCGTAAGAGCCGACGGACTCGGGTCATTTATGTCACTGTTACCAACCTCTATCTGTGATCATTACTTGTAACATATCATTCACGAGGAGAAAGAGTATTGGGTGCACGGGCAAACATATACTTTCTTTAAACTATTCTACCCTGTTCGTGATTCTTGTGTGATGTACTTTTGTTTTTGGTGCCCATTCTGATCCAGTATCAATGAATTCAGCATCTTTACAGAGGAACAATAGATACATCCAGAAAATGCCATTTAGAGTGTTGGGTTATTTTTTCTGAGGCAAATTCCTTATAGAACAGCTATGTTTTCAGAAGTCACCTTTAGAAGCATGAAATCTTTGGGTATGAGATTTACTGGAGCAGAGGACTTACTGTATTTACTGTACTGAGATTTACTGTAGCAGCACAATGACTTACTGTGTGCGGCACAAGGCAACCACGATACTTTCGGCTCCGACCAAACACAGTAAAAGTACAATTTTAAAGCATATTCGTACAACACTGTGGCAGTGCTTGACAGTGACGCATACAACCCTATGTCTAGTGCTGGAAAGTGACACATACAACAATATGTCAGTGCTGGACAGTGACACATACAACAATATGTCAGTGTTGGACAGTGACACATAAAACAATGTGTCAGTGCTGGACAGTGACACATACAACAATATGTCAGTGCTATACAGCGACACGTACATTATGTCAGTGCTGGACAGCGACACGTACATTATGTCAGTGCTGGACAGCGACACGTACATTATATGTCAGTGCTGGACAGCGACACGTACATTATGTCAGTGCTGGACAGCGACAGGTACATTATATGTCAGTGCTGGACAGCGACACGTACATTATGTCAGTGCTGGACTGCGACACATATAACAGCTATATGAGCACATTTCTCCAGTCTTTTATTTTAGTATATCTCCCAAAACTATGACAAGTTGAACCGTAAATGAAGAGAATATTCACACAAGACCCTAGACACAAGTGACACTGTTAAGATATCTTTCTTTTCTTTAATCCTGTTTTGCCTCACAGCGCCACAACATGTGACCCAGATCTCAACAATCGAGAGCGGCGGAAGATTAGTAAGTACTGGGAGAAGCAATGATGGGAAGGGGGAATGAGGGAGGGAGAGGGAGATAAATGGGGACGGAACAATGTGTGAATTGAATCAGAGCCAACTATAAACGTATGGGCCTTCGGACTCAAGTAAATTCAGGTAAGAATTATGGGAAATCAGACCCCAACTACACCACGTGACCTCGCATTCCAGTATTGGTGTATATAGACGAATTCATTTTAAAATCAACACAAAATGCTAAATCGAAGTTATATTATGCAAAAAGTTAAGTTTAACAATAAGGAATATCATTATAATGAATATTTTTCACCAATAAATAACCATAGACTCATAGAATTGAGTAAACTTGCAAAAAAGCTTGCAGTGCTCTATCAAACTTCTATATTTTCCGGCGAATATCGAAATAGGGGAAGACTGCAGTAAAACTTGGTAAATAGTGAAACACGTACAAACAAAGTACTATAGTTTTACAAAATACATAAACAGTGACGATAAACAGCAACGTTTCGACCAACAAGGCCTTTATCAAGCAAACGAACAAACAGGAGTGACAAATTAAAATGAAACACAAATGGACGACCAAATACCAACGTATCTAAGGAAAATCTGGAATAAAACGAATAACGAAATAAATGTAACACAAAAAACACACATAAAAACTAGAAATAGAAAAGAAACAATGAAACATCTAGTAAATATATAACTTGAATACATGCAACATAAACCAATATAGATTATAAAGCATGGGAAGAGAAAGTACTAAGAAGCATAAGAATGTAATACATGCAACATATACCCATAGAGATTACAAAGCATGGAAAGAGAAAGTACTAAGAAGCATAAGAATGTAATACTTCCTGAATGCGGCCTTCCTGAAGGTATAGTTCTTTGCTCCATACCACTATTGCACCGCCTTTATCGGCGGGTTTGATAACAATGTCATCACGTCGACGGAGGTGTGAGAGAGCACGAAATTCGGACGGAGACATGTTAGAATGCCCTAGGCGTTTGGGGTGGAGCAGTCCAATATCGTGTAAAGTATTCTTGATGTAGAGATCAAGAGCGTTGGAGACACCAGGTTGGGTGTCCATGATTGACACTATACGAACTATAAGAACTATACCTTCAGGAAGGCCGCAACCAATTACTTGACACCCAATTCTATAAAACTAGTTCTTCTGATGTCACACTATCTAACAATAGTAAAGTCCGTACAGTAATTAAGAACTTAATTGCCTCTAACGACCTTCCTACCGGCGCATCATCACTTTGTGTCATTGATAGCTGTTTAGGAAAACCCGCCTTTTATATGCTCCCCAAATTCATAAACTGAACAATCCGGGTAGGCCCATCGTTTCTGCTTGCTCTTGTCCTACGGAACATATCTCCGAATTTCTTGATAGTATCTTCAATCCTATAGTCACCACACTACCTTCATTCTTGAAAGATACGAACCACACCTTGTCTGTTTTTTCGTCTATTGAGTTGTTGCCTGGCAGGACTTACCGTCTCTTCCTCCTTGATGTGTGCTCATTGTACACCTCCATACCTCATTCCGACGGACTTCAAGCTCTCCAGTTCTTTCTCGACAGGAGAACTAACCCACTTGTCTCCACCTCGGCTCTCCTTCGTCTTGCAGAACTAGTTCTAACTCTCAACTCCTTTCAGTTCAATGACCAGTTCTTTGAGCAGATCAGTGGGTCGCCATGGGTACTAAAATGGGACCCAGTTATGCTTGTCTATTCATGGGTCATCTTGAGCACCTAGTATGGAATTCCTATGATGGCCCTCTTCCGTCTGTGTATCATAGATACATTGATGATTGTATTGGCATTACCGATATGCCTGAAGCCGATTTGTCACGCTTCATTAATTTCATTAATGTCTTCAATCCGGCTATTCGGTTTACATCTCACATCTCTACCTCTTGTGTCAACTTTCTTGACATCACTATCACTATCAGCATATCCACCATCACTACATCAGTATACTACAAGCCTACTGATGCACATAGTTTTCTTCTTTATACCTCTTCCCATTCCCAGGCTTGTCGTGATTCTTTACCATTCTCTCAACTCTTGCGCCTTCGTCGCCTCTGTAGCGAGGACGACGATTTCCTCGATAGAGCTCACGAGATGCTGGATTTCTTTCGTAAGCGCTTATACCCGGATAAGGTGCTTGCTTCTGCTATGCGGCGCGTTCAGCAAATTTCTCGCCAGGAGGCTCTCTCTAAACAGCATAGAACTTCCAATTCTGACAGAGTGAAACTTGTCTTAACTTTCCACCATCATAGTTCCCTTGTGAAGAAAGTCTTATTCCGTCATCTCTCCATTCTTCAGTCTGATCCTGATACACGTTCAATCTTCCAACACTATCCTTTGGTGGCGTACAGACGGGACAGAAGCCTTAAGGATATGTTGGTTCACAGTCGCCTCAAGCCTAACATCCAGAGTCATTTTGGCACCATCCAGTGTGGCCGTCGGCGCTGCAACACTTGTGCTTATGTAATACAGACCCGCACGGTGTCTTTTCCAAAGCCACGTTCGTTGTTGAAGACAGTTTCACGTGCGAGTCCCGTAATATTATCTATGCCATTATCTGCAAGCGGTGCAACAAGGCCTATATTGGGGAAACCGGCAGGAGACTCAGTGACCGATTCGCCCAACACTTGCGCGATATACGCCAATGCTCTGTGACCCTGTAGCTACCCATTTCAATGATACTGGCCATTCAGGAGCTTGCGATGTCCAGGTCACAGCCATCCGATCATGTTCCTCTGATGATCGTAGTCGATTTGCTCTGGAGAATCGGTTGATTTCTTTGTATGGTACCTTGCGACCACGCGGGCTCAACGTATTACATTCTTATGCTTCTTAGTACTTTCTCTTCCCATGCTTTGTAATCTCTATGGGTATATGTTGCATGTATTACATTCTTATGCTTCTTAGTACTTTCTCTTCCCATGCTTTATAATCTATATTGGTTTATGTTGCATGTATTCAAGTTATATATTTACTAGATGTTTCATTGTTTCTTTTCTATTTCTAGTTTTTATGTGTGTTTTTGTGTTACATTTATTTCGTTATTCGTTTTTATTCCAGATTTTCCTTAGATACGTTGGTATTTGGTCGTCCATTTGTGTTTCATTTTAATTTATCACTCCTGTTTGTTCGTTTGCTTGATAAAGGCCTTGTTGGTCGAAACGTTGCTGTTTATCGTCACTGTTTATGTATATTTTCCGGCCTCTTTCTGATCTAGATCAGGAACCCCTTGTCAGTTGTCTGGTATTGTTATCTACAGTTGACTGTGATTGAATAGAGGCTGGACAAAGAAAAACCACTGAAGATATAATGGGCATAGGGCAATCATGTCTTCGAAGGCTCAGTAACGACCACTTGCTAATCCACTTTTTGTGATTTGTATGTGATCTGAGCCTAAGAGCGAGTATACGTTGTGCTAGATATACGCCTACAAGTAGGCCAGCACATCCGATCTCTGCAAGGCTTTTTATTTACTAGGGTAGTTTCTATATGCCCATACCTTAGTCACCAAGTTTTGTAGGTAGCAGTGTTATTATTCTTTACTCCCCATTAGAGCTCCGGAAACACACGGGCGTGGACAATCATCAAAAGTTACCACTAAAACCAATAATCATTAAAAGCTACCACTTAAACAAATAATCATTAAAAGCTACCACTAAAACCAATAATCATTAAAAGCTACCACTTAAACAAATAATCATTAAAAGCTACCACTAAAACCAATAATCATTAAAAGCTACCACTTAAACAAATAATCATTAAAAGCTACCACTTAAACAAATAATCATTAAAAGCTACCACTTAAACAAATAATCATTAAAAGATACGGAAAAATGAGGGGTCAGGTAAAAGTAAGGTTAGTCATGTGTATCATCAAGGTTAAATCATCAACGTCTCACACATTCAACATCGTACATTACCCTAATAGAAACACAATGATAGAAAAGCTTATTTAATATATAAGCACTAGTGTGAACTCAGTATTTACAGAGTGACAAAGGTAGAGTTGAAGGTTATGTAGGAATTGGAAGGGGAGGAGGTGTAAAGTATTGCAGAGACACCGTAACGCTAGCATTGGATGTTAAGTTCCTTTACTTGCGTATATATATTTTTTTCCTCGGTATCTGTTCCGTGTTTAATTCACGGTAAGGCCAAGGATTGTTTTATGTTGTAGGCATAAATGAAAAATCCTAACCTGAACAGCTTCGCGGCGACTGCACTAGCCATGCATCCATTAAATTCCGCAGGCTCACGTCCCACCTATCCTACACCGCCCTAAAAAGCGGTACTACAGGCAGTAACGATAGCTTTTTTTTTTATTTAACCTGTGTCGTCTAGTTGACGCACCACTGGGTTAAAACATGCTTTCTTTAGACTTTTTGTTCGCATTGCATTTTCATTTTTCTGCGATTTTTCAGCTGGTTGGTAAGTAAGTACATCGATCTCTTTTTTTTTTTCGTCCGCTTTCAACTCAGACGAAGTTTCATCTCTGAAACTGATTTTTGCGTGAAAATCCGTTTTTCCAATTTCTTACAATGGCAGCAGCGTGCATTGTAAATTACTTTACACTGGCAGCCGTGTGCTCAATGTACTGGTAATTAGTATTCCCTCGCCATACAGGCAGATTTTCTCCGACTTCAGAGGTACTCACGTTATCGTCCTGAGTAAGACCAGGGACTCGAACAAATGCCAGACAGTAGGTTCGAACCCGAGCTATGAGGCGTCTCACAGCCAGCAGGCCGAGCTACTATCAACTACTCTAGGCAGTCCCCTATCGATCTCTAATTTAGTGTGCAGTAACTCAGCATGTGATAATTCTCTTGTCTTGAACACGAGTATAACTTAGTATGACCATACCAGTGGCAATTTTGTTATCAGAGAATAACCACAGACACTGGACACTCCCACCCCCCGGGTTCCTTAGTGCTATGACTAGACGGACAGTCTAGACGGACTCTTGTCCGATGTGAGTAAAATAACCAAAGATATCTAACTCTTCAACATTGTGTACAACATCAATAGAACATGACTGTGAAGAAGGGCAATAATCTAAGCGCTGATTGATCATTGAAGAAAAAAACATGTCCGTAACTAAGGGTTTATTCCGATTTTAAAAAAAAATATTCCCATTTTGAGACATATGTTGTATTAGGATTGAACCAGAGCCAACTATAAACTTATGGGCCTCCTTCGGACTCAGGTAAGAATTATGGAAAATTAAACCACAACTACACCACGTAACCTCGCATTCCAGTATTTGGAAACCCCGGCCAGTTGTCTGGTCTAGTCACGACCAACTATATTTATAGAGTAAGTCGTGGCCTAGTTATCTAAAGTTGGCTGTGATTGAACACTTGTGTGTAATCTGTTGGTCGATCTATTTTCGTTTTTTCGTTTACACTGCTTATTGGACTAGTACAAAAACTAGCTACCGGGATGGGGTATTTGTGGCAAAGTGATCAAAGTCGCTTTACTTACACTTTGAAGATTGCGGGTTCGAATCCAGATCACGTCGTTCGGTTCAAGGATCCCAGTATTTCCAGAGAACTTTAGGATTATTGTTGGAGCTACGAAGTATGTGCTTTGTTCAATACTCTCTGCAGGTGTCGTACCATTTCTGCTTAGAGGTACCGAGCCATATGAGGGAAACCAGCTGCAATAAAGAATATCTTCACTTTTAACCTTTCGAATATTTTTTTAATTAGCTTACATCGTAGCTGGTACTCCACTTTTGAATGTGGGAAGACTTATCTGCCACCGATGGTCGCGCTTAATTGTTCCATATTGTTAGAATAAAGTGTCAAACGTAGTTCTGTCTAGAGTTAACTTGTTAATACCAAGAGAAGGCTACAACAATTTTGGCATATAAGTAGCAAGATGACAGCATCCAGGGTAGTACCGTGTTATGATATAGAGAGGTGACCGCATCAGGCGACGCTGTAAGGCGGCGGCATACGCAGCGAAATCCAAATACAATTTGAACCATTCAATAATTAAAAATCTTTACGCAACGTTTTTTTATATTGGTCTATGTTATTCCGATATTGATGTATACAATGTATGGTTTATCGCACGCCTCTGCATAAGCGCTTTCTGTACCCTTTGATTTCGGTTTCTTCTGACGCAGGTGCATCGTTGGCGCGCGCTCTCGGAAAGACTTTTGACCTGACAGCGCGAAGCTATCATTTGTGTTTGTAATATACCATAATTAAACAACTAATAACAGCATGGGACGGAAGTGATAAGAAAACAAAGATCACAATACTAAGAGCATGTATATTCCTCCTAGTGGCAACGTATGGGTGTGAAGCATGGACATTTAATAAGGAAATGGAAAACATGCGCTTTTGCATATAGGTGCTACAGACGAGTCCTTCGTATATCTTGGACAAAGAAGAGAACAAATAGAACTATCTAGAAATAAATCAAAATCAAAGAAAACTGCTGATGCTACAAATAAGAAAGAGAAAATTGAGGTATTTTGGACATATAAAAAGACAAGAAGGGCTGGAGAAGACCATCATGGAAGGAGGTATACCGGCAAAGAGAAGAAGAGGAAGACCACGGAGAAGATGGATTCAGAATGTAACTGATGGTTTGAGCATGACGGTTGCAGAGGCAGGACATCTGGCCTATGAGAGAGAGAGAAATTCCGGAGGACTGTTGGGATGGCAAAGCTAGCTCTGTTCAGGACAAGCTATTTTATTGTGATGATGAATATACCACGAGGCCGCTTCTAAAAACTGAGGCGGCAATTATCACAAAAGACAATTGCATGTGCTAAGGTGTTGATAGTTCTGCTTTGGGCTTAAAATTATTGACAATATTTTATTTTAATGTTAAGTTTTTCTCGAAAAGTGGCAAGTTGCTGTGCTGTGTTTAAATCAGTAAATCAGATATATAATATATCTGTATCGGTATATATTTATTTTTTTTACATTTATACTAATTCAGTTTTTGTGTTTAAAACATAGATCAGATAAGAAAATGAAGGGTTGAAAATGAATCAGATATAAATTCAAATGATCTTCAAGAACGAATTACGTGATGTATCCTGAATGCTACCATATTATATGAAACCTTTGGATGTTTTAAATTAGTTGTGCCAAAATAACTTATTTATTTGTATCCGAATACTGTTGTAGCTCTGAGAATTGTATTAACACTCTTTGTCTCTGTAGATAGTGGAGAGGGGGTTTAAATTAAAATTAATAAAATACTAATTAAGAAGTTCAATAAGCCAAACAAATCTTAGAAGTCAGTTATTATTAACTGCTATTGAATCTACATTGGCTGCCACTCTAGACTGCACATCCCTAATTAACGAATTTGTTAAAGTTAAAAGGGTAAAACTGTAGTAGACTTTTGTAGTTTATATTAGTAATATAATAACTAATAATAAATCTCTCGTACGTTATAGTTACAAGTGCCTGCAAGTAATTTCTCATACGTTATCCTGGCAACTCACTCAATCTCCATGGAACTGAGACCGATATTTCCTGCCTCTCAGCAAAGTTCGTTTCAGGGTCTCTTTAGGTCGACTTCTCTTTCTTGAACCCTTTGCATCCTACTTCAATGCCTGCTTTGATATTCGTTGATCATTTCTCCTCAAGGTGTCCAACATATCTCCATCTTCTTTCTTATAACAGTTGTCACTAGTGGTTGACCAGACATGTCTCTGATTTCATCACTTGAATCGTTCCATTTTATATTCATTATTTTTCGCAGACATCTATTTTCAAATGCATTCAACTTGATTTCTATATCTTTAGTCATTTTCCAACTCTCGCTGGCATATGTTAGGATTGATATAACATTTGAATTGAAAATTCGTAATTTAGTTTGAATACTATATAACTTGCAGTTCCATATTTTATTTAGACTTTTAAAAGCTGATGTTGCTTTGCCAATTCGTATCATAATTTCTTTTTAACATTTCCTGTGCAATCAAAATTGATACCTAAATATGTGAACTGCTCTGTTATTTTTATCATTTTAGATTCCAGTGTGATATCTGCATTACTTGCCATAGGTGTCTTCATTATATTTGTTTTTTCATAGCTTATCTGCAGTCCAACTTTGATGCTATAGATGACAAGTTGTCTGTTTTTCTTTACATATTAGTATATATAAGTAAGTACTTTATATTTTCAAACTAAAAATAGTATTCATACATTTTGTGCAAATTTGGTTATTTAATCACAATCGAAGATTATTTTAAAGAAAAACATTTTGGGGCGGCATTTCGAAGACGAAAGCAAGTTGAATGCATTTGAAAATAGATGTCTGCGAAAAATAATGAATATAAAATGGAACGAATTCAGGAGAAGTGATGAAATCAGAACAATGTCTGGTCAACCACTAGTAACAACTGTTATAAGAAAGAGAAGATGGAGATATGTTGGGCACACCGTGAGGAGAAATGATCAACGAATATCAAAGCAGGCATTGAAGTGGGATGCAAAGGGTTCAAGAAAGAGAGGTCGACCTAAGGAGACCCTAAACCAACTTTGCTGAGAGAGGCAGGAGGTATCGATCTCAGTTCCATGGAGGAGATTGAGCGAGTTGCCCAGGATAGAGCGGTATGAAGAAGTTACTTGCAGGCCCTATGTAACGTATAACGGTACGAGAGGAATTATTATTTATTTTTATTATTTCGACAACTTGCACAATAACTGGGAAAATCTACCCCGACAGCATCCCTATTTATACCCTTTACAGACGTGTAGTGTTGCAGGAGTAGAGAGCAACTACGCGATCCGAACTTTGGTTCAGGTAAAGATGTGTGTAAATGTTAAATTTCAAGGTACTGGACATATGATCTCCGATCGCACCAAATAGAGAACTACACTAAATGTTACCGGAAAACAACAAGCAAAGGAAAACGGACAATAAGAAACACCTTGCTAGACTCGCTGGTCACGAATGTCATTTCTTCAAGGATATTATTACCATACTCAATCATGACTGATGAAAACTAGTATAGTAGACTCATTTAAGCCTAACTCAAGCAACCAGCAGGAAAACCTTACTTGTTCGTTCTTATACTCCCGCTGGTTACAACAGGATGCAATCATGAAAACGCAATTAGTTATCTTGCAGTTTTCAGTATGAGCTGTAGTACCTTTCAGTTCCGACTTTTTTTTTGGGTACCGGGTTAGCTTCTCACTCTTCGATCTTCACAAACTTAGCCAGACTTCTTGGTAGTCGTCTGTTTCCGGGGACATGTTATTAAAATTATGTGTTCTCACCAAACCCCAAATGTGTGAAAAGTGCCCCAAAAAATGCGTATAATTCCTACCCTCAAGTAGAAGATGGAAATATGAAAAAAGGCGACAGTCCCTAAGTGCTCATTGGAAATGTTAATGTTGGTTCGTAAACGATCTCTATGACAATAAATTTTAGTCTCAAAAGCGCCCGTGTGGTACCGGGGCCCTCAAGGGAAGCAAAGAATAGTACCACTGCGACCTACAAGGCATGTCGTAAACGGCGACTGGTGTAGGACCTACGGAAGCTACCATAGTAAATAAAAAACATCGCAGAAATCGGATATGCTGGCCTACGCATAGGCGCATAACTGGCATACAATCACTCTTAGGCTCAGATCACATACACATCACACAGAGTGGTTAACAAACGAGTGGTCGATATGAAGCGTTTGAAGATAAAGATGAGTTTTATGTCAAGTCGGAGAGTGACATGAGTGTTAAACAGCGTCATCCGTTTTATACGTCGAAAGTAGAAGTGCATCAACAGGTAATGAATAATGAGTGAAGTGCATTAACAAAAAATATCGTGGTTTTAGATAGGTTGCAATCCCACTGAGTTTAGCCCTACAGTCTCCCGAGTGGTTACCGGGGCCCAAATTTGGGGTGTAAAAATAGAACCACTGTTACCTGCCACGCATGTCGTAAGAGGCGACTACGGAGGTTTGGGGAAATAGGATGCATGTGTCCTAAATGTGTAGAAGTCTATGCGTTTAGGGGCCTACCAAACCAATGTGCAACGTATACACGTTCTTTGCAAAGATCAAACATATAACAAAGAGTGATTAAAATTGGTCGTAAAGAACGAACGCAAAGAAAAAGATAGGTTGCAAGGGAAAAAAAATTTCATGAGAATATGAATAATGAAGGTCGGCGTTTATTTTCAAGCGACTGCTTTACCCGATTCAAAGTTCGTTATAGAATCCGAAAGTTGGATTTTTCAGGTCAGCAGAAATCGGCTGATGTCGAATCTGCAGGTTTTTTTTTTGGTGAAGTCATTAGAGAATTCTCAATTTCCCGTAGCCTTTTCAGAACTTAGGGTATGAAGTGCATACCACTTCATATTTCTATATCTGGTGTGTAGAAGGTAGTAGGGCCAATTCCTTTCCTCATTGTGGAACGTCGAGTATAGGATTGTACCCACAACCCTCTTGAGTCCGAGTCGATAGACAAACGCTTACGCATTACGCCTGAATTGGTGGCAGAAAATGGCTTCACCGTAGAGCAGATTTATATTGCAAATGATATTGGATGAACGTGAGCTTGTCTAATTGTGACTGGAGGTAGGTCACGGGTTCAAGAGATTATACTGAGTAAAGGTGTATGAGTAGGAGCTCATCAATCAACATCGAACTGGTACAGTTAGTCCATGGACGCTGTGTAACAGAGTTATTAGCACCCACGAACACAAACTCCTCATTTCCTGCTGATCAATGAGGACAAGTCAAGAGTTCAAAGTTTAATTAAGTAGGGCGTCCCCACGAAGCTGTTTAAAAATGCAACAGTTGGGTTTCCCCAAAATAAATTAGGCAGAGGAAGCCATTATTGAAATACTACAGGAATTTCCGAAAGGTAAGTAGGATGACCTCGTTTGTTTAACATTGAGAATTGAAATTAAGCAGGGATGCCTGACAAATATATGGACAATTCTTCAGGAAACAGGCGCCATTTTTAATCATAAATCATTAGTATGAGAATTGTAACTATATGGAGGAATTTTGGGGCAAGACAAAGGTGGGTTTTTGATCCCATATACGCCCGAGTGGTTACCGGGGTTCAAATTTGGGGTGTAAAGAATAGAACCAGCGCCGGATTAGCATAGTAGCAGAAGTAGCAAATGCTACGGGCCCCGCGCTTCTGGGGCCCCGCGCCTATGTGAAAGAGATGAAAAGGAAAAAAATAACCATGATGCTATATTAAAAACACGCAAGCTGTCTGAATTTTTTAGTGTCGTGTATGATGGTGCTGAATCCAAAGAAATGAAGTAGAAAATACAGAAGTCGCATATCACAGTCTAGTAGATGAAGGCAGATGAACTCCAAATATTGTCAGCTCTTATCAAGAGGATTTGGAAGAAAGCCTAGGCGACGAACTTGTGCAGTTCGCTGAAGTGCAATTTTATAAACTTATAATGGAAAATTCATTAGAGTCGTGTTTCCCAAATGTAGAAATAGTTTTACGAATTTACTTGTCTTTAATGATTACTAACTGCAGCGGAGAACGTTCTTTTTCAACATTAAAGCGTATAAAAAGTGAGTTAAGGAACATGATGGGACAAGATCGTCTAAATAACCTCACCTTAATGAACATTGAATGTAATTTACTTAGAGAAATTGATTTGTTTAGTATTATCTCTAAATTTGCTCACTTTAAATCGAAACAAGTTTGTTTGTAAAAGTTGTGTTTTATTACTTATTATCATACAAAACCTAGGGCCCGCGCTAAAATTTGCTACAGGCCCCGCGCTGAACTAATCCGGCACTGAATAGAACCAGTTAACTGCCACGCATGTCATAAGGGGCAACTAAGGAGGTTTGGCTGAAATCGGATGCACTTGTCCTAAACATGTACAAGTCTATGTGTTTAGGGGCCTATAAAACCAATGTGCAACGTATACACGTTCTTGGCAAAGATCAAAACATATCACAAAGAGTGATTAAAATTGGTCGTAAAGAACGAACGCAAAAAGAAGATCCCATATAAATAGACGGTGACTGAAATTCAGACACACACAGAGAGAAAGAGAGAGAGAGACATACAGAGGCGACTTGCAGAAGGGAGAATTGCAGAGTTCGCTGAGGGCAGACGGAATGGCCCAGTGTGCTGCGTTGAAGAGACAAACAATCATTGAGTTCGGATATGCGAGTATGACTAGACATGTGTAGATAGCAGACTCAGAAATAGATCCACCCAGCAGAGTAGCCACGACCAGACCTATAGACAAGTCTGTTAGAGAATAGAAGTAGCATCGTAGAGTCAGACAGCACTAGACAACGCTGTACATGTTGAACTGGAAACAGATATCTTCGAAATCTCCAGTAGCAGAAGTTACCAAGTTATCCCAAGTCTCATTCTACAGATATTGTTATAAGGTATAAAAGGTAAACTATCATCAAGAGACAGAAAATAGACACTTTGCAAAATAGATTTCGAAATCGCCAGTAGCAGAATAGTTAAACAACTGTCGCGGAGTTTGAAACAGGTACGCTTGGGTGGTCATCGAGCTCACTACCGCTTAAGCTTACAGACGCTCAGTTTTTGCAAAACGGTCACACTTTTCAGCAAGTTATGGAGTTGCGCACGATGCTAAACCTGACTTTACGAGAAAAGCCTAGTACCTAAAATCAAGGAGGATAATCGCTCATTTATAAAGTGTGTCAGTACAGCATCATCTACTGATGAAGTTACAAAACTATTTCACACCCACTTCTAATCCTGTTCCAACTACATTTTCATCAGATCATGATCCTTCCTACATTTCGTTCGCTTGAAATTGTGTCTATACACTCAATGTTGTCTCTTGTATTCTTTCTTCTTCTTCGATCGTTCGTTTTGGCCATTTGATCGTTCTTATTGTGATATATAAACAGCCTTTGCCATGAACGTTTTTAGGTGACAATATTCAGTACCATTTGGAGTTCTGGTGCTTGTCCTTCGGCGATGTGTTCGATTTCACAACCAGCGTTTACTGGGTTCGCTCTCCGTCAGCCTTTGACTGTCCCCAGCCTACCTACAAGACAGCAGGTGTCTCTTGTATAAACTTCACCGTCCGTGTAGTTTTCTGTCGAGTGATGTTTCGTTGGGCCAGTGAGTTTGCCTCAGTATATCATATTATGGGCAATTTTGAAGTATGTGCTCTGCAGTTCGATGTGCCTGTCCACATGTACACATGGCTGAATTGCCAATCTTGAATTTTGTATACATGTGAATGCGGAGTCGATTGAGTCCTGTTCTAAGGCGCAGAATGACAACTTGTTCTAATCTGCTCATATTATAGTAATCGTCTTGTGTTTGTATTTGTGGTTTTCTGATTGATTTAATCATCCTTTTCTTTTGATGGTAGGTAACAGACACATCCGGCTGCTGTTTTGCAGCACCTTTCTTTGTCAGTCGGTCTGCTGTTTCATTTCCTGGTATTCCACAGTGAGACGGTATCCCTGCAAGACTACCTAGCGCTGCTTGCACAATTTAAACAGCTGACTCTGTAGACATAGCAATTTTCTGGACTGCTGATTTGCATCTGTCATCAGATCATGATGAAATCTTTACCTAGTAAACTCTCTACTCCTAATATAACAGTTTAAAGTGTGCATATGTTTCTTCTAAGTTACTTTAAGTTGAAAAAATGTATTGACTGCCACTTAACTAATATGTAGACTGTATTCAAAATTATTGTCTATAACACTGTGTTACTTCAAATGAAGTGTGTCGTTATTTGCTTTTAATTACTATATTTCAATAGCAACCATTTTATTTAGTCATTTTCTATTAACATCCGAGGTATTTATATTGCAGTGTATACGTCTTTGCATTCGTTCTTATCAACTAAGTTAACCACTCTGTGTGGTTTGCACTGAGAACGCGAATACTTTGCGCTCCTTTCATATTCCACTGCGGCATGTAGGACAGGCGCATCCGAATGTCGGTTAAGCAATGTATACTGAATTAGCCAGTATAATGGATTTGCGTCATCTGTTAAATACTGCATCCATGTGTATCGGTTCAGATGGGCAAATTTGTTAATATCAATGCAATACGAGTGTATGGTATATGCCAGTATAGAGTATGGTATTAGTTCTTATCAACCTTTCAACGGAGCACGTCTGCAACAAACTTCTTCCAGCTCTTCTCTCTTGACATCCCTTCCAATTCTTTTCACATTTTATCTAGTCCGCGCACTAATCCATTCCGCCGGACGCTGACGTATGTATATTAATCATATATATATATATCAATTACTCTCGTGTTTTCATACTCAGTGACTCCATGAGCATGATTCGTAAAGTCGAATCAGGTATGGTGAGACGCAACTGGGTGGAGGTACTAGTACAGACAATGATCAGAGAAATCACCATTTTTGTCCCTGGGCACGCAGGAGTTAGGGGTAATGAACGAGCTGATAGATTGGCTGGCTTGGCTACAATATCAGAGGGAGCTGCCTTGGATCGAAGTGACATTCTTCACGCATTGAGAGTCTTTCCGAACAGAGGAGTTTCAGGTCTGTGAATCCCACTCGCTGACCCGATTGAAAGAGATGGGTGTCAATATTGGTGCAGCCCGAAAAGAACGACATACTAAATATGCAAAGAGATTGATTAATCAACATCGAACTGACGTGTTGGGTCGCTGGACGCTGCTGGATTTGCTGAGGCGGAGATCGGAGCCCCTATGGACATGTCCGGAGTGCTATGATGATAGTCCTCATATAACTGATATATATATATATATATATATATATATATATATATATATATATATATATATATATATATATATATATATAGTCCGCAGTGGACTATGATCCGCTACGAAACGTATTCGCGTTCTCAGTGCAAACCACACAGAGTGGTTAACTTAGTTGATAAGAACGAATGCAAAGATGTATACACTGCAATATAAATACCTCGGATGTAAATTTAAAATGACTAAATAAAAGGGGTGCTACTGAAATATAGTAATTAATATATATATATAAGATATATATATATCGTTCTATCCGTTTCCTCTGGAGCCGGGCAGTTTTGAGGGCAGTTTTTGTAGCTGTCATTTCATAGATTTTGATAGTTGGCCTTAATCCAGCTAACGATTATCGAAGGTGGGTATGCTATATAGATAAAGAGTATTTAATTTTGTAACTGGGAGGTTACTGCAAGATTTGTGATAGATTTTCTAAGAGCATCAACACTAACACGTATCTGTCGAATACCAGCAGCACACGCCAAAGTATACGAACGCGCATAGTATAATGTTATAGTTCCTTAAATTTTACAACTATGCCGCAGAGTTGGCGGGAATCGATTGCAACATGAGATGCACCTAAAATGGTTGTCGGTGGGGCATACAATCTCTAGAACTCATGTCATTGCATTAATGGCGCACCCTTCAGTCAACCTTAAGCCATTGTAAGTGTTTTATATAAGGATATTTTTGTAGTATAAGGTCAGCGACAGAGCACTTTCTCCGTGTAAAAACTTCAAACAAACGACTGTGATTTTAATTTCTAGTTTAATATCGAAGCTATTATACTAAAGAAAATAAAGCTATTTCTGTATAGTTCGGGCTTAGAGTTCGATACCCGTTGAACTCGTATTCCTAAATCCCAACCACGCGATTTTTTACTTGGTCGGAAAGTTCTCGGCAACGTTTCTTGTAAAAGTAGGTCATATGAGGGGCTGTCTCATAAGAATTTACGGCGCACCAAAGTGACATTTATTATTTTTAATTCTGACAAATTTGGACATATCTCGTTTATATTTATATGAACAATACTATCAACATTGGCCAGAGGTGTCAGATGAGTAGATGGAGATTGTAGGAGACAAATATGCTAAAATCACTAACGCAAATTGTTTAATGAACTTATCTGTATCCAATCTACATATTATTTTTCACATAAAAAATGGATGGTTCAACAGTATATATTTTTTTATTTTGACATATGCAAATGATGGCAGAGAAATTGTTATGGGAATCACAAGCATAAGTTTGGGGGAAAATATATAAAAATATAATTATGAAATAGTAATCGCTACAATTGGTATATTGTTTGTCTACTTTCACTCATTCTAATCAACATCACATGCAGGCCCAGCATACAAAATTAGAGTCACTCTCGGAAATATATTGCATTCCTTCTTCGAACACTCCATATCGATCACTTGTTAAACCATTCTTTGTGATCTGTACTTGATTTGAGCCTAAGAGCAATTGTTTGGTGTGTTAGTTATGCATCTACAAGTAGGTTAGCACATCCGATTTCTGTAAAGCTTTTATTTACTAGGTAGCTTCCTAGGTCCCTACCTCAGTCCTTACCTCTTACAAGATATCTTGTAGGTCGCAGTGTTACTATTCTTCGCTCCCCTTTGTGAGCACCGACAACACACGGACAGGAAATATATTGAATAAATGATAATTAAAGATAAAAGCAGATTCAAAAAAATATAACAAGTTTCGGTCAGTCCTGAAATCAGTTGTGATAAACAATAGCCCTACATTCGATATCCCTTCTTGTTTTTATTTTAAACATTGCCTTTCAGTGACATTCACAGTTCGCATATAAAGTCAATCTCTAATTCAGTAGTGATGTAGATATGGTGACTCGCCACACAACAGGACATATTTCATATTTGAGCTGAATATCCTGAGCTTTATGTATTAGTGGTGATGGCAGTAAATTTCCACAGTGTGCAGGAACAAACTACTACACTAGTTTGGAAAAAATGTTAATGCAAAATATCAACATATGTTACTTGCCACTAAAATTTTGGTTCTTTTCTTAGTTCACTCTCAGATGTCAAATATGTTCAAAGGAAGTAACATCCTGCTAATATCTCCTCAGAGGATATCCAGTAATGGCACTGGTGGCTTTGCATTCAATCTTCTCTACGTTTTGTAAAAGATGTAATTTTGTCTGCACTAATCAGCTCATATTTTCAGAATCTTGAAAAGATGGTACCTTCAGTTTGTTGTGAGCTGTGTCAAATCAATTTGATCGTTCAATTGAATTGGCAATAGAAACTGTATGCTGGTGGTCCTAATGTTCTGCTTCACAATTCACTTTTTCTTTTACAAATCTCTTTACCTCTTCACATTTCTTTTCCTTCTTTGCGTTTGTTCTTTACTACCAATTTTAACTCTTAGTGGACCAAGCGCCACGCTAAGTGGCGTTTGAAGTGGACGCGTTTTTACATTCCGCCACGCTAAGTGGTGTTTGGTTATCAAAACGTGAAAGCGCTTGTAAAACGTGACTTTTGCCCTGGTCCACTCAGAGTTAATCACTCTTTGTGATATGTTTGGTCTTTGCCAAGAACGTGTATACGTTGCACATTGGTTTGTAGGCCCCTAAATGCATAGACTGCTACATATTTAGGACTTGTTCTTCCGATTTCAGCCAAACCTCCTTAGTCGCCTCTTACGACATGCGTGGCAGGTAACAGTGGTTCTATTCTTTACACACCAAATTTGGGCCCTGGTAACCACTCGGGCGACTCTCTTCACATTTCATGATGATACCTTTTGTAAGTATTTAACACACTTTCATAGGCTTCCCAAGTTGAACTTGCCAAGTTTTTTTAATGGATGTCATTCTGTCGTTCTTATTCTTTGCGTTCGTTCTTTACGACCAATTTTAATAAATCTTTGTGATATGTCTGATCTTTGCCAAGAACGTGTTTACGTTGCACATTGGTTTGTATGCCCTAAACGCATAGATTTCTACCGCTTTAGGACATGTGCATCCGATTTCAGCCAAACCTCCTTAGTCGCCTCTTACGACATGCGTGGCAGGTAACAGTGGTTCTATTCTTTACACCCCAAATGTGGGCACCGGTAACCACTCTGGAAATTCTGTCGCTTCTAAAAGCTTTTTTAAATCTGTATTTGTGACTTCCATATCAGTTAATCAAAGATTATACCTAGATAGTTCAGGTTTTAATAGATGTTTCTAAGACTAATTTGAGTATCTGTGGTTTGTTTAAGAGGGAAAACACTACAATTGTTTTTCCTTTCATGCATTTTTTCATTTACCACTCTTGTAGTGCTGACAAAACTTTCTAGATCATGATGTATGTATGCTGTGGTGATATATTCCTCAGAGGTCAACAGAGCTAAATTATCTGCAAATGAGGTATGGATTTTGGGGATATTCACAATATCAGTTATGCACACACACACAATATGTTAGTGAGAACACACCCGCTTGAGAAACACAGTGCCCCAATGTCATATTTCTGCTGGCCTGTCCCATTTGTACTCTCATGGTTTTGCTTTCCAGGTAGTATTCACTAGAACTGAAATCACAGACGTGGTTGTGTATCCAATGCACTGCTCAGTTCACATCATTACATGTTTGCTACAGTGATGTGAACAAAAATAAATCCCCACAGGTTTTAACTGTACGATTATCAGTTAGAATTAACTAAGCTAGGTACACATTTGCAGTTGGTATCCTGTAAATTGTATCAAACTTAAAAATGACCCTGTCACAACCATGGTACATTTGGACTGATAATCCAGCTGCCCAACTACAGGGTGTTCAAGATAATTGCAGCCCATGAATGGAGCTAATCTGGCATATATGTATGGAAATGGAAAGGTTCAGTTATGACATAGTATAGGTCAAGGTTGTGTGACGGTGTAAGGGATGTAAAGAATAGTACCACTGTGACCTACAAGGCATGTCTAAGAGGCGACTGATGTAGGACCAATGTAAGCTACCCTAGTAAATAAAAAGCATCGCAGAAATCGGATGTGCTGGCTACTAACCGATCTTAGGCTCAGGTCACATACAAATCACACAGTGTGGTTAACAAGTGGTCGATAAGGAGCATTTGAAGAAGAAGACCCAATATTTAATTGATTAGTGGCTAAATACATATTTCGTTATGAATACGTCAATTATAATAACACAGTCATAATTTCAGAGGCAGTGAAAAACAACATATATGAAGCACACACAAAAGCCACTTCTATAAATATCTCATCCCGACGCTGTGAGCTTAAACCATAGATTCCCAAACTTTTTCAACAGTTTGTCAACATGAAATAGAAAAATGGTGAAAAAATGGATCGTGTAAGATGTGCATAAGAAGAATTAAAATGCAGAATTCAAATTTATGATTATTCAATCACAAAATAAAAAAACCAAATTCCTCTGAACCCACTATCGCCCTCTGAATCCACTATCACCCTCCTCCCCCCGGAAGACTTCAGCACCCACTGGGGGTGGGTGGTATTGCCCACTTTGGGAACCCATGGGCTAAACAGAATTAGGTAAAAAGAAAGAAGTAATAATTTGTTCAATAACATGGTGATGCTGCTATCATTAAGCGTCTAGGTTTGTACTACTGATCTGTTGACTACTAAGACTACAAGTGTTGCCTTATTTTACTCTCTCCTTTCGTTATCTAAATTTAAGAATATATGTTAGAACAGGTGGTTCATCTCATACAGTATTACAGTATAAAGTTATTGGTTAGCAAACTGAAATCATAGCACTCCAGGCAGACCCATGTATGCTCAGTCTCCAACAAATGTCAAAGGGTATGCATAATGATGGTTCCTATGGATCACTGGTTAAACACGCTCCTCTCTGCACCTCAGGCATCTAGTTATACTTGTACAATGTTCAATTCCAAACTCCTTAAATCGCTGGATAGATTCAACATCAATTTTAGTGTCCTCATTCAAAAGGAGGTCGCAAAGAGGCAGAAGAACATCCCCTTATCCATCTTGAACTCCCCAGCAATCGATGAAAGTGTTGTCATTACCACGAACGCCTGCATGTCCATGACAGTAGATCCTTGTGACCCTCTGTAGGTTGGAAAACTGTGGATGACATCCACTCATATCGCAACTGCCATTTTGGATCATTCGATCGACTGAAATTCAGATATAACAGCATCCAAGTAAACAAAGTCCCAGGAAGCCACTGGAGGCAGCAGTAACCGCTTCAACATCCATCCCCATACTGGAAGTAGTTGTCCATTATGCTCCAAAATAAGTAGAAGGTACTCTCTGCAACTGCCAAACCCACTGCCTTGGGCTCAGAACAGCTAGAGGCTACAGAAGAAACCTATAGAAAAACTTCCCACTGCCTGGGCTGAAAAGCTAAGGCTACAGGAGCAAAATATGGAAAATCTCGACTGCCTTGTGCTCTGGAGAGCTAACGGCTACAGGAGCAAACCTTATAGAAAATCCCACTGCTTTGAGTCATCAGTTAGCAGAAAGCTAGGAGTAAACCAGACCACAAATCTGGAGAGTGGGAACCTAAGACATTTGATGGTTAGGTATATTCCATCTTCTGGCATCCCCTGTTCAACTCCAAACACACTGACCTTTTTCTTTAAATGAAAGCAGTAGGGTGGAGAGGAGGTTTGTGCAACTTCATGCTTGCTTTCAGCTTGGGCACAACACAGAAAGCGATAGTCACTGGTTATAAGTCCTCCCAAATTGAAGAAGGGAAAGGCGTCAGTTTACTTATTCAGCGGAACTGGTCATCTATTGTTAGCGTTAAAACTAGGCAGCCCGAGTATGGTTCCCACAGATACAGACAAGAAGTAAAAACACTTATAAAACTGTGTACCTAGAAACAAGAAAAATAAGCTTTACATTTGGCAGACCAAATTAGCATTGCAAGAGCCTGTGTAATTAGCTCTTTACAATATTAGTATATGGCTCAGAGACTCAAGAGACTTCAATATCTTTACCTTCCATGTTTCCACAGGATTATGAACATAAAGTGTGGCATGACAAAATAACCAACTCCAAAATACTGCAGCCTGCTAACTTGGGATACATAATTAATTCATCATGGAAATAGTAGTAGAAGGCTAAGATAGAGGACACGTTTTGAAGAATGGATAATAAATAGCCACTAAAAACTGGGACATGTGAGATAATAGTACTAGTAGCATACCCAAAAAGATGTTCTGTGGACTTTCTGTAAGGAAACGGCTTCAAGGCAGACCAGTGTTTAGAAATAATGAAAAATAAATGATTACTAGAAGGCTTCAACGACGTTTTCTACCGGCACCAACAAAAACTTGAAAAACAAATGGGGACAACCAGGTCCAAAGCTGTAAAATTACGCAAAGATGCAGTATTTAGAAAGAAAAAAAACTTATGAATGAGCTTCACGACAAGAGAAAACTCAGAAGTCGTCACATTTACAAACTTGTTTAACAAAAGTCTAAAAATGCGTAAATGTCCATAATATGCAACAGAAAAAACGGTTAACGGCTAACAATTACGTCAACTTCCGGTCATCTTTTTAAGCACCATCTGAGGCCCTGAATAGTTTACAATATAATTGTCATTTCGAATGCCCCGATAATGTGTATGTATAACATATAATTGAACCTCATCTAGCAGTTTTCAAGAAATATCCCCAATATTATGCTCGAAATTACATGAATGTCACTTTATTACCAATTTACTATAATATATTAAACATAACTCAGATATTGAATGTTTATCATTAAATATTGTAAAATTAAATCTAAAAACTAAAGTTAGTAAAAACGAATCCAGTGATGATTCTTCTTCTTTTGTCGTCACACTGCTACCGGGTTGTTGCCCAGTGTCGTGGTTTTCTGTTTTTGTCTTGTGCTGTTCTGGTGTCTTGTGTGATTGTTATCTTTGCTCTTTCACAGGATTCTGCTACGCCATCTAACCATCTTTTCCGTGATGATTAAAAGAGTATAAAGACTCATGCACAAGTACTGACATCCTTTCACCGAGATTTTACCCCATATGGCTCGGTCCCTCTCCGCAGAAATGGCAAGCCATCTGCCGATAGTAATGCACAAAGCGCGAACTCCGTAGCTCCGGCAACAATGAGGACTTTACTTTGTTTAAACCGACATAGCTTGCCATGCATGCAGTATCATTCATAGTATGAGTATGTTTTATTCCAGGTACATATAATGTTCACCGACTGAAATGTTAGTATTTCAAATGAACAAAGTGTATCTTTCAACTAGTACAATTACTAAATAAAAAAAATTAGTGATGCCACCCCAAACAGTTTTTAAAACTTTTAATTGATTTGATTTTGTATTTCACTGTAACTTGCTTCCTAAGTTAAACTATTGTAAAACGTGGTTCACTTCAAAAACTGTTATTTTTCAATAATGAAAACAAGCATAATTTAATGGTGCATATAAACTACAATTAAGGACAATTGAAATAAATAATACGGGCAAAGTAATTTATTTCAGAAAAATATTATTGCAACCTTTACTGAGCCTCATCACGTGACTTTCTGGCGGGTAAGGGGGCCATCTCAAAAACTTTCACCACATAGACACAGTTAAACGAACAGTTCACATAAAACGCCCTCTACTACAATATTACGCATGCAAAGTTATTTTAGTTTTTAAAAAACAGTGCAATGAAAATATCACAAAAACTTTATCAAATAATTAAAAAAAACGGTTGCATTATCATTATGAATGAGGGGCCGCCATGTTGATTGACGTGAGTTCCACCTTTGACAGTGGGCTTGGCTATATAATATTCATTCAACTAAAAAAATCACAATTGCTGAAACTAAAAGTAGGACATTCAGTGCATTAAGTTGCAACCAAAGTGTGTCTTTATCAGGTTATATGATGACGAAACATTCACAATAGCGCACAACACAGTATCCAGCACAAATGTGGTTACTTACATGCATCCCCATGCTTCAGTGTGACAAGGTTCCGACCAGCGCATGCGCATCGGCTAGATGTGCCTAGGCGCAGGCATGTCTCATTGGCTGACACCGCAGTAGAAAGGTAATCATGATTGTCAGGATTGAATATGCTATCGTGTATCATGGACACCATCCAATGCAATAAGGAATACTATATTGGAATATGTATATTTTTGTCACGGTGTAGATTTAGTTGTTTTTTAAAAAGAAATAAACCTTCTGATTAACGAATGATTTCCCTAATACATGTATACACCTCCATGACAACAGCTTCAGTGTGCGTGTAAAGATCTAATTTATGTACTCTGGCATATTTTTGTACATATGTATTGAATTTGCAAAAGTGCATTACAAATTAGAGTACAACAAAAAATTACCATGTCATAACTAGCTTCTCACAACAGTTAAATATATAGTACCCACATTTCAAACGAAGAATATATTAAGTGGATTTAACAATGTTCTCTATTTCGTGAATTTGGTCATCACAATTTCCTAGGTCTATCGTGTTTATTCACTCACTACGAAATGTTACCAACTAGTCAGTTTTATATCATAGAATTATGATACTACTTTCTAAAGTAAATCTGATTGCTATCGATTTATTCATTTATCTATTTTTTGTGTAAATCTATCATTATACTTTTTATGTGATAAGTTGATCGATTACTTCCAGTTAAACCATATTAACCCAGCTGGCAAGTGATGACTACAAGACTTTGCTAACAAAAATCCGGTAGTCAAAAATAGTTGATGAGAGTAGTGGAGACCAAGTGAACAAACCTGAGTGCCTAAACTGAGCCTTAACCGAGCCTACTGCCCAACTCGTATCGATGTTTTCTTGAATATCGATACTATTCTTAGTTTAGGCCCGAACGCGAACCGAGAAGCGAGTGTGGAGAGACGGGAGCACATTATGTGCTTTCGTGAAGAAGCAAGCGCGGGAGACCGTTGGTGTGCCATCCACAAAAGCTTCATCTGATTGCCAGTTGAGTGTAGTAGTAGTAGTAGCAGCAGCCTACGCGAACACATCCTTACGCTTCAAGTTGCACCCATCATTAGGCTACGTCAAAGTTCACAACATTCTGCATTCACCCAGTTCATACAATTTTCGAAGGCCTGTCGCCTTTGTCGAGTATTTTGTCATGAAATGTAACTGCGCAGATCATTTGTGCGAGTGGCACTACTTTTCCGCTTGCGTTTTAAAAAAAATCATCTGACCCTTTCTTACATGTAGCTATTTTTTAACTGTTTGTTCTGATCATACACACATAGTCTGCTAAATCTGTGCATATGGATGGGATGTGATTTCCGGTAGCCGATTTATCTGGAATCATTTCTAGGCATGGACGTCCATATAATTTTTTTTCCAGAGAGGGACAAAATGAAAAAAAAAAACATCAAAATTGTTAACTTACTACGCGGAAATGCAGTAGACTAGATTCTCATAAAGCAATTTTTTCCCCAAAAAATCATTTTCTAGGATGGCACTTGCCCACCCCTCCCTCCTCTCTTCTTTTAACGTATGGACGCCCACGTTTCCAGAGCTACTATCAGATGCATACATACGTTAAGGCAAGGCCCCCTGTGGAAAATGTCTTTTGGTAAATTATATGCGAATCTGGACCATTTCCGTGTAGTAAACTATCACCTTTTTTATCATTCATAATTGCTATGACACCTAGACACCTCACTTGCTTGCTACCTCACCCTTTAGAAAAGATAAGCCAAAGAAAAACTTCAACAAACATGGAAAGTACAATTAAAAGAAAAAACTTAACTATACGAACAGTGAAAGGTCCCCAACAGGAGGGGGGGAGGGGGGAGGGAGGAATCGCCGGGAAAGCCGAAAGGATCCGGTGAAGCCGACTAACCTTCTTTCCTATCGGAAAACTGCTAGAGTTGGTTGCTGGAACGTTAGAGATGGGCAAGACGTGGACAGAATTGGAAGGGACGGGCAAGAGAGAGGAATGGTTGGAAGAAGTTTTTGTGCTACGTTTGGAGTTGAAAGGTGAAGAAGAAGATGATGGAACTCTGCAACTGTGACACCATTCCTAGGAGTCTCTGAAAAAATGCACAAGTGAACATATCACCGAGGTCCAGATTTGAACCTCCGACCTTCGGAACCGAAGGAAAACAATAGAACCATTTAGTCACAAAGATTCCACTTCTTGTGTACTTTTCTAGGTCTCGTGTTTTTGTGCTGATGAGATAAGAACATCTTTTACATGTACAACTAACTCACCAGGTGTCTTCTTGTACAATCGTCTATCTATATATATCCTCCTCGTCGTGTCCTGTTTGATACATAAGACTTCAACAAGAGATTTCCATTGCTGCCGTTCTGCCACCTTTCTACTAACTGTTTCCCATGTCATGCCACAATCTTCAACTCTCTTTTCACAGTTCTTCTCTATTTTCATTTGGACGTTATGCCTTTTTTCCTTTCTGCTGTCCATCGGAGAACTGTCCTAGCCAATGTCCCTCCTGACATACGATATACATGCCCAACCATAATCGTCTCGAATTTATTCGATACTTCGTCGTTATTGTCAAGAAGAAGAACGTCCTTTCCTGGAACCCACAGGGAGTGCAAAAGAGGGGAGAGTGAGTGTGTGTGTGATTATATAATGTATATCGGCGCCCTTTGTTTATATCATAAAATGGTATTGAGAAATTGATAATGTCGGTTCATAGAACACCTTCTTCTTCACTCAACTTCCCTTGACGAATAAGGCATCAACACATTTCCTACAACTAGATCTGTTTTGAGCAAGCCAGCTTTGTTCATTCGTCCTCTTTTCTTTCTACAGTTTAACTTCATGTCTCTCTAGTTCGCTCTTGCCCTCTTGCCGCCCGGATTCCATTTCAGAAACACGTGTGAGAGTCTGGTCTTTTGCATTCGGGCGATTGATTTGTAGATTTTCAAGTGAGACGAGTGACATCACCTCAGATTTGTAGATTTTTGTACATCGTATTGGCTTTTGCATTGTTAATGTATGCCCCAACCGTTTCCACATCCTTCTTTTTACCTACTCGTTGATATTTTTGACGTCTTTGCGTCCGGTGATCTCAGTATTTAGTCTCCCCCCCCCTTCCACGATCGAGTACTTTTTCTAAGATATCTTCTCGTAAAGAATTCATAAAAAATAGAGAAGAACAAAACTTGCAACCCAGTGGTACAAACACAAAATGTGTACACCTGATCAAACATATATAACAGCTGAGCTGATACAGTGTAAATGCATTAATGAACCATTTGAGTAATTTCAGCCGATATACTGGCGTAGGTTGTTTTAGAATGTCACTAAGCGGATATGTCGGCATTTGTGTGTCCGATGAATTAAACGAATGTTTCTTCAAACTAATGTTACTGAATTTTATATATAATATGTCACACTTTCACGAAATTTTATTCTACAGGGTGTTCAAGATAATTGCAGCCCGTGAATGGAGCTAATCTGGCATATATGTATGGAAATGTGAAGGTTCAGTTATGACGTAGTATAGGTCAAGGTTGTGTGACGGTGTGTAATTGTAGTGCGGGAAGGGGCGATGAACAAATGTGACGTAGGACGAGCTAGTCAGAACCGGTTTAAATAGTAAATAAACACAACTCGATTTGTACCTGGCAACTTTCGAATTGCCAATGGGGCTGCAATTATCTTGAACACCCTGTAGTTACAAATGTCGAAACTACTTGACATTGAATGTTAAATTTGCATTGCAAAATAGATGCACCCGGGGGTCAAAATAATTACGGAGCGAAAGGGTTAATGGACATAATTTGGAAAAAGTTGATTAGTTTTTAATATTTACGTTCATTACTAACAAGCGACAGAAATGTTATCAGGAAGATAACAAGAAAAGATCATCAATATGTTGACGGGGCTCATAAGGGGAGCAAAGAATAGTAACACTGACCGCCCGCATGGTTACCGGGGCCCAAATTTGGAGCGTAAAGAATAGAACCACTGTTACCTGCCAGCATGTCGTAAGAGGCGACTAAGGAGGTTTGGCTGAAATTGATGCGTGTGTTCTAAACGTGTAGAAGTCTAAGCGTTTAGGGACCTACCAAACCAATGTGCAACGCATACACGTTCTTGGCAAAGATCAAACATATTACAAAGCGTGATTAAAATTGGTCGTAAAGAACGAACGCAAAGAAGAAGAAGTAACACTGCGACCTACAAGTCATGTCGTAAGAGGCGACTGAGGTAGGGCCTAGTGAAGCTACCCTAGTAAATTCTTCTTCAGCGATCTCTGGTCATGCGCTTAATTTACTATGGACCACAAACTGGGCAGTCAACTTCAGGTCTGTCAGGTTTCCCAAAGCTTAGTTTTCAGGTCGACTGGGTGTGCCACATGTTGCTTCTCAGCTCACACAGGAGAGGACAGTCTTGCAGGATATGCTCTGGTTTCTGTTCCGCCTGCTGACACTGGCAGAGAGCTGTTTGACTTATTCCTAGTCTATATAAGTGTTGAGTCTGCAGTGTCCGGTGCGTAGTCGAAATATAATGACCTGGATCTGTTCTGCTTAGGTCTTTGAGGGAGTCTTTTCCATAATCATATCAATGTTTGTCTTCCGATCATACTGCAGATTTTTCTGTATGAAAGCGTCGCAGAAATCGGATGTGCTGGCATACTTGTAGTCGCATAACTAGCAAACGTAAATCGCTCTTAGGCTCGGCATAACGCACATAGAGTGGTTTAACAGGTGGTCGATATGGAACGTTCGAAAAAGAAAAAAAAGATGGCTCTGCAGAAACTAAAAGAACTGCAAAACTTATAGGGAGGAAACTGATATCAAGACAAATTTTACATTTTAAAATAGCTTATATTTTACCCTAGCGACGACGTATGGCTGTACCGTGGATTATTGATACAACTGTTGAAAAATCGATTACTGCTCTTGAATGCAAGTACCACACAAAAGTACGCAGAATATATCGACAAGTTCCGACAGGAACCAGCTACAGAGATGATGATCATGATCTTTCTTTTTCTTTTCTTCAATCCGGTTTTGATTCACATCGTCAGGATAAGAAGAGATTTCTAGAACAAGCCCTTGTAAATTGTGCACGCTTCATAAATAGTGTCTTTCGTCGTTTCTGTTATCTCTGAGGTCCACCTTTTTCTTTGTATCCATTGTATCGGAGCAAAATTGATCTTTGAGACGCACTATCTGTTGATAATCTGCATCTGTGGCCGAACCATTTAATTTGTTGTTTTTGATGAAGTTCAGTAATGATATTGTACCCAATTTTTTCCTGATGTCGTCATTTCTCAACCGATACCCCCAGCATTCTGAGTAGACATTTCATCTCTGTCGTGACTAGTTTTCTTCTATCATTTGCTGTCAGTATTCAGGTTTGGGCGCTGATAGTATAATGTCGGGAGCAGTGGCGGAACGTGATCATTTTTGTTGGTGGGCCAGACATATATTTTTCGGAAAAATAATGATTTTGGGTTGTTGTTTTAATTTATAAAATCATAAATACGTTACACATTATTATTGGTGGGGGCCTCAATGGCCCTTAACGGCGAGCCGCCACTGGTCGGGAGAACGATTGTGTTGAGCTTTGCTCTTTTTGTGTTCATGGTGACATGCTTGCATTTTAATATGATCATGATGACATCACTAAATCATGAGACGATAACCCAACAAATTTAAAGACAAGAAAAGTAGGTTGGATGAGTTTTTTTTAAACAGAGAAAATAGAAGTAGTATTCCCATACGGATTACTCTAAACAAGGGGAGCTGTAAACCGGGGTCCCCAGTAACAGAAGACCGACTAGCTCAGACGGGAAAACTAAAATCCCTGTTTAATGGGAAGGGGGGATTGTATATGTTTGATAGAATACTGTGAGCTTTTTTTTTTTTTTTTAAATTTGCTCAATTCTAGAGTCCATGATTATTTATTGATGGAAAATATTAATAATACTGATATTCCTTAGTGTTAATCTTAACTTGTTACATAATATAACCTTGATTTAGGGAATGCTATCCCGAAACAAATGCTTGCAGAAAACGGATGCACCAGGCCGTAAGGCGCATAACATGGTGCAACGACCCTCACAATGAGGAATAGGATAACGGATTCTACGGTCGCCAATCTGCCTCGGAATTTAGCCACGCAGTAAGAATGTCAGACCTACCATCACGAGGGTGGCCAAAACTTACTGCTGGAAGAGGTCGGCACAAATAGGGAAGCAGAAATCATAGGAATTACTGCCACCAGTATGCAGACGAGAAGAAAGTGGTTGCCCACTTACACTAGCGTCCAAGACAAAACTGTATAGCGTGGCTGATAATCTGAGGCAGACGGCTGCCTTTATTAGAGAATCCGAAATCCCAACTAGTGAGAACGCAGAAGAAGAAAATATTAGATGTCTTCAATAGGTTGGGTCATTCTTGTAGTTTCTGCACAGATATGTTCATTCTTCTTTTATCACATTCTATCACGTGTTAGCAATGAACGTAAACATTCAACGCTATCTGCTTCTTCTGCGATCGTCCGCTGTCAATTCAGGCGGAAGTCATGACGTCTAGCATTGCGCTTCTTACTGATTTTTGCGTGAGACCTGCTTACCATTTCACTGGTGTCACTCGCCATGCGGTGGGCCAACGCTATTTACTCTTCCCAATCTATGTCCATTAATATATATCATCTGTTATAACTGTTTTATCAGTTGCAAATATTTTTGAATTAATGCCACTGAGATGCAAGTTCTGTTCTTCGCTGTTTCCTAATGAATTGACATTATTAATTTCTCAGTACCACTTTGTGTGGTGCACTTTGTCATCATCAGCATAAATTTAGAGACAACATTACGGTAATTTGATGTATATTGTCAAGGGATATAATCTTATCTTATCCACATTTACAGTGAAGCGTCGTGGGAGAGTTAGTTTTCTATCTTGTGCCAGGTGTGTTGCGCTTGACGTTGTCAGTCCATGCCTTCGCAGGGACTCTGAGATGTTATCTATCCATCGTGTTCTTGGCCTGCCTCGTGCTCTGCGCCCTGTCTATTATTATAGGCACGTGATGGTAGTAAATGTGGTTCCATTCTCATTAGATGGCCGAACCACTTGATTCTTTCCTTCTCGGTGTACTGTATGCATGGTATAGTACCAACGATGCTTATGATATTCTCGTTTCTCACTCTGTCTCCATTAACTGTGACAGCTTTTCGTAGACATCTCATTTCACATGTTGTAATCTTTCTTTCTTGTGTCTTAGTCAGTGATAGCAGAGAGTTGGAATAAATATGCAGTTTATCAGTTGTCGTTTGACTGCCATGTTAATGTTTGGATGTTTTAATGAAAGCATGTGATGTGAATTAGATCAGAGCCAACTATAAAGTTATATAGAGTTGGCTGTGATTAGATACACACGTTTAAAGGGAGCTAATAGTGAAAACTAAGCAGACAAAACAGTCATATGACGTTGAGCACACGGATTTTTTTTTTTAAAGAACCCCAGAGATTGCTTGTGTATGTAAAAACGCTCGTATTGCTAGGCTAGGCGATTGGTGTCGTAAGGACTAGGGTAAGTGGTTCGAGTCCCGTGTTTGTCTATTTGTTTTTTCGGAAGTTCTTAATACATATGACGTTGAGAGATTTCAACGCGTGCTTCTTCTTCTTCGAACGCTCCATATCGACCCCTTGTTTGTTAACCACTGTCGAAACACGTAATAACAAAGTACTGTAGTTTTACAAGATACAAAAACAATACAGTACTTTGTTATTACGTGTTTCGTCATTTGTCATAGTCTTACTGCAGTCTCCCACTATATCGGTATTTGTAACCCCTCCGTGTGATTTGTATGTGATCTGAGCCTAAGAGCGATTGTACGTTGTGCCAGTTATGCGCCTACAGGAAGGCCAGCATACCCGATTTCTGCGATGCTTTTTATTTACTAGGGCAGCTTCCCTAGGTCCTACATCAGTCGCCTCTTACGACATGCCTTGTAGGTCGCAGTGGTACTATCCTTTGCTTCCCTTGCGGGCCCCAGCACGACACGAGCGCAACGCGTGTTAAAATTGGTGAAGGAATTACAATTGGAGTGTGTATACTCAAAGCGCGCGTCAAATTCGCGAAAATCGGAACGCAATTCTCTATTTCTTTTCTCCCTAATCCTGTTTTGCCTCAGAACGTTACGATAAGAAGCAATTTATAAAACAGGCTTTTTTATGTGTTTCATAAATAGTGTTATTAAGCGCCTGTTATTTCTGAGGTTCACCTTGTTGCGTGGACAGCATTTGCTTTGAATCCACTGTAACGGAGTAGCATTGCTCTTTGAGGCGTACTATTAAACAGAAAAGCACAGACTACAGTCTTCAGCCTTAGAACGGGACACTGCAGTCTCAGAGCACACCTCCACAGAATGGGTGTCAGGGACTCGGCAGCCTGCACCTGTGGAGCACCAAGTAGTCCCTAGAGCACATCCTGCAGGACTGCCCCAGTCTGAGAATGGAGAACTGGCCAACAGAAACAACCCTGCAAGACAAACTATGGGGGACCGGTGAAGACCTCAAGCGCACGCCCTGTTTATGACACATACCGGAGTAGTCGCATAGCAGAAGTTCATCGCAGAAGAAGAGGCGTTGAGAAGAGAGGTTATCAACTATCTGTTGATAACCTGCTTATGTGCCCGAATCATTTAATTTGTTGTTTCTTGATGAAGTTCAGTACTGATGTTGTACCCATTAAAACAAACTGATTTCATTTCTAAACCTTGATACATGTACTCCCAGCATTCTGCGTAGACCTTCATCTCTGTCGTGACTTGTTTTCTTCTATTGTTTGATGTCAGCATCCAGGTTTGGCACTGAAAGCATAATGTTGGGAGAAATATTGTGTTGAACAATGCTCTTTTTGTGTTCATGGTGACATGTTTGCATTTAACAATTGGCACAATTTGTCCTATGATTTGATTGATTGCATCTACATGTATGTTAGATTTCGTTGGTTAGTCTTCCATTTGCTGAAAAAATGGTCCTTATGTATGTAGTCTTTGATTTTAATGGGTGTTTATCGATGCAGATATAGGTAGTGATTTCATCTCTAGCAAATATCATTACCTTGGTTTTGTCAATGTTTATTTAACATCAAAGTTATTACTCAATGAAAATACAAAACAAAGTTTGAAAAACCCCCATCAAAGCTGAAGATGAATATTACCAACTGTACAGAAGAGACCAGATACTATGTCTCAGAAAACACAAAAAATGAGACAGTACTTATACATCAAATTCAAGATAGGCATCTCTAGCAGCTGTTAATGTGATTAGAAGGTATCTAGATATTGTGGAAGAACATGTCTTCAAACTTGTCTACTGCTGGCAGACTTCAGAAAATTCTTCTCTTTGAACACTCCATATCGACCACTTGTTAACTACTCTGTGTGATTTGTATGTGATCTGAGCCTAAGAGCAATTATACTGTGTGCCAGTTATGCGCCTACAAGTAGGCCAACACATCCAATTTCTGCGATGCTTTTATTTACTAGGGTAGCTTCCTAGGTCCTACATCAGTCGCCTCTTATGACATGCCTTATAGGTCACAATGGTACTATTCTTTGCTTCCCTTGCGGGCCCGGCACCACACGGACGACTTCAGAAAATGAATGTGACCGATGTCCACCAGCTTAGAAGAGAAGCTGTCTGGTGGAGCTGAAATTCTTAAACAGACAGCAGACTGACTATAAGGAGAATCCGTAATCTCAGTCTAAAATGAAGGATAATTGTAGAAGAAGAAAGTTGAAGTTTAAACAAAAACTGTCATTGCAGAACTTTGTTCAAATTTCTGAGTTTACGCTGGGAAGATTGTAAAGAAATTAAGGCAGTTTGCACGAAGCTGTCGCCACACAAGTGCAAACAATCTGCTTTTTCTTTCTATTAATACAATGCTTCTGAAATTAATTAACCCTTTTGCTGCCCCATGCCCTTCCAAAGACGTGTCACACTGTGCAAAATGTTTTCACTTCACTGTTTATTGTAGTCAACAACACACTTGGGCTTTTGAAAACTGTCTCCAGGTTTTCAATCTATCTTGTCAGTTTGCACTATTTCTGAATTATGAATGTAGTCAGCATCTAAACTTCTCGCTTATCACACCATTTTAGAGCTAATACGTTTCTGGCTGACCTAGAGCTAATTTCTCCTTTTTTTAAAACTACTTTTTCTACATTTTGGGCATATTCTTTGTTTTTTCTCACAGTACCATATGCACTTGTAGCATGAAATAATTCTGGGCTACTATACCAGTTTCTACAAAAAGTCTGCGACCTTTTAGGAGATACGGCACCAGTAAGGTCGTCACAATATCAGCTCCCTTCCCTAAACCTGATGCAGTCTACTTCCTCTTCTTTAAACACTCCATATCACCCAGTTGTTAACCACTCTTTGTGATTTGTATGCGATCAAGCATAAGAGCGATTGTACTTTGTGCCAGTTATGCACCACAAGAAGGCAAGCACATCCAATTTCTCGAGCTTTTATTTACTAAGGCAGCTTCCTAGGCTCCCTATCTCATTCGCCTCTTAGGATATGCCTTGTCGGTTGCGGTGTTACTATTCTTTGCTCCCCTTGATGACCCAAGCAACACACAGGTGCCTGATGCAGTAATGTCTCTGTTGACACCAGTGTCAACTATAAAATCTAAAATGTTCTGCAGTCACACATAACAAAAGTTTTCATACCAAATCTGCTTCTTTTTGACAGAATGTACTGCTTGAAAGACAATCTTCCTTTGAAAAGAATAAGAGACTCCTCAATAACTACATCCTGATAGGGTGAGAATGCACTCTGAAACGAAGAATGCAATCTGTCATCACGTTTCTAATTTTATATAGTCAATCTCCACCGGCATCAATGCTGTTGTCTGAGAAGTGCAGCATTCTCAAAAGTAACACAAATCTATCCCATATCATGTCACTAAACACATGAGTTCGAAGCAAAGAGTCTTGCAACCAGTATTCATTTCTTTTCAGCTTCTTCATCCTTGATATTAGCAGACACACCACACAAAAAAACCCCGAAATACTTCCAAATTAGTATCGGTCCAACTGGAGAGACGAGTGCTTATGATGGCAGAAGCATTCTGAACAATGTCATTATAAAATCTGTTATATTCATCAACTATAAATGTAAATCACCAGTGAAAAAAATATAGAACTGAACTGTTTTGATTCACATCAGCATTACATCCAGAGTTGAAGTTCATGAACATGAACTTGAGCATGAATAACTGGTTTCAAATCATTGAAAGACTATGGAATTTGATCAATTTTCTGCCTTTTTGATGGTATATCCACTTCACTGCACTCTGATGATGAGGAGAGCTGACATGTAAATAATTTTTCTAAGCCACGCCAGTTTTTGTTGTTGATGGCTTGGTCCGATCGTCTTGTTCACAGCTAGAACTACACATTTTATCTTCACTATTACTCCTCAGAAGAAACTCCATAAATTCTTCATCTATTTTTAACTAGTTCTCTTGCCATTTTATGAAAGAAACATACAAAGACTAATACACCACAACACACACAAGATAAATGTTGAGTTCAAAATATACTGTACACCGCCATGCTTAAGCTTACACTGAATGTGTTTGACAACATATCCTGGCATAAAAAGCACAGTTTAATAACACACACATGTTTCAGTGTGTAAATACACCCCAAAGATCTAAAATAGCTACTAGTTTCTCTATCATCAGCATTTATTAACTCTATAGTAGCAAAAGTGTACACATGCTAACTTTAGCTCTAAGAGGAGAGATAATACTAGACTAGTAAACGTGTCTTTAGCAGCAATCAGCTGAACGACTAAACACGCCTTTAGAAGCGAAAGGGTAAAAACTCAATGGTTAACACTCCATCTGAATACAAGATTATAAGTAGAATCATACATTTTGTATCACTCTATTTGTCACGTTGTATATTCTATAGTATATTGTTTGAGGTGATATCAAAACCTGCATCACTGATATCATGGTTTCTGATCGATCTCGTCGAGGGAAACAAAAGTGACAAAAGCAGACCGATGAGACTTTGTGTGACTGCACTGCATACGTAGTGGTGTAAGATAATAAACAATAATACTACTTTTAACTGACAAATATTACATAATACGAAAGGGTGATTAAATGGACTTTTAAGTGAGTCTTTTGTAACCCTCTGTCCATCTAACACAAAGTACACTAACACAATTGCTGCTATAAAAAGTCATAATCTGTTATCAAAACACTAAATGACATTTGTTGTCAATGTTTGACTATTTCATCCTAAATTCCTAGTTCCGGGAAAATGTTATCACTCTTGGTAACTTCAAAGCGCATGCGTAACAGCGGTTTCCGATTGTCGGCGGAAGTAGATATATGTATCTTTATACAAGATGCCGTTGACAGGGTTCTGCCAGGTCGAAAAATAATAATAAATGTTATGTCATTCGTCAACCATTTGTACAATAATTATAGCATAGTTGTGCTCGTAATGGAAATTTGATGTAGGAGTTGTTCTAAAAATGTGTAAAAATAATTGTGCAACTCAACACAGATTAATGTTTGTTTGTGTTTTAACTGTAGACTGTAGTGTTTACACGATTTGCGTCCGTAGAAACTTGACAATCACCCGTCCCGTGTTTTCAATTGTTTTTACTTTCTAAGATATGGTATAGTAAAAAAATGTAAACGTATTACGCTTTTAATGGTTGTTTAATAGTTATCATAAAACACACATTGCCTGTAATTATTGAGACTCGTTTTGTATGTTCATGTAGTTTCCATTTTTACATAATATATTATATAATAATGTCACTAGACAATGATTTTTTATGATGATTACTTCTTTTTTGAACGCTCCTTATCGATCACATCTTAACCACTCTTTGTGATTTATATGTAATCTGAGTCTAAGAGCGATTGTAGTTGTGCCAGTTATGCGCCTACAAGTAGGCCAGCACATCTAGTTTCTGCAATGCTTTTCATTTACTAGAGTAGCTTCCCTAGGTCTTTTCCTCAGTCGTCTCTTACGTGTAGGTCGCAGAGTTACTATTCGTTGCACCCCTTTTAAGCCCGAGCAACACACATGCATATTTATACATTACACTTTCAGTGAAATTCTCACGAAAATTGTAAATTGCTGTTGCAAGAAGTTTATACAAATAATATATATAACAAACAGATGGGTCCGTTCTGTGCTCGGAAATTAATTCAGTTTCCCTTTTATGTACAATTGACTATCCCTGAGCTATTAGAAAAACATGACAGTCTGAGACCGAGCTAAAGAGACATAAAATGTCCTATTGATAGTCTGAGCCACTATAGCATAATGGTACCAAAAAAATACTGAGAAGGGATGGCGGCCAACGTAATGTTGACCACATCACCCATCAAGTGCCGATGGTATATGGTTCAGGTTCTAACACCATAATTTCTATTATACTTCTTGGTTTGAATATGGCTTCTATACTTCACATGTACTACCGACCTGCGACAGAGAGCAATGTTGCTCCAATACAGTGGATGCAAAGCAAAAGGCCGGCCACGCAAAAGGTGGACCTAAGAAATAACAGAGGTGAAGAAAGACACTATTTATGAAACACACACAAAAGCCAGTGTGACAAATCTCTTCTTACCCTGAAGCTGTGAGGCAAATCAGGATGGGAGAAGAGAAAGACAAGGTGCATGGAGATGCTTGCTCCAGGTGTCTCCTTTTTCGACCTGACGCTGAAAGGCAAAACAGGATTAGAGAATAGATAGATAGACCGTCCTGCCACCCGCATTACTTCAAAATAATGTTCCACCCATGTTGAGACAGACTATTTTCCTTCCACTTTTTGAAATAGGAAGTAAGAGTCTGTCATGATAGTTGCTCTAGTAGTTTATCAATTTAAATATGTATAAAAACTAGCTGATAAAATGAAAACAAGTCAGTTTGTTTTTCATATCCTGTTGCATGCGTGGGGTGACTAACAACCGTGAAACTAGCTGATAAAATGAGAGAGATCGGTTTTCATTTATACCTTGTTGCATGCATGGGGTGACAACCTTGAAACATTTCTTTGACATTGTTATTGTTTTTAGGCTGCAGCATTGGAACCTATGCAAGTTGATATTGTAGAGGAGAACTCAAATGTTGAAGAGGAACAGCATTATGTTGTTGAAAATGCTTCCATAGTAAGTCACTGATATAAGACGAATAGTTGTAAAAATTATTGTTTGCTATGTGTACGTTACAAATCATTATAATCTTTATCATCATGTGCCATGCAAACTGGCTTATACGATCATGGATCGTAGCAAACCTTTATCCTTCATGTTACATGAATAAGCTGCAAGCACCTGCAGGCAAGATGGTATTTCCTACAGACTCACTGTCAGCTATACAAGCCCTGGAGGCTATATCCACTGACAGCACAGTACAGAACCTAAAAAGAGAACTTGCTCAGCTTTCAGAAAAGGCCCTAATTCATTTGCAGTGGATTCCATCTCACTGGGACATTGCAGGCAATTAGAGTGCTGATGTCTTGGCTAAGGAGGACAGTGCCAAAGAGCAAATTTACCAACTCCTGTCCTTTCAGGTCAAAACCATCATACAGAGAAAATTTTCAGTAAACTGGAAGACAAACACTGGATATGATTATGGAAATGACTTCCTCAAAGACATAAGCAGAACAGACCAGGTCATTATATTTTGCCTACATACCGGACACTGCAAACTCAACAAACACTTACATAGACTATGATTAAGTGAAACAGCTCTCTGCCAGTGTCAACAGGTGGAACAGACACCGGAGCATGTCCTGCAAGACTGTCCTCTTAGCTTTGAGGAAACCTAACAAATCTAAAGCTGACTGCCCAGTTTGGGGTCCACATTAAACTAAGTGCATGACCAAGATCGCTGAGAAGAAGATCTTCATGTTGACTATCAGTTTGGATGTTTGACATTGCTTCGTGTCATGAAGCCAGGCTGTCCAGAATTTTCTCTCTCTGTTTTCAAACTGTCTTGTCTCTCATTGATTTTACCAATTGTTGCAATTTGTTCTAAACCTCCATTTCTGATCTCATGGCCAAAATAATGATGATTGTCTCTTTCTTATATTGACTCTGTTCCACCTGTTGACACTGACAGAGAGCTGTTTCACTTATTTCTAGTCTATGTAAGTGTTTATTGAGTTTGAGTGTCCGTTATGTAGTCGAAATATAATGACCGTGTCTGTTCTGTTTATGCCTTTGAGGAAGTCTTTTCCATAATCATATTTGATTGTCTCTTTCTTATATATATAAACTTTCTCTGTATCTTGAACTATTTCAGCACTTCAACATTAGCCATTTTAGCAGTCCATGAGATTCTTAGCATTCTTCTGTAAAACCACATCTCTGTGGTCCCCATAAATGTTGCTATTTATTTATTGTCTACGACTCTCATTCATATGTCAGTATTAACTTTGTGTTTGAAGACAGCCTTCAAAAGCTTTTACATAAGTATGTTAACTTTTGACATTTTCTAACCTAGAAATATGTAAAAGAAAATGTATTATTGACTGATGCACTGTCTGTAATATAGAAAAGAAGAGATTGTTATCTTCAGTCCAAGTACTAGGCACAATAAACTGAGGTACCATCTTTATAACAAGTACAAAATAGGTCCCTACTGACATATCCACATGTGACAAGCAAACATCCTGCAAGATTGTCCAGCATACAATGAACAGAAGAAACACACATGGTCAACCCCCATGTTAGTCCAAGACAAGCTATATGGAGATGTAAACAGATCCCAGTTGATCATTAGCAGCTACTTTAGAAGTATATAAGTCAATGTCTGAGAATTGTTCATTTGTTATGTAGGGGATTTAAACTGAAGCGTCCTCTTTATCCTAAGGAAGAATCTTGGTTTTGGTTATCTCAGAGCGTGTAGGCCAACAAACATGAAAAATGAGAATTAACTCTTTTTGGAGAACACAAGTTTTTCAATGTTTGAAAACATTGAAAAAAGATGACATTTTCTATAGACTGTTACTAAATTATGTTTAACAAATTAATTTGTTATATATCTCAACAGGATCTTGATCATTATGCATTGCAATACGTAGGTCTTGCAAGACTTAACCGTCTACTATTTATAGCTGAGCACTGCAACTCTCTCAAGATAGAAGCTCTGAGAATGGCCTTGAACTATACTATGAAAACCTCATACAACACAAGCCTTTATCAGATGATCCACCACAAACTTGTAGCTGCTACATCAGGGTACAGTAATTTGTCTCTTCAAGATAGATTCTATTTTACTTTCTTCTATTTTACCTTCGTAAATCTTACCTTCCAGTCTTCTTCTCCTTCGAACGCTCCTGATGACCACTTGTTAAACCACTCTTTGTGATTTGTATGTGATTTGAGCCTAAGAGTGATTGTACGTTGTGCCAGTTATGCACCTACAAGTAGACCAGCATATTCGACTTCTGTGACACCTTTTATTTACTAGGTAGCTTCCTACCTTTCTCTTTGATATCTTTGTATGTTCAGTGTTACTATTCTTTGCTCCTAGGAGCCCTTGCAACACAAGTGTTACTTCCTAATATTCTTCTACATGGGCATTGTCCTTTGAGACGCCGATCTTATCAGTCTGCCTAGACTAGTTCTTTAACCAGTTCTTGCCTTTTCCTTATCAATGTTTCCACAATGTCTTTTGCCACCATCGACTTGGTCATCTCATTCCTCATCTTCCAGAAACTATTTCCTCTTTTATTGCTCTCTTGACACCACTGTGACGTTAAAGAACCCATTTCTACGCTGGGTATATTGTTAAAAACACGTGATTAGGCCTGTATTTTTCATTGACCTGGTCTACGATGGGTGATGTGTCAGCATCACGCGGCCGCTTACATTCCCAGAGCATGTCTGGTACCCAGTTGAGGCTGGGTCGACCTGAGACCGTCACGTCGGGAAAAATTCCACGACATTGCGGGAGCTGAACCCAGACCACCAGCCTTGCGAAGAGCGAGTTCACTAACAACTACGCTACAGCGGCTCTCACTGTGACGTTTAATTTGACCCAAATATTTTAGTTTCTGGGACATGATATTGTTTATGAACCACTGTTCCTTGATGCTCAGGCCTTGAAGGATATCTATATTTTTTTCTCTTCTTTGTCTAAGGCATCGTTTCCCAAACTGGGGTCCGCGACCCGAGGGATTGCTAGTACTCACAGGGGTCCTCAAATGCTTGAAGAAATATTGTGATCTTTGACATTTCAAACAGAAAAATACATTTTAAAAACATGTTATAAAAACAGTGGTAAACTAGTTCCACTGAGAAATCAAAGACACGGACCAGACCGAGTCTAAATGTCTGCCAGACAAAATGAAAGATCATTTGAAGTTTCCAGCAGTATGAGAACATTGTGTACTATTGTAACACATAGATAATTAATTCCTGTCCATTTTCATATATAGAAACATTTGGGGTCAGCGGCAGCAAAATGTATTTATAGGAGTCCGGGTAATGAAAATTTGGGAACCGCTGGTCCAAGGCATTGTTATAACTTTTTAGCAACATTCTTCTATATTTTTTTCTTTAATCCTGTTTTGCTTTACAGCATCAGGATAAGAAGAACTTTCTTGAACATGCTCTTGTGTGCACATTGTGTCTTCCACCATCCCTGTTATTTCTGTGGTCCACATTTTGCATGGACAGCCATTTGCCTCGTATCCACTGTATCTGAGTAGCATTACCCTTTAAGACACACTATCTTCTGGTAATTTAGCAACATTGGAGCTTGTAAATCTTAAATTTGTTGGCAAGAGCTCTACTAATGTTAAGTTAACATACAAAAAAAGAATTATGACAGACAATTAGTAGTTTTTTCCCCCTCAAACAATTTTAAACCTGTACTTGAAATTGGATATGCTTGACTTAAGGGTGCAGATTTAAACCTTGGCACATAAAATCAGCTTGCTGTTCAAGAAATCAGAAATAATTGTACAGTGGATACCAAATCACTGTAGCATCCTCCTTTACGTAGGGATCTAAATAGCAAGCACCTCTGAAGTTGGAGTAAGGCTCACCTGAATGGTGAGATCTGATAAGGAAAGTGAGCCTTCATTCAAAATCAGTCAAGACAACATGACTACAATGCACCTGAATTCATAGCAGGCAAACGGAAACACCACCAACCAAAAAAACTCACAAATTGTGGCATCCCAGAAAATGAAAAGGCTGACAAGGGCTAAATGGAGTATCGCAGCATCACCCAACACATAGCTTTAAAGAAGCAAAAACTCCTGGAAAAGTTAAAAAAAATGAAAGAAGGAAACAAGCGAAGGACAAAATCCAGAGCATGAGGACACAATCCACAGCATGAAAGAATAAATAAATTCAGCAGAAAATTGCAGACCACGATCTTCAGACTTAGAATGAGACACTGCAGTCTTCAGGGCACACCTCAATCAAATGGATCTTAGAGACTCAGTCATCTGCATCTGTGGAGTACTAAAGCAGTCCCCAGAGCACATTATGCAAGACTGCCCCAGTTTGAACAGCCTGAGAAGGAAAACACGGCCAACAAGAACAACCTTTTAGAACAAACTATGGGGGACAGGGGAAGATCTGAAGCACACTGCTCTATTTATGACCCATACCGAAATAATAGCATAGAAGTTGATCTGCAGAAATTGTGTTGTTCTGGACACACATAGATTAATTAGGTGGTAATTAACCTCATAGTTTAACAATAGTTTGCACATCTTGCTTCTGTCTATGCAGTCGAATGCTTTCCTGGGTTGCATTTGTAGATGTTTGCGTGATGGGCAATTCACATTCTACAGTTTGCAAAGATTGCAGGGCATTTTCATTTCAATTAAAAGGAAAAGGAACCCTTTTTATACCACATGGTATATAGGGTAATATGGCGTTAGTCTGTATAACATCACGCCCGCCAGCTTCTCAGTGCTTTTCCGGGTACCCAATTGATGCTGGGTAGACCAGAGAACCACTATGGTAGAAAAAAATTCCAGCACACTGTGGAATTGAACCCAGACCACTAGCTTAAGAAGTGAGTTCACTAACAGCTATGCTACTTTGGCTCTCCATTTAAATTAAGGAACTTAGTAATCTTTGGTTGATGTTGCCAACAAAATACTATACACTTGACTGACAACAATTATAAATTTGTTTAACATCTTGAAAAAAACTTGACATACTTTCAGAATCAGAACAGGATCTAACAATGGCACCAATAACCTTCCGGATCTTGCCCCTGTTAATGCAGTGGATACACAGTGGGTGGATGTTACCTCAAAAAAGGCTGCTCTGAAGCTGGAGAAGCTGGACACAGATTTGAAAAACTACAAAAGTAACAGTATAAAGGAAAGCATCAGGTTAGTTGACAAATGTTTTCTATGTATCATCGCAGTCAAATGAGTATGGAAATATTTTACATTATTTTCACAAGATAATCAGCATTCAGTAGTTCTGCCTTGTTTGTTTGTTAATGTTATATGCCAGGACTGCGCCTAAATTCATTGCGGGCTAACAGAAAAATATATAATCTCTGTAACTAGCATTGAATCCTGAAAATGCGTATGATCATCATTTAGTATGCCCGTGTGGTGCCGGGGCCCCTAAGGGAAGCAAATATTAGTACCACTGCAACCTACAATGCATGTTGTAAGAGGCGACTGATGTATACCCTAGGGGTGCTACCCTAAGTAAATAAAAAGCAGCACAGAAATAGGATGTGCTGGCCTACTTGTAGACGCATAACTGGACAACGTACAATTGTTCTTAGGCTCGCATCACATACAAATCACACAGAGTGGTTGACAAGTGGTCAATATGGCGCGTTCGAAGAAGAAGATCATTTAGTAGCTTTTCCCTTCCGGAACTTGACTCCCCATGACAGCAGTCCTGAATATTATATGTATTTAACTTGGTGACTTGCCATATTTCCGAGACATACAACACAGATTTCACATTTGAGCTGAATATCCTGGGCTTTGTTTTAGTGGAGATGGCAATAGATTCCACACTGTGTACATATTATTATCATCATCAAGTAGCTTGTCCCTTCCGGAACTTGGCTCCCATTACAGCAGTCCTGAAAAACTATTCTGTGCAAGTTGACCGGCGTCAGCAGCAGTCATTCTCAAATCGTCAATGACATCTTGCACCCATCGTCTCTAGATATCATTCCCTTCAAAATTATAATTATGTGTATGATATAGGTAAGAAATATAGCGGAGATATGATGCATACTCATAATTTACATTCTCAGGCGCGGCCATGATGATTTGGGAGACCACTACCTGGACTGTGGTGATCTTAGCAATGCTCTCAAGTGCTACTCTCGTGCCAGAGATTATTGTACCAGCCCTAAACATGTTGTCAACATGTGCCTGAATGTTATCAAAGTGAGTACAGATCAAGTTACAATGGTAGTCTAGGACAGCAGTTCTCATACTTTGCACTGCAAACAACTCTCAAGTCGATCCAGCTTCAATTGGGTAACATAGCAGCTTTTGGGAAGTAAAGGGGGCTGACAGGATGCTTACCCATCATGTTTAGTTAGTCAAAGGAAACTACAGGCCTAACACCATATTCCTCAATATATCACATGGTATGAAAACAGGTTCTTTCTTGTGTCATGTTAGCTGAATCCGGTATAGTCAGCCGTGGGTAGACTATTGCTGTTGTAAGGTCTTCTGCTAATTTGATATAGTATTTTTTGGTTAAAATGTAATGATATCCAATGTTTTTATGTATTGGGGCACATCTGAGTAATGGTTGTGTGAAGGTGCAGGCGCCATATGAAGATTGCAATACTGTTACTACTAATAATAATAGTAATATTAAGATTCATTTCTGCCGTGTTGTGCCGGGGCCGCTAAGGGAAGCAAAGAATAGTATCACTGCAACCTACAAGGCATCGACTGATATAGGACCTAGGTAAGCTACCCTATTAAATAAAAAGCATAGCAGAAATTGGATGTGTTGGCCTACTTGTAGGCGCATAACTGGCACAACGTACAATCACTCTTAGGCTCGGATCTTATACAAATCACAAGAAGTGGTAACAAGTGGTCAATATGGAGCGTTCAAAGAAGTTCTTTCTCCCAATAATTAAATAGCATGTTCCATCAGTATTTATCAAACCAATCATAATAAGTCTCATAGATTGCTGTTTACTGTTGATGTACTTGCTATAGGTTAGCATCTACCTTCAAAATTGGTCCCATGTACAGAGCTATATCAACAAAGCAGAGGCAACACCAGACAACACTGATGTAAGTTTGATAAATAAATTTATTATGCTTGTTAGATTGTGGCATTTTATTGAGACAGAAAGTATTTAATATACCTATTTCAAAACATATTGTTCATCATCATAAAATAGCTTGTCCTGAGCAGAACTTTGCCATTCCAACAGTCCTTCAAAATTTCTCTCTCATAGGCCAGATGTGTTCCGGCTCTGCAGCCGTCATGTTCAAACCATCAGTTACATCCTGAATCCATCTTCTCCGTGGTCTTCCTCTTTCCAGAATGCCTCCTTCCATGATGGTCTTCTCAGCCCATGATGTCTTTTGTATGTCTAAAATAGCTCAATTTTCTCTTTCTTATTTGTAGCATTTATAATATACCTATTTCAAAACATATTGTTACATGTGACAAAGAAGTAATGTGCACAAGCCTACAGGAAACAAATTGTTATAGAAATCTCCACCGTAAAAAAAAACTGTCTTTACTGCCTGTAATACTGCTTTTAGGGAGGGTGGGCAGGCATGCGCCTGAGAAATACAATGGCTGGTGGCAAGTGCAGTCACAGCAAAACTGTTCAGGGCGGGGATTTTTGCTTTATGCCCCAACAGAAAAATTTCTTGGCCTTACGGGGCTTCAACCTTGGTCTATAGAATGGGATTGGTTATTGGTTACTAAACTGACGTCATTGCACTCCGGGCAGACCAATAGGTGCTCAGTCTCCCACAACAGATATCGAAGAGTATGCATACTGATAGTTCCCGTGGCTCGCTGATTAAACACCCCTCTCACTCTGCCTCTCAGGCATCCAGTACAACGGTAACTCCAAACTGCCTAAATTGCTTGATCGATTCAACATCGATTTTAGTGTCCTCATCCAACAGAGTCTCGAAGAGACCGAAGAATATTCCCTTATCCATCTTCAACTCCCCAACAATCGATGCTGTTGATGCAAGCCTGTCCGCTCTCTCATTACGTAAACACCTGCATGCCCAGGACAGTATATCCACGTAAGCCTCTGGAGGTTAGAAACTTCTATAGACGACATCCACTCATACCGAACTGCCCTTCTGGATCTTGTGAAGCATCGACTGAGAGTCAGATACAACAACAGCCCCAGTCACCCGAGTGGTTCCCGGGGTCCAAATTTGGGGTGTGAAGAATAGAACCATTGCTACCTGCCACGCATGTCGTAAGAGGCGACTAAGAGGTTTGGCTGAAATCGGATGCACATGTCCTAAACGTGTAGAAGTCTATGAGTTTAGGGGCCTACCAAACCAATGTTTTCACAATCTATCAAACTTGCTTAGTTTATTGTGTTCACAGTCTATCGTACTTGCTAAATTTATTGTGTTTACAATCTATTGAACTTGCTTAATTTATTGTGTTCACAATCTATCAAACTTGCTAAATTTATTGTGTTCACAATCTATCGACCTTGCTAAATTTATTGTGTTCACAATCTATCGAACTTACTAAATGTGTTTCAGAATAAAGAAGCAAACCAGAGCATCTTAAGTCATTTGAAATGTGCTGCAGGGCTAGCAGACTTAGCAACAAGGAAATACAAATCTGCTGCCAAATATTTTCTTCAGGTCAACTTTGATTATTGTGATTTTCCAGAGGTTAGTTTCCAGAATTGACATACTATGGTATTTAGTTTATGTATATTTAATATGAAGTTTGAGAATCTTATTAGCATAGTGTTCAGTGGCCATGCTTTGTAGGTGTATGGTCCCAAGATCAAATTTCTCAATTGGAGTGGACATTTTTTTTCTGATCACAATGACTCTGAAACCAACTTAGCTTAAATTTGGTACCAAACAAATGCTGGGAAGTAAAGGTGGCTTGCATAATGTTTACCATATTACCCATCAAAGGAAAATACTGTTTTCCCCAGCATACCACATTATATTTCTTCCTTTTATACACTTGAAATATTGTCTGTATTAGCTGACCACATCACCTCATTGTTTGCCGTTAGTCAAAGAAGAATACGAACATAACATCATATTCTTCAATATACGTCATGGTATGAAAACAGGTTCTTTATTTACTTATTGGTTGCATTGAATTTGATGAATTTGTTTATTTTCAGCTGCTATCCCCGTCCAATGTAGCAACATACGGTACACTTTGTGCTCTAGCAACATTTGATCGCAAGGAGCTTCAAATTAATGTGATATCTAGCAGGTGCGTTATACGTTCAGGTTTTGTGTGATATGTGGAAGTGTTATACATTTTTCTTCTTCGAACGCTCCATATCGATCATTTGTCAACCACTTTGTGATTTGTATGTGATCTGAGCCTAAGAGCGATTGTACGCTGTGCCAATTATGCGCCTACAAGTAGGCCAGCACATCTGATTTCTGCGCTGCTTTTTATTACTAGGGTAGCATCCCTAGGACCTACATCAGTCGCCTCTTACGACATGCATTGTAGGTTGCAGTGGTACCATTCTTTGCTTCCTTTGCAGGCCCCGGAACCACACAGGAGTGTTATACATGAAATGAGTTGATATCTAGAAGTATCACATTGATGTATAGGTGCATTTTATGTATACATTTTGTTGTAGTGTGTTGCCGTGGTGGAGTATCATTGTTGTAGTTTTCCTTCCTACTTGTTTCTTTCCACACTTACCCACACTACCTAGGATTGTGATCGTCACAGATGTCGTAGTGACATTGTTATTCCTGGTATAGTTGTAGATAACTGGTACAGTATGATAAATGATGGCTGATGACGGACATTCTCACATGCCAGAGATACCAACTCAAGTCTGATACGTACAAGATATGATTTTATTGGTGGTACTTCTTTAGACATACAAACACATCTAGTCGTGTCCATTGCATATTTTGGTCCCCCTCTATTTACTCATCGTCGCTATTCGTTACTACCCAACTACGTCAATTTCCCTACGTCGATGTCTCGTTTTTATGTGTTACTATTCTGCTTGGAGAGTGCAAACACTAAGTCTTTGCTAATATATATATACAACCTATAATCTATAACCTAAAGCTATCTGTCTGATCCGCCAGTTGCCCCCTGGGCTCTAGGACACTCTTACACTGTTACAATTTCAATACTATTTAGTTCAGTTGATATAGGGAATGTGCCTCGCCCATTTTGCACAAACCCCCTCTCTACCCTACTGCTTCATTCAAAAGAAAGACAAAGTTCATATAGGAAGCGTGCCTTGCAGATTTTGCACAAACCCCTTCTACCAATAAAAGTCCATACATTTGGAATCAAGCCGCACATGTGTTGCTGGGACTCGCACAGGAAGCAAAGAATAGTAGCACTGCGACCTACAAGGCATGTCTTTAGAGGCGACTGAGGTAGGGGCCTAGGGAAGCTATCCTAGTAAATAAAAGCGTACTTTGATGATGGATGTGCTGGTCTACTTGTAGATGCATAATTGGCACTGCGTACAATCAATCTTAGGCTCAGATCACATACAAATCACAGAGTGGTTAATAAGTGGTCGATATGGAGCATTCAATGAAGAAAAAGGAATCAAGCAGGGAAGGCCAGAAAATGGAATGGAATTCATTCATAACCATCAACTGCCTTAGGGTCTCTCCCTCCAAATTTGGGGTCAATGTTTACTCCTTTAGCCTTCTGCATAACTGTGCTGACCCACAAGGCAGTCAAGATTTTCTATTAGGGTTTACTCCTTAACCTCTCTCGAGGGCCCCCTCTCCCATGGCAGTAGGTTTAATAGTTGCAGATGGTACTGTCATGTCATCGTTAGCAGATAAACATCTGATCTGACATGGACATGAACATACAACTAGAAGGCAATATTGACCCTTTGAGATGTGAACATATAGAAAAATTATTTTAGTGTCACTCCCTCCGGATTTGTAATCAAGGTTTACTCCTCTAGTCTTCTGCATAATTGTGCTGACCCACAAGGCAGTCAAGATTTTCTTTCAGGGTTTACTCCAGCCTTTAAGTCTCTTCAGCCCCCTCCACATGACAGTAGGTTCAGAGTACCTGTCTGCTGTAACAAGGTAGCAGATAAACATGTGATCTGAGATGTAACATGAACAGAACATACAACTAGAAGGCAATATTGAACGCCTTTGAGATGTGAACATACAGAAAAATTATTTTGTGTCACTCCTCCGGATTTGTAATCAAGGTTTACTCCTCTAGTCTTCTGCATAACTGTGCTGACCCACAAGGCAGTCAAGATTTTCTTTCAGGGTTTACTCCCCAAGCCTTTAGCTCTCTTGAGCCCCCCTCCACATGACAGTGGGTTTAACAGTAGCCTGTCTACTGTAACAAGGTAGCAGATAAAACATGTGATCTGACATGTAACATGAACATACAACTAGAAGACAATATTGAACGCCTTTGAGATGTAAACATACAGAAAAATTGTGCATATTTACTGGAAACAAAAGCAAACAAGTAAAATCTTGACATACACAGGGAGCATTTTTTCAGCAGATGGAAAAAATTCAACAGATGGAACGAAAGCCAACTGATGCAATAAAGCAAATTAAATCGTAGGCCAAATGGCAGCAGTTTGAAATTCAAACATGTCAATATGAACACTAAAAAAGCATTGTACAACTCAATCTTTCTCCCGACTTTATGCTATCAGTGCCAAACCTGGACATTGACATCAAATGATAGAAGAAAATTAGTCACAACAGAGATGAAGTGTCTACGGGAATGGTGAGAGTATCAAGAAGAGAACCGACTTAGACCTGAAAACAGCAGGGTAAAAAGTGGGTACAACCTCAGTACTGAACTTCATAAAAAAACAACAAATTAAGTGGTTCGGTGCATAAGCAGATTACCAACAAACAATGCGCTTTAATACAATGGATACAAAGCAAAAGGTTCTCTACGAAAAGGTGGACCACAGAAATAACAGAGGGAGTGAAAGACACTTCATGAAGTGCACACAAAATCCTGTTCTATAAATCTCTTCTTATCCTGACACAGAGACAAAACAGGGTTAGAGAACAGAAGATTAAGATGTAATGGCTACAATGATTCAACTAGAATATGATAGCAACAGAGTACATTAGGAGGAGGATTGCATTTGTAACTACAAAAGCTGCAAGCCTTAGAGCTCAGCAACTAATGATATATCTATGCTTACATGTCTTTGAAACATTATGATGTAATATTTGATACTTTACATTTCATATTCAGCTCATTCAAGCAATTCTTGGAGTTAGAACCCCAGCTTAGAGATATTATGAGCAAATTCTATGAGTCTAAATATGCATTCTGTTTAACACTTCTGGCTGATATTAAGGTAACTTTTCATTTGTTTACATTGTTATGTAAAAATATCTTTGTGATATGTCTCATTCATCACCCTTCGCCCCTAGGGAAGCATAGATCTCATAGAGTTTTGGTCATGTGAGATCCAACCTACACAACCACTGACTAAATAGTGATGAGGTGAGACAGAAATTATTGGACCACACCTTCAATTTGGAAATGACAATGTTTAAAAGGGTTTTAAAGCTGAAGGATTGACTTCATTGCACCGGGTTTTACCCCATATGGCTCAGTCCTCTCTGCAGAAATGGAACACCACCTGCTGAGAGTATTGCACAAAGCACGAACTCCGTAGCTCCAGCAACAATCCTAGGGTCTCTGGAAAAACTGCACTCGTGAACAGAAGGCCGTGGTCCGAATTCGAACCTACGACCTTCGACTCGCAAGGCAAAGGGCTTAACCACTCAGCCACAGATACCCCCAGTGAAATGACAATGTATTTCACCCTGATGACAGACCTGAAGGCATATCATGACCACAGACCAAGACACAGAAGAAGATGAATACATACAATTCTGGTAAAAATGGTGTCTAAGTAAAGTAAATGCCCATGAAAGAGAGGATATCCTAGAGAAACCCTGAAACAAACTTTGCTGAGAGAGGCAAGAATATAGAACTCAATATTCCATGGAAGAGATTGAGTGAGTTGCCCAGGACAGAGTGGTATGAAGCAATTACTTGGAGACCCTATGTAACGTATAATGGTATGATAGGAATATGCATATATATATACACACAAGTAAGTAAATATGAAAAGTACCTGATTCTTCAGTGACCTCAGTTGGAATATTAAAACTAGCTAGACATGCTTTATAAATTTTACAGCCAATGACTAGTTATCTTCATTGTCATTATTTTCAAGTTATTTATTTAATGAATGTAGACAGTGTTATACTTCTAAGTATTCTATACTACTGAGGAGGAGATCGGAGCACTTATGTACTAATTGGTTTGATGTGCAGTGAAGTTGATCCGATGACTAAACTAAACGGCAGCAACAGTATGGAGGAGGGGATGAGTGCCATTTATAACTAATATCACTGCAAGTCTTATGGGTTAAAGTCTAGTTAATTTCTAATGTTTTCCTTTTGTTTCAGGATAACTTATTATTGGACATGTACATAGCACCACATATAAATACACTTTATACACAGATTAGGAATCGAGCATTATGTCAGGTAACATGTTATCATCATTTATTGTTCATCATTAATCCTCTCCGCTCCTCATGGAGCATAGGGCCTCAACAGTTGTTCGCCACTCTTCTCGGTCTCTGGCTGTTATTTTTATGGTCTCCCAGGTCAATTGAGCACTCTTCAGTTCCTCAGTAAGACCTCGTCTCCAAGTCTGCTTAGGGCGTCCTCTTTTCTTTTTCCCTGCGGGTTCCACTCGAGCACCTGTCTAGTGACACTCGACTGTGTCTTCCACAAGGTATGGCCTATCCATCGCCATCTTCTCCTCTTGACCTGTGTCATCATAGGTTCCTGCCCTGTTCCTATCCACAGATCCGTGTTTGTAACTCTATCATACCATTTCAATCTGAGAATCCCCGCAAACATCCGTTGACAAAGGTCTGGATCTTATTTGTATTTGCCCTAGTGACTCGCCAAGTTTCCGAGCCATACAGCAACACCGACTTCACATTTGAGCTGAAAATCCTGAGCTTTTGTTTTCGTGGAGATGGCAGCGGACTTCCACACCATGTGCAGGATCGCAAAGGCCTCATTTATTGTTACTTGTGACTATTTTTGTTTGGTTTGGGTGATTCTCAAGTATATTCTTTTACTCCTTCTCTTACTACAGGGTGTTTGTAGGGTCTCACTACACTTTATATGTAGAACAAATGGGAAAAATGAAGTACATGACATCATCAACAATTGTGTTTCATAGTCATTGTGATGCAATATGCAGTGAATAGCTGTTATCTGCTGGAGTAATTCTTTTCACTCAAAACATAATGGTGTTTTCAACGGAAGAATTAATATTTTTGGTCGAACAAGTGTTTCGATATGGCGGTCGATACACATGAAGAAACGTGTACAGACATGTCTTGAAGCCCGTGGTGGATATTACCAACATCTGTTATAATAAATATTTCATTGGTTCTTTCCAGTTTACCAAAAACAACAGTAGGCCATAGCAGTAGGTAATGTAACTAATTTCCCTGCTTTGTTTTAGCAAATTTTTTGATGACGTCATGTGCTTCGTTTTTCAAGTTCTACATATAAAATGTAGTGAGACTGTAAAAACACCCTGTGTAACATGGGGGGCACTATCTAGCTATATCCTCGATGTGTCCTGTTTGATACATGAGGTTTCCACAAGAGATTTTTATTGTTGCCCTTCTGCTGCCTTTTTACTAATTATTTCCTATGTCACGCCAGAATCTTCCAACTCTCTTTCCACAGTTCTCCTGGTTTCCTTTGGACGTTCATGCTTTCTTTCACCATCCTCTATCCATCAAAGACTTTTCTAGCCAATGCCTCTACTTTCTTTTCTCCAATCCTGTTTTGCTTCACAGTGTCAGGTCAAGAAGAGATTTCTAAAACGGGCCTTTGTGTGCGCTTCGTAGATAGTGTCTATCATCACCTCTGTTATCTCTTAGGTCCATCTTTTGTGTGGCCTGCCTTTTGCTTTGTACCCATTGTATCGAAGCAGCATTGCTCTTTGAAGTGCACTGTCTGTTGGTAATCTACTTCTGTTGTATCCTTTGCTTGTTAATTACCTTTTGGTGGAAACGTTGCTGTATATTGTTTTTGTACTTTGTAAAACTACAGTACTTTGTTTTTACGTGTTTCCCCATTGCTATATAGTTTTATTGCAATCTTCCCTTATATAGATTACAGCTTGATCATTAATTACTCTTGCAGTATTTTAGTCCCTACTTATCTGCTGACATGAGAAAGATGGCTAATGCTTTTAATACAACTGTGGGTGCACTAGAGGATGAATTGATGCAGTTGATACTTGATGGACAAATCAAAGCTCGCATTGACTCACACAATAAAGTAAGCATCAGTCTTTTCTCTACTTTTTCTTCTTCAAACGCTCCATATTGACCACTTGTTAACCACTCTGTGTGATTTGTATGTGACCTGAGCCTAAGAGCGAATGTACGTTGTGCCAGTTATGCACCTACAAGTAGGCCAGCACATCCAATTTCTGTGCTGCTTTTTATTTACTAGGGTAGCTTCCCTAGGTCCTATGTCAGTCGCCTCTTATGACATACCTTGTAGGTTGCAGTGGTACTATTCTTTGCTTCCCTTCCTGGCCCGGCACCACAGGGCGAGTCTTTCTTTAACAAATATTGTAGATGTTGTTTGTAAGCTTATGTTTCTGTTCAGAAAAAGCTTTCAAGCAAAGAATACTAGCTTTTGATTATTATTATTATAAAGTAGAACAAAGATACCTTCCTTCTATTTGATTGATTGATTGATTGATAGGACCATCATCATTGCACCTTGGTGAGTAGTCATATGTGCCTCGATCTCTGATTGATAGACCATCATCATTGCACCTTGGTGAGTAACCAAAGTGCTCCTGATCTCTTGATATATGACCATCATCATTGCACCTTGGTGAGTAGCCATATGTGCCTCGATCTCTTGATTGATAGGACCATCATCATTGCACTTTAGGCAGTAACCATATGTGCCCTGATCTCTTGATATAGGACCATCATCATTGCACCTTGGTGAGTAGCCATGTGTGCCTCGATCTCTTGATTGATACGACCATCATCATTGCACCTTGGTGAGTAGCCATGTGTGCCTCGATCTCTTGATTGATAGGACCATCATCATTGCACTTCGGTGAGTAACCAAATGTGCTCCGATCTCTTGATACGACCATCATCATTGCACCTTGGTGAGTAGCCATATGTGCCTCGATCTCTTGATTGATAGGACCATCATCATTGCACCTTGGTGAGTAGCCATGTGTGCCTTGATCTCTTGATTGATAGGACCATCATCATTGCACTTGGTGAGTAACCATATGTGCTCTGATCTCTTGATATGACCATCATCATTGCACCTTGGTGAGTAGCCATGTGTGCCTCGATCTCTTGATTGATAGGACCATCATCATTGCACCTTGGTGAGTAGCCATATGTGCCTCGATCTCTTGATTGATAGGACCATCATCATTGCACCTTGGTGAGTAGCATTGTGCCTCGATCTCTTGATTGATAGGACCATCATCATTGCACCTTGGTGAGTAACCAAATGTGCCTCGATCTCTTGATTGATAGGACCATCATCATTGCACCTTGGTGAGTAACCAAATGTGCCTCGATCTCTTGATTGATAGGACCATCATCATTGCACCTTGGTGAGTAACAAAGTGCTCTGATCTCTTGAATAGACATCATCATTGCACTTTGAGTAACCATTGTGCCCGATCTCTTGATCGATAGGCCATCATCATTGCACCTTGGTGAGTAGCCATTGTGCCTCGATCTCTTGATTGATAGGACCATCATCATTGCACCTTGGTGAGTAACCAAATGTGCCTCGATCTCTTGATTGATAGGACCATCATCATTGCACCTTGGTGAGTAACCAAATGTGCTCTGATCTCTTGATTGATACATCATCATTGCACTTTGGGAGTAACCATGTGTGCCCGATCTCTTGATCGATAGGGCCATCATCATTGCACTTGGGAGTAGCCATGTGCTCTGATCTCTGATGATAGGACCATCATCATTGCACTTTAGGGAGTAACCATGAGTGCTCTGATCTCCTTATACAGGAAGATCTCAGTGACAGACATGAACTCCGTAGCATTGGCGAGGGTCCTCAATGTCATTTAGAAGGTTGTAAAAATATTTTGTAAGGCTATTATTTTAAAATTCTTCTTTCTGAATTTCGCTCGAGCAGCGGTTTTCAGCCTACTCTTCTCGATTTTGAATGGCCAAGGGTTCTATTACATGCTCAACTTGAAACCAGGACCTACGTTTATTGTCCGTTTCCAATAGGACTAGGAAATCAATCTCACCTACACTGAGATCAGGGATCTCTGGATAGATATTCAGATGGCTCCACAAGGGAGAGAACCGAGTGCCTTTAGAACGAGAGGCGAGCACCTAACCTCTACATTACATTTGGTTTATTTGAAATATTTTCTTATATATTCAATGCTTGTCTCTTGTATAAGCTTCATTGTCTTTTGTCTTCTTCTTCAAACACTCCATATCGACCACTTGTTAAACCACTCTTTGTCATTTGTATGTGATCTGAGCTGAAGAACGATTGTACGTTGTGCCAGTTATGAGCTTACAAATAGACCAGCACATTGGCTGAAATCGGATGCATGTGTCCTAAACGTGTAGAAGTCTATGCATTTAGGGCCTACCAAACCAATGTGCAACGTATACACGTTCTTGGCAAAGATCAAACATATCACAAAGAGTGATTAAAATTGGTCGTAAAGAATGAACGCAAAGAAGAAGAAGAAGAGACCAGCACATCTGATTTCGGCGATGATTTTATTTTACTAATATAGCTTTGCTAGGCCCCTACCTCAGTTGCCTCTTACGACATGTCTAGTAGGTCACAGTGTTACTATTCTTTGCTCCCTTTGTTGTCCCTGGCACCACATGGGCAAATGTTCACACAAGAACAATGTTTAGTATGGGCATGCCAGACATTGTCATCTGTGTGGTAGAGAGAGAAGATATACTAATCAACTTCTCATGGGTACAGTGAGCAGGTGGACTTTTGAATGGCTGCTGCATTACTGACGGAGCATGCATGGGAATACCCAATGTGTCATGACGCCGATCACATAACATAACAAGAACAATGTGTATCCCCTTCATTTTATTTAGTGATTATGCATCTCACAGTGTGGCATTGCAGGCAATGAGAGTACAGATGTCTTAGCTAAGGAGTGCCAAAGAGCAAATTTACCAACCCAAGTTGTCAAGAGGTCAAAACCTCATACAGAGAAAATCTGCAGTAGACTGGAAGACAAACACTAGATATGATTATGGAAAAGACCTCTTTAAATAGACGAAATATAATGACCTAAGCAGAACAGACCAGGTCATTATATTTCGCCTAAGTACCTGTCACTGCAGACTCAACAAATGCTTACATAGACTAGGAATAAGTCAACCAGCTCTCTGTCAGTGCCAGCAGGCGGAACAGACACCAGAGCAGGAACATGTTCTGCAAGACTGTCCTCTCCTGGGTGAGAGAAGCATTATGTGGTCACACCCAGTCGACCTAAAATCTAAACTTTGGGGAAACCTGACAGATCTGAAGCTAACTGCCCAGTTTGTGGTCCACAGTAAACTAAACGTATGACCAGAGATTGCTGAAGAAGATATTCAATGATTAAAAGATAATAAATGAAGTGGTAAATGTACACAAATTTAAAATGTAACAGCTTACAAGAATTTCAAACTGAGTACTGATAGCTTCCACCTCAGAGGTTCTTTTTAACACTAATGAAACACAGAAAAGATATTAAAAAATATATGCATATCATTTGTTAACATGATTTTCTAAATTGCTACACAGATTTTGTATGCTAAAGATGTTGACCAAAGGAGTACAACATTTGAAAAAGCCATTTTGATGGGGAAGGAATACCAGAGACGGACAAAGGTACCTTAATATAATAGCATGTCTCATCTGCTGCTTGGTTAGTTTGATGCGTGTATGCACTCTATACGTTGTGTTATGTCGTTAACTGTTGTTAACTGTCTTTACTTCATGTATTACCGCTTTTTAGGACGATGTAGGACAGGTGGGATGAGAGCCTGAGAAATTTAATGGCCACATGGCTAGTGCATTTGCAGCGAGACTTCAGTTTACGATTTTTCTTTATGCCTCCAACAGAAAAAACCTTGCCCTTACCGTGGATTGAACCCAGGTCTCCCACATGGGAGCAGCGCTCTAACAAATTCAGCCAGATGCTACACATGTGTTATGGTAGTGTTTTCAATCATCAAGCCACCAATACTGTCAGCACAGCTAGCAAAATTACACTTATCTTTGTTCTGGGGCACATGGGTACCGATGGTAATGAGTAAGAAGACAGGCTGACCGGCTCTGCCACCATATTGGAGGGTCAGCTAATGGATAGAGCTGACATTATGAATGCTCTCAGAGAGAGTGGAAGCAAAGAGGATTTTTGTAGAAACGAATCTACGCCAACTGCTAAATTGCAAGAACTTGGATTGAAGGTTGGAGGGACCAGAAAAGAAAGCTCACCAGGCATATGAGTAGGCTCATCAACCAACATCAAACTGATATGGTTAGTCGCTGGACTCTGTTAGAGATATTAGAAGGAGACCGGCTGAGCAGATGCCGCTCATCAGCTCGGGAGGGCAGGTCGTCTGTGGGTTGCTGCCCTGAAAGACAATAGCAACCTGTTGCCTTGTGGGTTTTGCTGGGGACAGCAAAAGGCTAGCGGAGAGCAACTGTACACAAATGCTGGTTGAAACTGAACACACCACCGAAGGATTAGCACTTGAGCTCCAATTGGTACTGAAGGCTGTGCACGTACATCCCGCTCTGATGTTTGGCTGTTTATACAGGGTGTTCAACTTAAAAGCAGCCTGTGAATGGAGCTAATCTGGCATATGTGTATGGAAATAGGAAGGTTAAGTTATGACGTAGTATAGGTCAAGGTTGTGTGATGGTGTGTAATTGTAGTGGCAGGAAGGGGCGATGAACAAATGGACTAGACAAGCTAGTCAGAACCGGTTTAAATAGTAAATGACGAGATGTAATGCGTACCTGGCAAATTTCATTTTTCACTGGGGCTGCTTTTAAGTTGAACACCCTGTATATCACAATAGAATGATAAAAATGGCTTAAGAACGATCACGAGAGAGAGAAGGAGACTGAGCACCTATGGACATTTTCGAGTGCTATGAAGATATTCCAAACTGAAACTACCAAATTTTAATCAGATTAGAGCAAGTTGCTATTCTGTACCTTAAAATAGGACACAACAGACTAAATAACTACTTGTATACAAAATTCAAGATTGACAATTCAGCCATTTGTATATGGGGACTGCAGAGCACATACTTCAAGACTTCCGTGAATATGATAAACTTAGGCAAACTCACTGGCTAAGTGAAACAACAATGGAAAGACAACTACTCATACCTCTATGTGAGCTACAAAAGACAGTCCCGTTTATACAATATACATTAAATATATAGAAATGATTTCAAATGAACAAAAGAAAAGAAACCTTCACCTCACTAATCTACCATTTTTGTTTTATTACTCTCATGCCATTATACATTAAATATGGTCTGCAAGCAATTTCTCCCTACTGCTCTATCCCTGATAGCTTGTTTATTCTCTTCTGTGGAATTGAATCCAATATTTTGCATGAACCATGCCAGCTAGCATAAAATATCACAACAGACCGTCACAGATTTCTTTTAATAGTTTTATTGATCAGTTCTGCTTACATGATATCCATACCATGAGGTTAAATTTGCTTGTATCCCTAAAAATATATACAAACAGCTGTCCTCTGGCAACAAAACAATAACTGGGATGCCTTTCCTTTGCTACAAAGGAGACTTGGAGATGAATACACCTTACTTGTAAAAGTTTGTCAGAATCAGGTTCAACTCTAAGCAGACTCTGAAATCTAGTCTTCTTCCTCTTCGAAACACTCCATATCGATCACTTGTTAAACCACTCTTTGTGATTTATATGTCAATCTAAAAGCGATTGTACAGTGCCAGGTATGCGCCTACAAGTAGGTCAGCACATCCGATTTCTGCAACACTTTTTATTTACTAGGTTAGCTTCCCTAGACCCCTACCTCAGTCACCTCTTATGACATGCCTTGTAGGTTGCAGTGTTACTATTCTTTGTTCCCCTTTCGAGCAGGACAACACACAGGCAGAACACTAGTCTGAGAACTAGTGTAGTCTGAGAACTAGTGCACTGCTCTAGATGTACATGAAACAATGAACAAATACAAATGAGCATAAGTTACTTACCAGTCAATGAATTTAATGTTCATATGAAGTAATATTTATCTGAATTTCAGGCTCTTATACTGAGGTCCGCAGTAATAAAGTGCCAGATACACGTCAAGGTAAATAACATATAGCTCAGATATGTACGTATCATTTCTTCCTTTCTGTCGTTTGCTTGAACTGTTGTCAATATATTTAATGTTATCTCTTGTATAAACTTTCCTTTGTAACTCACACAGAGATCTGTGTAGTTTTCTTTTTAGTTTTGTTTCTCTGGGTCAGTGTGTTCACATGACTGAATTGCCAATCTGGAATTTTGTATCGCCCGTGTATTGCCAGAGCCCACAAGGGGAGCAAAGAACAGTAAGACTGCAGCCTACATAGCAGGCGGCTGAGGTAGGGGCCTAGGAAGCTACCTAGTAAATACAAAGCAAAAGCATAACTGGTACAACATACACTCGCTCTTAGGCTCAGATCATATACAAATCACAAAGAGTGGTCGATGTGGAGCGTTAGAAGAAGAAGTAAAATGTTGTATACATGTTACTGTGAATTCAATTGTGTCCTGTTCTAACACTTTGAGTGACAACTTGTTCTAATCTGCTCGTATTTTGGTAGTTGTCTTTTTAAAAAAAAAGGAGTGGTGACATTTATTTCTAGATTCTTGTTCATGTTTTCTTTAGATCTTTTTCTTTACCAGTAGGCAATCTGCAAAAAAGGACTTAAAATTTCTTTCATATAGCTTAACTCTTTCCACGCACAGTTATTTCCTCAGTTGTATGCAGTTAATTTAAGGGAGGCAAAGATACAATCGGTTATTTTTTTCAAATCATAACTACTCATCAACTAATAAACTTGGCATCAACTAAAACTAAGCAAATATGACAACATAAACTTGGCTCCTTATGGAGAGAGGCGTGTACATGATTCACGAATAGCGGCGAATCCACAACACTAACCAGACTGCAAGAACTCAAAGTTAAGTGTGGTGTAGCTCACAAGAACGCTATGCTGGCAGACAAAGAAGAATTGTAAACCAACAAAGAAGGTGTCGTTAGTGCCACGCTATGGACATACTGGGGAGAGATCGGAGCACTTATGGACTAATTTGTTCAATGTGCAATGATGGTGATCCGACGACTAAACTAAACTAATAAACTTGGCTGAAATCGATGCATGTATCCAAACATGCAAGTCTATGCGTTTAGGCCTACAAACCAATGTGCAACGTATACACGTTTGACAAGATCAAACATATCACAAAAGTGATTAAAATTGGTCGTAAGACGAAGCAAAAAGAAGAAGAACTAATAAACATATATATAACTTATTATATACTAATTTGAAGAAAACTGGCCAACCTATTAGAATAAAAAGGTTAAAAAGCAGTACGTGGAATATTTTAGAAGAAACTAAGGCAAATATGACAACATAAATAGAAAAAATTATAAATTGTTGGTCACATGTGCAACACTTACGTGACATTATAACAGCATCTTCAAAATGTATCCATATGTGCTTCTAGAAATCGTTTTGTAATCCAATTTGTGAAGTCCAGGCAAAATTTTATGACAATATACCCAATAGAAATGAAGATATGATGAAAAGTTGACATCAAGCTCCTGTTGGGCTTTGATAGCCATTTACATTATGATCATCGTCTGCCTGATTCACTTTGTTATATTCTGGATCAGAATCATTACTAATACTACTTACAGTACTACTATTATCCGAATCGTCCATGCATTTTTCTATAAAATCAGCGCCTGATACACGCAAGGGACGCTTATTACTTGAAGGACCTGGTCCCACATTGAACTGTTTACAAAAACTGCATCTATAGCAACAACAAATAAACTTGAAGCAAATCATAACGTGGATGAATGAACGATGAAATCGAAAGAGAAAGTGACGCTATGAAAGTGAAGGAACCGGAAGAATACTATTAAAAACTAAAATTAGTAGAAATAAATCTAGAAAGACTTGTATAAACGAAACAACTCGAACGGCGAACGAAACTTGATGACGCAGTGTGCGGTTTAAAGCATGGAACAGAAGCCGCTGTGGCGCAGTGTACGGTGGAAAGAGTTAAAAAAGGGTCAAAGGATTGACTTATTGCACCGGGCTTTCCCCATATGGCTTGATGCCCTCCACAGAAATGGCACATGACCTGTCTAGAGTATTGCACGAACTCCGTAGCACCTGCAACACTCCTAGGATTTCTAAAAAATGCATCCGTGAACAGATTTCACGGTCCGGATTAGAATCCACAACCCTTCCGAACGCAAAACAAAAGGATTAACCACTTAGCAACAGGGACTCCAAAATATATTACATAGCTTAATCTTGATTAGTTGGTCGCCATGAAGATTAATCATTACTTACCCGCCAGAGTGGTTACCGGGGCCCAAATTTGGGATGTGAAGAATAGAACCACTGTTACCTGCCATGCATGTCGTAAGAGGCACTAAGGAGGTTTGGCTGAAATCGGATGCACGTGTCCTAAACGTAGAGAAGTCTATGCGTTTAGGGGCCTACCAAACCAATGTGCAACGTATACACGTTCTTGGCAAAGATCAAACATATCACAGAGAGTGATTAAAATTGGACGTAAAGAACGAACGCAAAGAAGAAGAAGATTACTTACCTTGACTGTCCCTGCACATTATACAGGTTAGATTTCTATTTAACCACACATTCACATGTATATGGACGAGTCTCAGAGAATACACTCCTGACAGAGAAGAGACCGCAACCATACCAGGATTTGAACCTGTATCACCATGACTGAGAGACCTGGGTGCTAACCACTCAGCTGTCCGTTTCTCTTTAGTTAGCTTGTCTTGTCTAACCACAGCACCTGTGTGTTGCCGGGGTCCTCAAGGGGAGCAAATAATCGTAACACTGCGACCTACAGTAAGAGGCGACTGAGGTAGGGGCCTAGTGAAGCTACCCTAGTAAATAAAAAGCGTAGCAGAAATCGGATGTGCTGGTCTATTTGTAGGCGCATAACTGGCACAACGTCAACCACTCTTAGGCTTGGATCACATAAAATCATGAGTGGTTAACAAGTGGTTGATGTGGAGCGTTCAAAGAAGAAGTCTAGCCACACAGCAGTAAAGTGTTTTGAGAAGCTTACATTTGCACTGTTGAGCCAAGTGTGCTGCAGAGGTTGTTATAAGTTTGTATTCTTTAATGTTGTCTGTTCATCTACGTCTTGGTCTTCCTCACACTTTCAGACCAGATACTCTAATGACACTGCGGAAACGAGTACTCCAGTGCTATATTGAACCAATACTTATGTATGGCAGCAAATCATGGACAATGAACAAACAATAAGATCATTGGAAGCCACAGAGATGTAGTTTTACAGAAGAATGCTGAAAATTCCATGGACAGCAAAGAAAATAAATGATGAGGTTTTAAATCATGCCTGCACACAAAGAAACCTTATCAAAAGAATAAGAATCAGACAATCAATGTTCTTCGGGCATATAATGGGAAGAGAAGGTTTAGAACATTTGGAGACAACATGTAAAATTCAGGGAAGGAGAGATTGTGGAAGACAGAGGGAGAAGAGGGATATAGGACAAAAGATCAACGTCAGAACTGATTAACTGCACCAAGGAGAGAGAGTTGTGGAGAGACATGATCGCACACGCCTCAGGCATAACACTTTATTGATTGACTAATGATATGTTTCATTACTTAAATATATTTCAAATTACTTTTTAATCGGTTTGAATTATTCTTTTTTAAGCATTACTATACCTACTGTCAGCTTACTGCTGAAATAATTTGTGTTTATGTTTTTCATCCTGAATGTATATGGACAAATTTAACTCACTTTAATTTGTTTAATTTTCAATATAGTTTTATTTCTTTATATCACATTTTGTAGGCAAATTGCTTAAATTCAAATATTCTCTTAACATCTTTTGTTGGTTTCATATATTAGAAGGGTCTTTGTAGCGTAGAGGTTAGGTGTGCTCATCTCGTTCCAAAGATACTCAGTTTGCTCACTCGTTGAGCCATCTGGATATTTTTTCAGACATCCCTTAGACATTACAGGGTAGGTGAGATCGAGTTCCTAGTCCTATCAGAGACGGACGATAAAACGTAAGTCCTCTGTTCATGTTGGGCACATAAAAGAACCATTAACAGTTCAAAATCGAGAAAGCAGGCTGGAAAGTCGCTGCCTTGGCAAAATTCATTTTTTAAAACAAATTCACAAAAATTTCACCATTTTCTAAATTACATCAAGGATTCTTGCTGGTTCTATAGAGTTCATGCACTTTCTCTAAGATCTTTCTGTGTAAGAAAGAGATTGAAGCACACATGGTTACTTACTGAAGTGCAATGATGATGGTCCTATCAATCAATCAGTTCATGTGTTCAGGGTATGTAAAATTGATTTTTGCACAAACACAATATTTTACATAGATTGATGTTTATTATAGTATTTGAAACATATTCTGTATGTCGTCTGAGACATCAATGTTTGTGTGTCTCTCTAGAATCCTCCTCGTGAAGGTCTACAAGGAGGCGAGATGTCCATAGCTCCAGCTGGTGCCAGTTCTCTTGTGAGGAACTGACTATAAGACATGGCTATAGTTATCTGATGTGTGAGCAGGGTCTGAGTTTGTCTGTATGTGTTTGTGTGTTTCTCTAGAATCCTCCTTGTGAAGGTCTACGAGGAGGCGAGATGTCCATAGCAGGTGCCAGTTCTCTTGTGAGGAACTGACTATAAGACATGGCTATAGTTATCTGATGTGTGAGCAGGGTCTGAGTTTGTCTGTATGTGTTTGTGTGTTTCTCTAGAATCCTCCTTGTGAAGGTCTATGAGGAGGCGAGATGTCCATAGCAGGTGCCAGTTCTCTTGTGAGGAACTGACTATAAGACATGGCTATAGTAATCTGATGGATGTGTGAGGAGGGTCTGAGTTTGTCTGTATGTGTTTGTATGTCTCTCTAGAATCCTCCTCGTAGGTAGGGGAAGACCTTCATGGAAGGAGGCATTCTGATAAAGAGGAGAAGAGGAAGACCATGGCGAAGATGGGTTCAGGATGTAACTGATGATTTGAGCATGCTGGCTGCAGAGACATCTGGTCTATGATAGAGAGAAATTCCGAAGGACTATTAGGGGGACAAAGTTCTGCTCAGGACAATCTGTTTGATGAGGAATAGATCTTTTAAAGGAACCCTACATAAATATTTTTAGTTTAAAAGAATAAGACACAAAAATGTGATTTTTAGTGTGTGTAACTAAGTATTCTTCTTCTTTGCGATTGCTATTTTTGATGCTTATACCATTAGTAGCGCTTTTATGATGATGTCGACTTGTCTGGAAACTAAGTATTAAGAAGTACCTGTCTTGTTCATTTATGACAAACCCATTTTCTCGTCACAATTCCCTAGACAAGTTGTGATTAATTTGTTCTGACACGCATCAAGGATACCACAAGACAGTCTCCACAAAAACACTCGCATTTAGATACAACAGACTAAGAGTATGACCATATAAACAGTAGATGATGGAATATCCGAGACACTAAATTCCACCTTGTGCATAAGGCGCATCAAGAGGCTCGCTCCAGGTGCAATTTTTCCGACCTTACTCCGAAACATAATACAGGGATAGAGAGATAGTTGTGATTGAGCATTTTCTTGTGATGTAATTGTTTGAGTGACCAAGCATTCCTTAGTTGTTTGCTTTATTTGTAAAGTAACAACATATTTGTATATAATTTATGCAGCTTTCTGTACTTACTTAATTACTTATTCCTCTCCGCTCCTTATGGAACATAGCACCTCAACAGCTGTTGACCAGTCTCTGACTGTTTTCTTTATGGCCTTTCAGGATAGTCTAGCACCTCTTAGTTCCCCAAGAAGACATCTCCAGGTCTGTTTAGGATGCCCCCTTTTCTGTTTTTCTTGTGGTTCGCTCAAGGACTTTTCTAGTGACACTCGACTGTGTCCTACGTAGTATATACCCGACCCATCGTCATTTTCTCCTCTTAACCTGGGTCATCATGGGTTCCTGTCCTGTTCTTATCCACAGGTCTGTGTTTGCAACTCTGTCATACCATCTCAGTCTGAGAATACGTCGAAGACTTCCATTAACTTCTTCTTCTTCAAACGCTCCATATCGACGACTCTCTGTGATTTATAAGTGATCTGAGCCTAAGAGCGATTGTACATTGTGCCAGTTATGCGCCTAAAAGTAGGCCAGCACATCCGATTTCTGCAATGCTTTTTATTTACTAGGATAGCTTCCCTAGGTCCCACGCAGTCGCCTCACGACTTGTCTTGTAGGTCACAGTGGTACTATTCTTACTTCCCTTGCAGACCCCCGGCACCATATAGGCAAGCTTAGTGCAATGAAGTCAATCCTTTGAACCCATTTCTTATGACTGACAATTAACATCAAATATCTGTAGAAGTATCGTGAACACTAAAAGTTTTGAACTTTCTTCTATATAGTGTTAAGTTGTCTACTTAATTATATGAAATATACCAGCATTGTAGAATGCAGCATCTACGCACATGACTTGATAATTAACTGATTAATCAAGCTGGTTTTTATTTGTGTGTAGGGGGGAAGGGATGTTGCTATTTCTGTAAATTAAGGTTTGAGTTTTGTTTTGCTGTGGCCCCGATAAGATAAGGCAGACTAGCTCAGGTAAACATCTTCAGAAATCAGACCACAAGTGTTGCATAACACTCACATTTCAGTATTGTTAAATAAAGGAATTCATTTAAAAAACGACACAGCATGCAAGAACTTGATTATATTAGGTCTTAAATTAAATTTAACACTAAGGAATAGCAGTATTATTAACAATTTTCATCTCCCGCCCGAGTGGTTACCGGGCCCAAATTTGGGGTGTAAAGAATAGAACCACTGTTACCTGCCACGCATGTCGTAAGAGGCGACTAAGGAGGTTTGGATGAAATCGATGCATGTGTCCTAAACGGTAGAAGCTTTATGCGTTAGGGGCCTACCAAATCAATGTGCAACGATACACGCTCTTGGCAAAGATCAAACATATCACAAAGAGTGATTATAATTGGTCGTAAAGAACGAACGTAAAGAAGAAGAAGAAGAACAACAATTTTCATCAATGATTAACCAAGGACTCATAGAATTGAGTAAAATTGCAATAATGCTTACAGTATTCTATCAAACATATATAAAAGTCAGGCCCCATCAAACAGGAATTTCCAATTTGTCAGCTAAACTATTCAGCCTTCTGTTACCTGGGGCTGCAGATTTTGCAATATAAAAAAAATATTTTGCCATCGTGTGTTCCATTAATATGACAAACCCACCACCACACTCCACTAAATCTCTAAGAGTGAATAATACCTGGATTAGAAATGATATGAACTATTGTTATCTTGGATAAGAAATAATTATGAATCATTGTTTTGTGTATATAATGTTTTGACAAATTCAACAATAAAGTAATGATAAACCTTTACAGAAGAATAATGTGTTGTGTTACATTACATTACACTGATTGTTGTGTGCTTGTTTGTTGTGATTTGTAGTCAACATTTATTCATTTCATCTTGGATCAGCATGTATCATTCTTCTTCGAACGCTCCATATCGATCACTTGTTAACCACTCTGTGTGATTTGTATGTGATCTGAGCCTAAGAACGATTGTACGGTGTGCCAGTTATGCACCTACAAGTAGGCCGACACATCCGATTTCTGCTGTGCTTTTTATTTATTAGAGTAGCTTCCCTGTGTCCTACCTCAATTGCCTCTTACGACATTCCTTGTAGGTCGCAGTGGTTCTATTCTTTGTTTCTCTTGCGGCTCCCTGACACCACACAGGCGATGTATCATTCAACTAGTATGTCTGCATGTATCATTCTATCTTGTGATTGTATAGTTCAAATATTGCGCCTGTATCTATCATTCCATCTTGTATCAGGCTATAACTGATGGTTTGAACATGACAGCTGCAGAGGCATCTGGCCTACGAGAGAGAGCAATTCCGAAGGACTGTTGGGGTGGCAAAGTTCTGCTAAGGATAAGCTATTTGATGATGATTCTTCTTCGAAAGCTCCATATCGACCACTTGCTAACCACTCTGTGATTTGTATGTGATCTGAGCCTAAGAGCAATTGTACGTTGTGCCAGTTATGCACCTACAAGTAGGTTAGCACATCTGATTTCTGTGCTGCTTTTTATTTACTAGGTAGCCCCCTAGGGCCTACATCAGTTGTCTCTTATGACATGCATTGTAGGTTGCAGTGGTACTATTCTTTGCTTCCCTTGAGGGCTCCGGCACCACACAGGCTATTTGATGATGATGATTATGATCTTGTATCTGCATGTTTCATTCAACTATTATATCTGCATATATCATTATATCTTGTGATTGTATGTATCATTCAAATGTGTCTATATATCATTCCATCTTATGTCAGCTTCATCACCAAATAGCTTGTCCTAAGGAGAACTTTGCAAGCTTAACAGTTCTTTGGAATTTCTCTCTCTCATAGGCCAGATGTCCCATCTCTGCCGCCGTCATACTCAAATCTTCAGTTACATCCTGAATCTATCTTCTCCATGGTCTTCCTCTTTGTCGGGGTCCTCCTTCCATAATGGTCATCTCCAACCCTTTGTGTCTCTTTATATTTCCAAAATAACCTGCTGCCTTGCAGGTCGGCTGGGGACAGCCAAAGACTGATAGAGAGCGAACCCAGTAAACGCCGGCTAAAACCAGACACACCGCCAAAGGATAAGGACCAGAGCTCCAAATGGCGCTGAAGATGTGATGAAACACACCCATGCTAAGATTGCATGAATCAGTTTTCCACATGAATGAGATTTATGGGGAAATATGGTACATTAGTCTAAGCGGTGATCACGAGAGAGATATCCAAAATACTTCAACTTTCTCATTTTTATTTGTAGCATTGGCCAGTTTTCTTTGATTTTTTTCTGGATAGATCTATTGGTTCTCTTCTCTGTCAATGATATATGGAGGACTATTTTGTAACTATTAAAATTACATTAAGAGTTGGCTATTAAAGAGCAAAATACGTAATCACAAAGTACTGTAGTTTTACAAATTACAAAAACAATGACAATATACAGCAACGTTTCGACCACTAAGGCCTTTCTTTATCAAGCAAACGAACAGGAGTGACGAATTAAAAAACAATTACATATGGATGACTAGATACGGAGACATTCAAACGTTTCTAATGAAAATCTGGGAATAAAAACGAATAATAAAATAAATGTTAACACAAAAAACACACATAAAAAATAGAAAAGAAGAGAAACAATAAAACATCAAGTAAATATATAGCTTGAATACATGCAACATATGCACATATAGGTTACAAGGCATGAGAAGAGAAAATACTAAGAAGCATAGGAATGTAATACGTTGAGACCACGTGGTCGCAAGGTACTATACAACGAAATTAACCGATTCTCCAGAGTAACGTATTACATTCCTATGCATATGCCATTCAAATATTGTGTCTGCATGTTCATGTTGAGATTATGGAAAAGCTACCACCTGCTGAAATTTCTCAGATTAAGCTCTCTAACACGACCAACCAGATGACTAGTTAGGACACATTACTTGATTTGGGGGTCTCTGGCATAGAGATTAGGTGCTCGTCTCTCATGCCAAAGGTACCAGGTTCACTCCTCGTGGAGCCATGGCGTCTGATGTGACACTTCTGACTGATTTTGTGTGAAAGCCTGCTTACCGTTTTATTGGTTTCCTCGTCATACAGGCGGGCTTTCTCTGACTTCAGAGGTTGACAAACCAACAATGCTGATTGTGATAGCTGCCTCGGACATGACCAAATATGAGACATAAGTAAAAAAATGTAAAGGAACCCTTTCATACCTTGTGGTCAATACAGTGTTAGGCCTGTATTTTTCATTGATCATCAGCACACGATGGGTGATGTGGTCAGCATCACGCCAGCTGCCTTTACTTTCCCAGAACATGTCTGGTACTCAGTTGAGGCTGAGTCGACCTGAGAGCCGTTGTGGTCGGGAAAAATTCCACGCACACTGCGGGAGTTGAACCTGGACCACCAGCCTTGAGAAGCGAGTTCACTAACAACTACGCTACCGCGGCTCTCAATATGAGACATAAGACATAATGTAAGACATAATCTTACACATATATAAGCATTAGCCAAGTAAATTATTAGGTTCTGATACTCTGAAGTATTATTTTTTTAGTTTGCTAGAAAGTACATTAATATCACCACTCATGTGTAGCTTCTCTCTTCGATCACTTCTCGTTTTACCAAATTTCAGCAAAACAGCCTGCTTCTGGTTCACCACATGGAGCATCTTGATCAACAGCAGATTTATATTTTGAGCCATCTTCTTTAGCTCTGCCAAGAAGGATTTGGGGGCCTCTTATTTTACCGTTTTTCATCATTAATTCTATGAACTTCCTACTTCTCTTCCGTTGCGGGTTCTCAATACTAGAATAGACAGACACAAAACACAGATTTTGAAATAAAAGCAAATATAATAGCAAATCTGAGCTAATACTGTTTATGTTGATTGCACAATATTTTAAATCAAAACAAAATCATGGCACATATGTAAATAAAGTATATTCATACAACAATATGAAATGAGCTGTTGTCACGAGTTGCTCGTATGAATTACAACCATAGTTGTACCAACATCTGTATCTGAATATGACCATGGATATTATCCTGGAAGGAATCTTGATAATCTAACATCTTCTTCTCGTTCGATGTTGTTAAATATCTACACAATGAGTGTGGTTTGTATGTTGTTGAACTTGTTAGTTCATCAAGGCTTCTAAACAGCTTTTGCATGGATGTTTGTCTCTGTCAGCAAGTGTTCTTTCCGCAATTGATTCATCAGGTGACAATCTTACAAGATGTGTTCGGCTGTTTGTCCACAAACATACATGTCGGTGATGGAACCAATCTTAGTCTGTGTATGTGTCTGTTCACTCTATATAATCTAGCATGATAAATTATGTGAACAACACAGAAGAAATAGTTTTAAAAAACATGAAAATACATAATACACTCTTGAGTATTTTCTATTGAGTGATCATGAGACTAATGTCACAAGTAATGTAACTGGACTTGTTCTCTGTAAATAATATAACAAAAACTATCATGCTTCATCAATATCTATTTTGACATCCTCACAAGATCTGTTTATCGATATAAGGGAAGACTGCATTAAATCTATGTAGCAATGGCAAAACACATAAAAACAAAGTACTGTAGTTTTTACAAAGTACAAAAATATATACAGAGACGTTTGACCAAAAGGTCTTTATCAAGCAAAGGATACAAGAGAAGTGATGAAATTCAGACTTCCTGTACCGCAGACAATAAATCCCTAACAGCTCTAAAAATGAAAATATGTGACTAAAAATGAAACAAGGAGAAAAACTAGACATGGAAAAAATGTATCTCTTCTATTGTTCTTATCTATTTTTCTGCTACCCGCTCTTTCCCTTTGGGTTCCATTACAATGTATATTTAGTTACACTAATGTTTTCACTTACTACAAAATTATTCAAATTTTTGTCTTCATTACGTTTTGTTTGTTCGTTTATTCATTTTATATTATGTTTGTAGAAGATTAAAGTTTATTTTTCTCATACGGCAGAAAGATTAATCCTTATCGTCCTTATACCGCTGGTAACCACTGCCTCTCTTAAATCCTTTGCTTGTTTTCCTAAATTTAACTTTTTTGTATCAATGAAGTCTGGCTAAGTGAGTAGGAATCATAGAGGAAACACAAACTTTTCTCAAACTTGTTATACTGAAAATGGATGCGACAGGATGAAATGCTCAGATATTGTAACTTTGGTGTAAACAGCAACACAACAAATGTCCTTTTCAAGATGAAGGAAGAAAGAAAGAATTGATTTTAAAAATTCAGAATAAATTAACAATATTATTAGCAATAAATTGTATAAACAAACAAGATATTGAGGAGTATAAGTGACCACTGTATAAGTGCTTGATTGATTGATAGTACCATTATAATTGGACGTCAGTAATTAACCATGTGTGCTCAAGTTTTATTACACAGGAAGATCTCGGCAGCAGTAAAGTGGTTCCTGCAGCAAAGTGGTCTGCAGAAAGTGGTCCCTGCAGCAAAGTGGTCCCTGCAGCAAAGTGGTCCCTGCAGCAAAGTGGTCCCTGCAGCAAAGTGGTCCCTGCAGCAAAGTGGTCCTGCAAGTGTCCCTAGCAAGTGGTCCTGCAGCAAGTGGTCCCTGCAGCAAGTGGTCCCTGCAGCAAAGTGGTCCCTGCAGCAAAGTGGTCCCTGTTGTAATTTTGAAGATGGTGAAAATATTTGTATAAATTTTTATTTTTTCTTCTTTTTTCGTTCTTCTTACGACCAATTTTAATCCTCTTTGTGATATGTTTGATCTTTGCCAAGAACGTGTATACGTTGCACATTGGTTTGGTTTTTCCCTAAACGAATAGATTTCTACATGTTTAGGACACTTGCATCCAATTTCAGCCAAACCTCCTTAGTCTTCTCTTACGACATACGTGACAGGTAACAGTAGTTCTATTCTTTACACCTCAAATTTGGGCCCTGGTAACCACTCGGGTGTTTTATTTTTTTAAATGAATTTTGCCTGGATAACCGCTTAGCAGCTCATTCTTATCGATTTTCAACTGTTACAGGTTCTTTTAGTTGGTCAGCTTGAATACGCCAGACATGCTAGAAGTGAACATCCAGAACATGAACAGCAGCACAAGTTTTCTGAATAAAAGACATGAGTCATTTGTAACTGTTTTATCTATATATTCACAACTTATCAGGTTGATGACATTACTTTTTGTATACGAAACCATTCATGTGTTGCAGAGGCTCCAAGGAGCAAAGAATAGTAACACTCTGACTTACAATGATGTCAGTAAGAGGTGACTGTGGTGGGTCCTACCCTAGTAAATAAATAGTGTTACAGAAATCAGATGTGCTGGCCTACTTGTAGGTGCATAACTGGCACAACATACAATCGCTCTTAGGCTCAGATCACATACAAATCACAAAGAGTGGTTAACAAGTGGTCGATATGGAGCATTCAAAGAATAAGATATATAAGAAACAAAGTTTAAAAAACTGGAAAAGGTATAGGAAAAATATTTGCAACTTAACAGAGCAATTAATTGCAGCTTGAAATATTATAGAAATAACTTATTTGCAGCTTAGAGTGCAATGACAAGCAGCTAAAGAGAATAGTTATGTGCAACTAAAAAAATTCACCGATTTTCAACTTTGGAAGAATAATGATTTAGAAATGTATTGATTAAGGAATGCTTATAAGTGATTATAAATAGCTCTTAAAAAATATTCACTATAAATGATAGTGACCTTTTCCAATAGTTGACAATAGCTGCTCACATCTATGTGGTGATTTCCTCCAGGGATTGCATCTCCAGAATATTATTAAAACTGAAAGGTACGAACTGGTACCCCTCACCATCGTAGAATTTGGACTGAAACTCCACCCAGTGAAGTCGAAGTGTGTGCAAGAAAGCGCTTAGCCCTTCCATTAGCAGCAGGATGGCAACAGTCAAGTTTGCCCAGACGAAAAATATGACAAATATGAGAATGCCGCCTGCATAATTTCCCATCATGTTTATACCAAGTCTCAACACCATCCTCCAGAGTACTTCAGATAACTCTGTGGAATTTACAAGAAAGTGTCAAAGGTAATAGGGCAATATGTATTACAAAATATATGTGATAATTAACAGGACACTTTGTACCACAAGGTGTGAAACATAACATGATAATATATATATATATATTACACATGAGAGCAGCAGTAGCGTAGTTGTTAGTGAACTCTCTTTTAGGCTACTGGTCCGGTTCAATTCCAAATTGGTAGTCAAGTATTTTCTGACCCAGCCTTAATTAGGTACCAAATAGGAAATAAAGGAGGCCGACGTGATTTCGACCACATCACCCATGGTCAATGAAAAATACAGGCCTAACACTGTACTACCCAATATACCTCACGGTATAAAAGGGTTCCTTTACTTTTATATATTACAATTGATGTGAAACATAACAAAATAATAACTGCCTCTCTAGTTGGTATATTTTTCAGCATATAACAATTGATGTGAAACATAACAAAATAATAACTGCCTCTCTAGTTGGTATATTTTTCAGCATATAACAATTGATGTGAAACATAACAAAATAATAACTACCTCTCTAGTTGCTATATTTTTCTGCCGATTGTTATTATTTGTTTGTGTTTGTTCTTATCAACCAAGTTAACCACTCTTTGTGATCTGTGTGGTTTGTTCTTATCAACCAAGTTAACCACTCTTTGTGATCTGTGTGATTTGCTCTTATCAACCAAGTTAACCACTCTTTGTGATCTATGTGGTTTGTTCTTATCAACCAAGTTAACCACTCTTTGTGATCTGTGTGATTTGTTCTTATCAACCAAGTTAACCACTCTTTATGTGATCTGTGTGGTTTGTTCTTATCAACCAAGTTAACCACTCTTTGTGATCTATGTGGTTTGTTCTTATCAACCAAGTTAACCACTCCTTGTGATCTATGTGGTTTGTTCTTATCAACCAAGTTAACCACTCTTTGTGATCTATGTGGTTTGTTCTTATCAACCAAGTTAACCACTCTTTGTGATCTGTGTGATTTGTTCTTTTCAACCAAGTTAACCACTCTTTGTGGTCTGTGTGGTTTGTTCTTATCAACCAAGTTAACCACTCTTTGTGGTCTGTGTGGTTTGTTCTTATCAACCAAGTTAACCACTCTTTGTGATCTATGTGGTTTGTTCTTATCAACCAAGTTAACCACTCTTTGTGGTCTGTGTGGTTTGTTCTTATCAACCAAGTTAACCACTCTTTGTGGTCTGTGTGGTTTGTTCTTATCAACCAAGTTAACCACTCTTTGTGATCTATGTGGTTTGTTCTTATCAACCAAGTTAACCACTCTTTGTGATCTGTGTGGTTTGTTCTTATCAACCAAGTTAACCACTCTTTGTGATCTGCATCGAAAATGTGAGTACGCTGTGCCACTATGGCATATAGGACAGGCACATCCAAAATTTGGTTAACCCATAGGGACTGCAGAGCCGATATATCGGTTCAGAGTAATGTTCATGATGTCGCAAAACCGATATATCGGCTTTTGGCTGTCTGTTCACGGAAACGAATGTATCTTCACAACCCCTTTACTGACGTTAAAATAATCTTCAGAAACGGAAAGTACATATATGTAGGTACATTACTATCTCCATTTAACAAAGATTTGAAAGAGAAAGCAGTGTACTATTGTGTTCAAGTTGAGACTTATTTTTTTAAACGTTAATGATTCTGGCGATGTTTACAGTGTAATCTTGAGTACTGTTAGATCAAATTATAACTTGTGATAGTAATGAAGAAGATTTAATTGATGGTAATAATGACATTTGATTGTTTATGGAATGCAGTATCGGTAGTTGTAAGTCTAATGTAATAATTGCATCTAAAGAATGGGTATTCCACATTCCATTTATTGATGTGTCCGCACTAAAAAGTGAATATTATAAAAACTACTGCACCTAGTTAGACAAAACTTATAGAATATGTTCACACATGGATTATCTTTATTTAATTGCCACTTCTTGAAACATCTATGAATATTAAGATATAATACAAACCCGAGAGTAAAAATATTTATGATTTTTTGTTTTTTCAAAATAGTCATACTACAATAATCTAATTTTCTCAAACGTATATCCCCCGATGTAAAATATTATTATATTAATGTATTCCACATTCAATTAGCAACAATTTAATATATAATATGTAATACTTTAGAGAAACAGTACTAGAGTTATAAAGGTTTAAACTAATTGACATTGAATGTTAATTTTGAATCGCAAAATAAATGCGTCCAGAGGTCAAAATAATACAGAGCGAAAGGGTTAAGAGTGATGCTTGACCAGACAATCCTAGATATCTTCTATTCATTTTGACCCTGGGTGTCATTCACTCTTTACTGATCACTTCTCAGCCGCTAATTGCAGCTTTCAATGTTCTCAGTGTCTAGAAGTTTATACTCTCTCTCTCTCGCTATCGTGGAAGTTTATACAAGAGACAACGTTGAATATATAGACAATATTTCAAGAGAATGAACGGAAAGAAGGATGCTATCAGTGCCAAATCTGGGCGCTGACATCAAACAGTAGAATTAAACTAGTCATGACAGAGATGAAGAGTCTACTACGAAGAATGCTGGAAGTAACAAGAGGAGATCGGTTTAGAAATGATAACATCAGGAAAAAAGTGGGTACAACATCAGTAGTGAACTTCATCAAGCAACAACAAATTAGATGGTTCGGCAACATAAGCAGATTACCAACAGAAAGTGCGTCTCAAAAAGCAATGCTAATCTGATACAAAGATTATATACAAAGTGGATACAAAGAAAAAGGCTGTCCTCACAAAAATAGGACCTAAGATATAACGGACGGTAAAAACAATATCTATGATGCCTACACAAAAATCCATTAGAGAAGTATCTTCTTATCCTGACAGTGTGAGGCAAAACAGGATGGGAGAAAAACAGAAGAAGAGACTGTTAATAAAAAATATGGCGATGAAAAACTCAAGGAAAAACAACAAAACTAGTTTAAAAAAACAAACTGTAAAATAATCCAAAAAAACAATCTTACGAGCATGAGCCAAGGAAAGAGCCCACAATCTGAGGTATGATGCTGTGTGAGAGATGCAGCCAAGGCAAAACTCAATGGTTTCAATTACTTGATGGATAATAATCTCGCCAAGTTCCTGAAATTGTATGAAAATAATAATCAATGATTGTATTAAATTGTAGTGATGTATTAATATGGCAAGCGTATGTATATATAAGGTCTGCGTATGTATATATAAGGTCTGTGTCTGTAACTCATGCGGTAGTGACCTGGATCACAACCCAAGAGTAGCTAGTTCAAACTCCACGCGGCAGTTTGGAAGAAAATTTGTTGCCATGGATTTTACGAATGGTAACAATAGACCTCACCATTCAGAAAGCAATGGTAAACTACTGAATGTATAATAGTGCCTAGAAAATTAGCGACTCATTTACTGTGCTTGATGGCGATGTGCTGTAAAGGATATGCCACGATCTTAATTTCATTTTGATGCATATAAAAGAGATATATTGAACATACATTGAGAAGAAATGATCAAAGAATATCAAAGAAGTAGGAGGCAAAGGATTCAAGAAAGAGAGGACACCCTAGAGAAACCCTGAAGCCAACTTTGCTAAAAGCAAGAAATATTGGATCCAATTCCATGGAAGAGATTGAGCGAGTTTCCCAGGCCAGAGCAGTATGGAAAAATTACTTGCAGGCCCTATGTAACATATAACGGTACAAGAGGAATATATATATATATGCATGCAACCTTTTGCCCACAAACATGCAACACATACACCAAACCCCCATGCCTTTGTGCATATGTGCACACACATACATAAGTTTATCCACACAGACCACGGCTTGAGCAAGAATAAATTTTACTTCTTCTTCTGAGAACGCTCCAAATCGACAACTTGTTAAACCCCTCTTTGTGATTTGTATGTGATTTGAGCCTAAGAGTGACTGTATGTTGTCTCAGTTATGTGCCTAAAAGTAGGCCAGCACATCCGATTTCTGTAATGCTTTTTATTTACTACGATAGCTTCCCTAGGTCCCTGCCTCCATCGCCTCTTACGACATGCTTTGTGGGTTGCAGTATTACTATTCTTTGCTCCCTTGGAGCCTCAGCAACATACATGCGTAAATTATACTACAGTCAGGATTCACAAAAAACAACAACTTGGTAATAGAATAAGAAATTACTTCTTCATGTCCATGTTCATGTCCTTCAGCTGTATCATTGATTGTGACAAGAATATCCTTATCCAAAGGAATTTGTGTTGCTTCTGGAACATCATCCTGTGATAATAAAAATAAATCAGTATCAAAAACCTGTCCACCAGCTACTTTCTATAAAGATTAATAAAGGGACGGGGACTGCCTAGAGTAGTTGATAGTAGCTGGGCCCTGCTAGCTGTGAGATGCCTCATAGCTCGGGTTCGAACCTACTGTCCGGCATTTGTTTGAGTCCCTGGTCTTACTCAGGACGATATACTCAGGAGGGAATACTAATTACGAGTACATTGAGCACACGGCTGCCAGTGTAAAGTAATTTACAATGTGCACCTGCTGCCATTGTAAGAAATTGGAAAAATGGATTTTCACGCAAAATTCAGTTTCAAAGATGAAACTTCGTCTGAGTTGAAAGCGGACGAAAGAAAAAATAACAAAATAAAAAAATAAAGGGGACATACAGATGTTCATGTCAGGGTCTTGAAACACACTTGTCATGACCATACAAGTGGCATACTCTTGTGGCATGTTCTGGCAACAGAAATGTCTGGCTAACAAAGAAAGGATTGACTTGATCCTTATCATGGTGAAACCTGTTGAAGACCTATACCTGCCTGCTAGGAAAGAATCAACCCTTTCATCTTCAGTATGATTTTGTAGCTGTAAGAGCATCATTGCTAAGTTTACTTCAGAAACAAAAGCTGAACAGTTCATGCCATTGTCCCTCACCACCAAAATAAGCCAACAGATCCCTAAGATTTGAAAGAAAGCTCTGAAAATGTATTTGGTTCAAATCTGTCGCTAGGAGAAATATCTACAGGAAGCTGAAAATATAAGCTCCAATTCCAGGCACAAGAAATAAAGCACAAATATTTACTCACTCTGGAATAGTAAATAAACAAACAAAGAGCAAATTAATATATTAAACTAAAAATGAAAAAAAAATGGCCATAAAATATAGCTCTGATAAAAATAATCGTTGCCCATCTGAACATCTGCTGCTCAGAAATTAAGATGTAGAGGATGAGAGGAAAAATGTGATCATGGGTGAGGGAGTATGACTAGTAAGATTTAGTATGAAAAAATAACTTCTTCATAAACAATGTTGCTGTATGTAAAAATATAAAAATTAATGTTGACTGGTTCAACGTAGAGTGTCTGGCCGAATGGTTTAGCATACAGCTCACATGTGGGAGACCCGGGTTCAAACCATAGTAAGGCCAAGGAGTTTTCTTTTGTAGGGGCATAAAGAAATATCCTACCCTGAACTGTGACTGTACTAGCCATGCGGCCATTAAATTCCACAGTCTCATGTTCTCTGGCTCTATACCACCCTAAAGCACGGTATTACAGGCAGTAACAACAGTTAGACTGTTTCAACAAAACATAACATAAATAATTCAATCGTACATTGCTGTTTGACATCAGCTAGATGATACTTGAAACAATTCTTCTTAAAATGAAAACAAAGATGTGAAAAATGTCTGAAACTATTTTCTTGACATAAATAATAAAAATATAATCATAAAATTGAAGCAGCTCAGCTAAGCTTCATGACAACATGAACAAAAAAAAACTAATTAGAAAGACGAAATAAATAAAAACAAAAACATACCACAGGCTTTCCATTGCTTACATCACCTTGTTTGTCCTGCTCATAAGCTGGATTGGTTTGCTGAAATTAATTTGTAAAAATAAATCCAGCAAAGTAAAAAAGCAGCTTAACAGCTAAGCCAATGGATCATCACGCAATGTGCTAATAAAGAAGGCAACATTTGACTAAAATGGATTAATTAAAAATAGTTTGGAATTTCATATATTTAACCAATAAACAACTAACATGTCAAAGAAGCTAGATTTTAATGGTCAACTTTTAGTGCAAAGCTAAAAAAAAAATTAAAATTACATTAACTAACTTACACTTAATCATCTTTAACTCTTTCACTCCATAATTATTTTTACCTTCGGACTTATTTATATTGCAATGTATACTGAGCTAGCCAGTATAATGACTTTGTGTCTTTTAAAAATGTACAACAAGCCTGTATGTCGGCTTGAAGGGTGAAAAGGTTAATCAGTTCTCTCTTCTGTGATTACATTATTAATGATTACTTGATTACCTCTATAATGCTGCAACCAGTTTGTTGCAGGACTTTAATTTTACAATATACAACAAATTAAAGTCTAAATTAATATAATCTACATCCCTGCAAACAAATTAAATCTAATTTTAATATTTAAAAAATGAAGCAACCAATATATGTGTAAAGTAATGTTAGAAAAGTAATCACCAAAGTAACTTCTACATCTAGAAATATAACATAGAAAGACGAGTTAATTGTAAAAAAAATATACAATTTTCTTGATTATGTGCACACAACAAAGGGATTACATGTGTTAAAAAACCTGTTATACTACAATTGTTATATTTTACAATTTGGATTTGCTTGATAAAATGGATTTTGTAAACGCTTGTTTACAGAAATTAGTGAAAGATTAAGTTGTTTTATTCTTTACTTGAATCCTGTTTTGTCTCTGGCATTTACACAAACTCTGTCAGAGATGGTACTGCTACTACATGGCATTTTACAAAACTGTAAATGAATAAGCATTGTAAACATATATATATATATATATATATATATATATATATATATATATATATATATATACAGTGCGATCGTCATTACGGGCCAAAGGGCAGCCCACCAAAAATAATATCTAACATGTATTTATTAGTTAATAAATTAAAATATAACCTAACCCAACATCATGGTTTCCCCGAAAATGTATGTCTGGCCCCACCAACAAAATTATCACGAGCGCCACTGTATAAATATATAAATATATATATATATATAGAGTGTCTTTAAAGAAAGAGCAAACACATTATAAGAAGTAGACACATTATAAGTGGTAGAGAGAGAACATATATTAATCAACTTCTCATGGGTACTGGGAGTAAGTGGACATTGGGATGGCTTGTACAGTGGATGACAGAGCATGCATGGGAATGCCAATGTGCCATGACGTCGATCGAATAACAACATTATAAAAAGTATGAATTCTGAAAAACTGCGTTTCTTTTAGATATAAACTATTTTATGCAGACTTACTGAAAACATACATAGATGTAACTGAGGTTTGATTGACTGAGTGAAGTAATAAGATTTTGTGGATTAATGTTACTCTTTTTTATTTAAAAACTGTCAACTATTTTGCAATAATGAGAGATGGAAAACAAAAGTCAAAGTATGACATATTTATGAAATATGTCAACAGATATGATACTTGTTATTGAACTTTGATTTTTGGATCACAAAGCCTTTATCAAGTACTAGATACACAAACAGTGCAGAAGTCAATATTACTCCACAAAGCAAGCTAATATTGCAGATAACAACACTGAAATAACAACAATATATTAACAAAGATATGTCTTTGTTTACCTCTTATGTAGAGTGATCATGCTATTTTCCATTGATTCCTGATTATAGTGTAAGGTGAGATATAGTGACAATATATGGATGGGAATCATGAACCATACCACAAACATAAAAAAAAAATATATATAATTTCTAAAAATAAAGTACTACAGAAAAACTCTTAGCACTCCCCGAACTGAAAATAGGAAAAGTATAGACTTTATATAATAATAATAATAATTCCTCTCGACCGTATACTGTACATAGGGCCTGCAAGTAATTTCTCCATACCGCTCTATCCTGAGAAACTCGCTCAATCTCCTCCATGGAACTGAGACCGATATTTCCTGCCTCTCTCAGCAAAGTTCGTTTCAGGGTCTCCTTAGGTCGACCTCTCTTTCTTGAACCCTTTGTATCCCACTTCAATGCCTGCTTTGCTATTCGCTGATCATTTCTCCTCAAGGTGTGCCCAACATATCTCCATCTTATCTTTCTTATAACAGTTGTCACTAGTGGTTGACCAGACATGTCCCTGATTTCATCACTTCTCCTGAATTCGTTCCATTTTATATTCATTATTTTTCGCAGACATCTATTTTCAAATGCATTCAACTTGTTTTCTATATCTTTAGTCATTTTCCATCTCTCGCTAGCATATGTTAGGATTGATACAACATTTGAATTGAAAATTGTAATTTAGTTTTAATACTATATAACTTGCAGTTCCATATTTTATTTAGACTTTTAAAAACTGATGTTGCTTTGCCAATTCATATCATAATTTCTTTTTAACATTTCCTGTGCAATCAAAATTGCTACCTAAATAGGTGAACTGCTCTGTTATTTTTATCATTTTAGATTCTAGTGTGATATCTGCATTACTTGCCATAGGTGTCTTCATTATATTTGTTTTTTCATAGCTTATCTGCAGTCCAACTTTTGATGCTATAGATGACAAGTTGTCTGTTTTTCTTTGCATATCTTGGTTGTTTCTACTTAACAAGACTTTTACTATAAGATCCGAAAATTGAAGAACATTGACTCATAAACAATATCAGGTCTCGGAAACTGAAATATTTTAGTCACATTAAACATCACAGTTCTTTGAAGGCTGGGTTGACCAAGACGTTGGTGGTAACAGGACATTAAAGAAACTTTGAACATGATGTTGGAAGCGGGATAACATGCTAGAGACATAGTTTTTCAGGCAGGTTGTGTTGACAGCGATATTCTGCAAAGAACATGCTACATGAATACAGCGAAACACATAAAAACAAAGTACTGTAGTTTTACAAAATACAATACCAATACACAGCAACATTAGACCAGAAAGGCCTTTATCAATCAAAGATACAACAGAAGTGAAGAATTTCACTTCTTACACTGCACACAACATATAGAATCAGACGATAACTAATTCCTAACGACCCTAAAATGAAAATCTGTGAATAAATTACATGAATATATAAAGTAAATGATAACGTTGGTTAGTTTGGTTAGTTAGTTGGTTGGATATGTTAGTTAGTTCGTTGGATATGTTAGTTAGTTGGTTGGATGGGTTAGTTAGTTGGTTGGATAGTTAGTTAGTTGGTTGGATGGGTTAGTTAGTTGGTTGGATGGGTTAGTTAGTTGGTTGGATGGGTTAGTTAGTTGGTTGGATGGGTTAGTTAGTTGGTTGGATGGGTTAGTTAGTTGGTTGGATGGGTTAGTTAGTTGGTTGGATAGTTAGTTAGTTGGTTGGATGGGTTAGTTAGTTGGTTGGATATGTTAGTTAGTTAGTTGGATGGGTTAGTTAGTTGGTTGGATAGTTAGGTAACAGAACCTCATATCCCAGCATGCCTACATGTGCTCGGTCTCTTACAGTAGATTTATAAGGTTGTGTGTTCTGATAGTTTCTGTAACTCACTGGCTAACCATGTCTTAAGTGTTCATGAACTTCACTGGCTAACCATGTCTTAAGTGTTCATGAACTTCACTGGCTAACCATGTCTTAAGTGTTCATGAACTTCACTGGCTAACCATGTCTTAAGTGTTCATGAACTTCACTGGCTAACCATGTCTTAAGTGTTCATGAACTTCACTGGCTAACCATGTCTTAAGTGTTCATGAACTTCACTGGCTAACCATGTCTTAAGTGTTCATGAACTTCCTAAACAACCCCTTGATAGATTTAGCATTAAGTACTTAAGATGTGGCGTCTGTGGCCTAGGGGTTAGTGACTCGGTCTATTAACCCGACGTTCTGAGTTCGAATCACGCTGCGGACAGTTTGCTTGCAAATTGTTTCCGTTGATTTTAACAAAGGACGATGGCGCCACCCGTTCAGAAAGCAATGGCAAACTACTGAACGTATAAGTGGTGCCTAGAAAATCAACGACTTGTTTACTGTGGTTGATGGCTACGTCCTTTGGGATATGCCACGATTTTCATTTTTCACTTAAGATGCTTATCGTTGTTCTATCATACTTGTCAGGATTTTCCAGGTCTCCCCTTCCCATCTTTCTCAGCTTTTTTTATCCTTGATTTTACATGTTATCGTTAAGTTTTTTTATACTCGCCTCTCTAAGCATGCATACAATTATTGTTCATAGTTTTTTTTTTTTTCATTTTAGACACATATTTAGATTTTAGAGGAACTCAGAGAAAGAACTAAGCAGATACCAGTGGAGAAAGAGCTAAGGAAGAGATGCTTGTGATGGATAGGACACACATTAGGAAGACCGAATGCTTGAGTGGTTACCGGGGCCCAAATTTGGGGTGTAAGAATAGAACCACTGTTACCTGCCATGCATGTCGTAAGAGGCGACTACGGAGGTTTGACTGAAATCGGATGCATGTGTCCTAAACGTGTAGAAGTCTATGCGTTTAAGGACCTACCAAACCAATGTGCAACGTATACACGTTCTTGGCAAAGATCAAACATATCACAAAGAGTGACTAAAATTGGTCGTAAGGAACGAACGCAAAGAAGAAGAAGGAGGAGGAGAGGAAGACAGAAGACCAGCCAGTAGCATTGTAAGAGAGGCACCATTTTGGAATGCGCAGGCAAGAGGAGTAGGGAAGACCTAGACATAAAGAAGAGAGCTGGAGACTGATATTAAAAGGATAGGTAAAACATGGAATGAATTGGAAGGGACGGCAGGATAGAGGAAGAGCTATAAGAAGTTTGTTGAAGACCTGTGCCCTGTTGGGAGTTGAAAGGTGAAGGAGAATTTTAGATCAGCATAATCATAAACTTTGAGATAAGAACAGGGTGAGGCAGGGATGCTTGTTATCACCATTCCTGTTCTTGCTGGCCATAGATTGGATCATGAAATCAACAAAGGATAACAGAGGGGGAATACAATGGACACTTGTGAAACAACTGGAGGACCTGGATTTTGCAGACGATCTGGCTTTGCTGTCTCACAACCACGCACAGATTAAAGACAAAATGAATACCTTAAATAATAAGTCTCAGCAGCTAGGTTTGAAAATACACAGGGGAAGACCAAGGTCATGAGAATAAATGCTGCAAATGTAAACCAGATTATGCTGGAGGAAACAGCACTGCAGGATGTAGAATCATACACATACCTTGGAAGCAACATAGACACAGAAGGAGGAACAAACAAAGATGTTAAGATAAGAATACAAAAAGCAAGAGTGAACTTTATTGCATTGCATTTAGTGCATTGTATGGAAGGCATGGGAGATCAAAACAAACACAAAACTGAGAATTTTTCAGTCAAATGTGAAGTCAGTGCTGTTCTATGGCTCGGAAACATGGAAGACCACAAAGGAAACTATCAGAAAACTGCACACCTTCGTAAATGGATGTTTACGTAGGATAGAGGGATTGAGATGGTATGATAAGATTACAAACGAGGAATTCAGGGAGAGAACAAAGCAGATACCAGTGGAGAGAGAGCTCAGGAAGAGACGCTGGCGATGGATAGGACATACATTGAGAAGACCGACCGGAAGCATCGTGAGACAGGCATTGTTTTGGAACCCGCAGGGAAAGAGGAGTAGGGAAGGCCTAGGCAGACCTGGAGAAGAGAGCTGGAGGCGGATATAAAGAGGATAGGCAAAACATGGAAAGAATTGGAAGGGATGGCAAGGGAGAGGAAGAGATGGAAGAAGTTTGTTGAAGACCTGTGCTCCGATGGGAGTTGAAAGGTGATGATGATGATAATCATAAACAACCTCGATGTCTTTGCATGACTACACATTGAAGAATTCTTCAGAGTCCCTTTTCACTTCCTCCAATATTTTCTGAATCAGATCTTTCTCATATTGTGACCAAACTATGACAGTCTACATTTTGTGCATCCTTTTTAGTAGATGTCTTTGTTCTCAAATGTCTTTTTGAACTGACTAATTTTATTTTCTATATGTTCAGTTCATTCATTTTCAAGTTTATATTCAATTCATTAAATTGAGATTCATTTAGTGAAAGGTCTAGCGCACTAATTAAAATTTCCCATTTAATATGTATATTTTCACATTTATTATAAATCTATTTAATTTATTCTTTTCTTTGTTCTGAAAATGGAGTTTGCTACATTGTGTTGTAGCTAGAGCAAAGCTGTGATCACACTTTTGACGTGACATTATGTTTTCACCACAAACATGGAACTTGGGGACGCATGCATGATCATGAAGGTGCGTATCCTTTACAGGACGTTGCTCTCTTTGCAGCGCATCTGAAATTCACTCGGACTCTAATCAGTTCACCCACTTCGTCAATGGTCATAGTCATGGTTTCTTTAATATCTTGAAGCCATCTTCTTCTTGGTCTGCCTCTGCATCCTGGGACCCTGCCCTCTAATATTGTTCTCTCCAGGCCATCATGACGCTTGATGTGACCAAAGTATATATACCACGCATGGATACTGTGTTTAAAATAATTCTTCACTTCTCTTGTATCCTTTGCTTGATAAAGGCCTCTTTAGTCAAAACTTTGCTGTGTTTTGTTATTGTTTTTGTATTTTGTAAAACTACAGTACTTTGTTTTTATGTGTTTCGACATGTTTTCACCCCCCCCTCCTTGTATTTTAAGACTGAACTTGCCTTCCTCCTTTGATTCTTACATGCTTAATCAGACTATAGTGCTGAAACATGTTACCCCACTTAGAGATTTAATATATACAATACTATTCCTCTAGTACAGAATATTGAATAATACCACAATGAATGTCTACAAATCCTGTTAGTATGGGCGACAGAAGAAAGTGATAAACAGTGCATATTAGAAAAGTACACAAGACAATACTAGATCCCTATGTGAAATATGTCCACATACTTTACCATAAACACATAATGCTTTTGTACGACTGTGGAATATGAAGGTAGTGAATTGGTTAAAACAAAATTATATTGAAATAGAACATTAAACAGGTACTCCATACAGTGGTGTCTACTGAACTAGCAAATCTTCAGGGTGTTACATGGATCTACTGCCCAGGACATGCAGGCTTTCATGGCAATGAGAGAGCAAACAGGTAACAAACCTCAATAGACAATGGTTGAGATGGATAAAGGGAATATTCTGCACTTGCTTATCGACTGCCTGTTGGATGAAAACATGCAACTTGGTGACGCATGAATATTGTGTTTGAAAGAATTTGAAATCAAACATTCTATGAGCAGGACAGGGGCAGAGTGAGGAGTCTATTTACCAGTGAACTACTGGAACTAGCAGTGTGCATACTCTTTGATACCTGCTGGAGAGACTGGGCACTAATGAGTCTGCCGTTGAGTACTATGATATATGTTGTTGTTTGCGTTCGTTCTATCAACCAAATTAACCACTCTGTGATCTTTGAGGTTTGAGCCAAGAATATGAGTACATTGCGTATCTGTTTGGCCTCTGCAAAATGTAGGACATACATATTTGAATTTCAGCAAAACTATGATGCCTATTCAATAACAAAATAAAGAAATTCAAACAGTGTATACCTAAAGAAAAAGTGTTAGAGACATATCATATATTATATGCACTCACAAGAATACAAAAACTTCAAGAAGATGGCATGTAAACTATCTCAAGTAAAATAGTATGAAAATATAATACTTCTTGGGAAATTCACACAAAATAAGGTGGGCAAGTGAAACCTTTAACCGCGTAAGTACCAAAGTAATAAATACGCATATGTAATATGTATAAAATGACTATAAATTGATTACAAAATGAATTAAATAAACACTTTATTTACTCACACAGCTTCATATATTTTGATGAAGATATTAGTTAAAAAACGGACATTGGTTTATAATGCACACAGATAACAAGAAATTCAATTAGTTGAATGTTTAACAAAAATTTACCTCCAGTTGCTGCTCAATATCTGAACAATATTAAGAAGTTCTAGTTCTTTGATTTCTTATAGTAGCCTAACCATTGTTCAGAATATTAGATTGCAAAAATAAGGGCATCAATTTGGAAGTAGTATGCAATGGTGCAAGAAAGAGTCGATAGTACAATTAAAAACAGATGTAATTATTAAGCAGATGTTTGTAGTTTGTTCTTATGTGCTTATAAAAGTACAGCAAGCCATAGTCTCCTGCTGGTATATCATCATCACTACTATTATCTCTCAGATTTTGTTTACCTTCCACCCGCTATGAATTCAGGCATAGTCAGGGCATCTAATGTGGAACCTCTAACTGATTTTGTGTGAAGGTTTGCTTTCCTTACCATCAGTGTCCCTCACTATTCAGATGAGTCCTATTCTGACTTCAGAGGTACTCACTGATTTCATTTCGTTGCCAAAGTAACATAGGACGGATACTTACATGTAAATTCACTAACATCATGGAAACTTATCACTAACATTTAAATTCACTAACATAGGACGGAAACTTATATCACTAATTACACTGAATACATTATTACTAGTACTATCAGTACACTACACAAAGTAGTAATTGGGCAAGAAATAGAACATAAGCATATAGTGATAAGACTACAAAGTGAGTAGAAACATGTTAAAACTTATAATATGTTAAAACTTCAGGAAGGCTGTAAACTTGTTAAAACTACAGAAATTTAGACCAAAAAGACTACAAATTTTTTAAAACTAAAAAACATGTACAAAATGTTAAAACTACAGATATGTTAAGACTACAACATATGTTAAAACTACAAAAGACTACAAACTATAGATATGTGAGACTAAAACTTACAAATACATTAGACTACAAAGATGCTACAAAAATTGGTTCCATATTTATAGATACCTAAGCTTCCTCAGACAACTATTAATGATTTAAACATGAGCACTTTCTCTTTCTATAAAAATGAACATATCTTCAAAGGATTGAAAGAAGTGCACAGATATGAAACAAGACTACATAATAAAATAGCATCAATTGTCAAAAACAGCAGCCATGCGAATTTTAAAAAGACAAATATCAAACTTCTTAATTACATCGGGGACCCTCGGCGTTGCTATGGAGTCCATGCATTGCCGGTGAGATCTTCCTGTGTTAGAAAGATATCGGAGTAACCTTGTGTTCTTTCTTACACAGGAAGATCTGAGCTTCAGTGCACAAACTCTGTGGCACGAGGTCCCCAATGTAATTTTAAGATGGTGAACATATTTTTCTAGGAATTTTATTTTTAATCTTTTCTAATGAATTTTGCCTTGGCAGCCTGCTCTTCTTTAATTTTGTTATTTATAATTATATTATCTATAATTTAACAATTGTTAAATGAAAATAACATATTACAGATAAAATAAAGAGAAGCACAAACCAGGTTCAGTTTGGTGACTGAAATCATTGAATGCAAGAGAGAGGCTGGAAGTGCTTATTTCTGCTCAATAACATGGATAATGGCAAATGAGTTTCAATTTTGTATTAAAGCTTGAATTGCGTGAAAGCATGAAATATGGAAATGTAGAATGTAGAACTGTTATTTAAAAATGTGGAGCAAAAGTTGAGGGTAGAAATAAATACTATGTACCAACTAATCTTGCTCTTAGATCAGAAGAAAAGAGACTAAATCGACAAGTCCTTATGTGGTCACCAGTTGGGAAAAGAAACGTGGAAGACCAAAGACCACTCTTCGAAGAACCATCCACAAGAAAGTAAACTATTGGGATGTAAAACCATACAAGATCTCCAACTGCTAGCAAAGAACCGTATCACATGGAGATCTAAAACCTCTGCCCTATGTGCCGCCTTTGCACGAAAGGAACAAACTAACTAACTAACTAACAACTAATCACACACATATTTTTTTCTGGAATGTAGGGTAAGGAACATGCTGACTTTCTTGCAAACAATGCCCTGACTCAAGCGGGCAGAAGTACGGACAGAACCGATATCATCAATGCGATATGCGCCCATTTATGTGATATGGGCAAATCTCAGAAACTGGAGCAGTGCAAGAATTAGGGAGTTAAGTTTGGACATGTCAGACAGTGTCATCTTCATGGTAGAGAGATAAGGTATACTAATCAACATCTCATGGGTACAGTGAGCAAATAGACTTTAGGAGGACAGAGCACGCATGGGAATGCCCAATGTATCATGACGTCGATCAAATAACATAACACACTTTTTGATGATATTAAAGTTATATTTCTGCATGTCTGCAATATAACAGTCAAATGTGGTATGTCATTTAATGTACACAGATATAAAGTGGTTCACTCATACTGAATGGGAAAGCATTTTAAAAACTGGATTTATGTTTAACAAATAGACAAGAGTTGGCCACAGAAGCATTTTGGTTCGCAACTTTTTTTTAAGGAAGAAAAAGTGAATATGGAAGGGAAAGGGTTACAAATTATGATTTTTGAGCGAATTAATTAATAACATTTTTTATGTCATGATGGCAAAAAATAATTGTAATATATCAAAACTCAATTTAATTATTAGCAAGCACATGATCACAAAGCATTTGAAGATGTAATAATACTGCCATATTTGTTATTGTCGAAGTTAAGAAATTCTGTGATTAAGGTGATAATACTTCAAGTCTTCTGTCAAATATTCTTGCAAGTTGATTTTGAATGTAAATAATTGATGAAATAAAGACTGCTTACTCTACAAGTGATGGGGTGAAACATGCACAATGTTCTATTTCTCAAACTATTGTCTTTCTTCCCTCATCAGTGTGTTCTACAATAAAGCATTCTGAGGTAAAAGTCACAAGCATCAATTGGTTGAAAAATTATAGGCATACTGCCTCTCATGTTTTGCAGTGATCTAGGATATATATTGGGGTCGTAGGTGCAATAATGTAATGTAATAACGTAGCGCCAGGGTCAGTGAGCTGGCACTGACCAAGACCCTAAACCCAGCTCCATGGGGTGGCCCTGGAAACAGATTAGAGTCTGGCTAAGTGGGTAGGGATCAAGGAGAGCCCTCTGGTATAAGTAGAAGTGTAGATGCATGCATGACTGATATGAGACCTGATTGCAATATAGACGGTGAGAATCTCAGTGAATGCGCATGTACGTCTCTCCTGTCCGACAAGGAGTAAAGTCGATAGACAATACAAGTCTAATGTGGCTACCAAGGCCCAAATTTTGGGTAAAGAATATAACCACTGTTACCTAACGCATGCCGCAAATGCAGAGGTTTGACATGGGGATTAGCTACCCCCCCGTCCCCTGTAAAAACACTTAGCTATAAAAATCACAACAAAGGGTATGAGAGCTTGCAAGGCCTTGGTTGAGGGCCTTTGCATCCTTAGGGAGGAAAGGTTAAGAAGAAAGATATATATTGGGGGTATTCATTGCAAATTGGTTAAGCCGTTTACCTTACGTTTTGAAGGTATTTGGTTCAAATCTGAACCCTGTTGCTTGGTTAACAAGTGCATGTTTTCATACATCTCTAGAATTGCTGCTGGAGCTAGGAGTTTGTTTTTGTTTTACAATACTCTTGGCAGGGGTGGAGGCATTCCATTTTTGTGGAGAGGGACTGAGCCATATGGGGAAACCCAGTTCAGTGAAATCAATCTTTCGTCTTTAAACCATTTTTATATTAGCTTATTGCATCGTATTTCAAAAGATCGAATTTTGATGCAATGGTGCATTATTTGTTACTGACTTTCCTCAACACTTGCTGACTATGCAGTCTTGTGTGTAATACTATAAATATATATAACTATTGTGCTGACTATGCAGTCTTGTGTGTTGTATTATAAATATATACTACTAATGTGCTTACTTCTGCTGGCAGAATCTCACTGGTCAGAAGTGGATCAGACGAACGGTAGAGATCTACTCTCTGAAATATGAAGCAGAAACTACAAGTTAACGTAGAACTTTAATTAAACTTATTTTCTTTTAATTCTTTATGTTGGTGTGATTTTGTAGATTTCTTAAATTGTAACTAGCGTTGTATTTGGAGTTAATTCTTCGACTTCAGAGATACTGGTGGTTTAGATCCTCAAGTTGCCCGTGTGTTGCTGGGGTCACAAGGGGAGCAAAGAATAGTAACAATGCGACCTACAAGGCATAATGTAAGAAGTGACTGAGGTAGGGGCCAGAAACCTACCTAGTAAATAAAAGCGTTGCAGAAATCGGATGTGCTGGCCTACTTGTAGGTGCATAACTGGCACAATATACAATCGCTCTTAGGTTCAGATCACATACAAATCACAAAGAGTGGTTTACAAGTGGTCGATATGGAGTGTTAGAAGAAGAAGATCCTCAAGTAATGATCTGGGGTCAAAGAACATATAGTCCAAACCCTTTGTCTTGAGCTTGCTTAACATTTTTAGTCAAAGCATCAGACCACAGAATTTCTATGACAAGCGAAAACTAGTGGAGATTTGACTTCCTTAGTGGATCCACTGCCTCTTTCTGCTTGCGGTGAGGTCGTTCTGGATAAGAAACATTCTCAACCATTCTTTTACACATACTTTTGGACTTGTCTAGGTTTGTCTAAGTTGACAATACCTAATTTTCTGCCATTTCTGGAACAACACTCTTTTGATCATCCATAGTATCTTGATGCATCATGACGTATGATCTACACCAAGAAGTGTGTTCACATTTGCCACTTTCTGACTTTGTTGAGGTTGTTCCAGTTTAGGAACATTCTCAACTGATCTGTGACTTGTGTCACTTTGTCAACACAAGGCAATTTGAAGATTCTATTTTGTATTTTTCCTTCAGAAGAAACAAATAAATTGGACCACTGCTGAACATGTGCGGTCAGGGAAGGAAATTTCATCAGGCACTAGAATGCAATTTTTAATTTTGCACTCCGCCTAAATCACCCTCCCCCCCAGTTCCCCATGGATGGCAGCCTTTCCAGACACAAGAATGCAATTTTTTGTTTTGTGCACGGTCAACAGAACCTGCCCCGGTTCTTCCATGGAAGGCAGTTTTGTTCGACTCTTGAACACAATTTTTAATTTTGCATTTGGCCAACCCCATTTGGCCTCTAATACAGAGTTACCTGCCATCTTCCCTTGTGTCGACTTAACACAGAATATCTTGTACTTTCACAAGGCCTTGTCTAGAGCAGGAAATATGGTATGTCCATTGACTTTGGGTGCCTTGAGTTGGCATTTACGATAACTGGATGAGTCATATCTTAGCTCCATTTAGGGGTTATTTGTGCTGCATTTGTAACTGTCATGTGTTTTTGGACATCAGTCAGGAGACATGTGTGGGTGCAGCCATTCTGGGATTCTGCTAGTCTATATTGAAAACAGATCACATAGCATTGGTGATTTCGCCCACACTGCTACCTTGCCCCATGGTAGCTCTCCCTTGATCCCCACCCACTTTGTCAGGCTGCTGATCCTTAGTCTGTTTCCAGGGCTATCACGTAGAGGTGGGGTAAGGGTATTAATCAGTGTCAGTTCACTGGCCCTGGTGCATTCTTGTCGCTGTATCATTGTACCTGCTGCACCACTGTAGTATACTGTCAACTTTGATTAGTTATAGCAGAGGCTATCAGAGTTGTCTCATGCTCATCCAAATGTGTATTACAATACACTATTTTAAAACAGTGTACAAACACAATATTTTTAACATATACTCCCACTGATCTCATTGTTGGGCCAAGTGTGTGGTAGAAGTTGTTAAGAGCGTATGTACTCGTATTTCTATCAAGTTGTCTATCTATCTACCTTGTGGCCTTTCTCATACTCTCAGACCATAAAGTCTACTGTTGTAAACACAAAGTGGTGGTTGACTAAGCTTCACAGGATGATCAGATCATTTTATTTTCTACCTCTTTGCATATTTTACGGTAAATGTGGTTCCAAAGAGACTAAGCTTCCCACAATATTTCACTATATAAGTGGCTAGACAAAGTTCACCACTGATACAACATCTGCAGTGACTACAGCCAAAACCACATTCAATAATAATATATTAAAATTTATTTAAAACATAACCAGGAAAATATGTGGAACACAAAACCAACGAAATATATTTACCGCTGCCTGACGCTTCCGCTTGACAATCAGGTAAACTGGCTTGGCAATCAGCAGAACAGGAACAGAAAAGATGGCCAGGAAGAACATCGCAAACTGTATTTCTTTCTGCATTTGAAAATTAAAAATCAAAAGTATGAAACAACCTGGCTGAGTACAGAAAACAAAGTGAAGCATAAAAACATTTATATACTCACGTTTTTTGTTCTTACTGTATAAAATAAAACAGAATTATATTGTAAATTCTAGTTTTCAGTTTCAGTTTGGAATATCTTCATTGCACTCCGGACATATCCATAGGTGCTTGATCTCCTTCACAATATCTCCAAAAGTGTCCAGCGACTGACCGTACCAGTTTGATTTTGATTGATGAGCCTACTCATATATCTGTTGCTGTCTTTTCTGGCTACTCCAAATTCTAGCTTTACTCACCAATACCTCTCTCTCTCTCATGCCTTTTAAACCCCGATTGGGGCATAGATCCTCAACTATCTCATGCCAAGGATTCCTATCTCTAGCTATCTCCTGAAGCTCCCTCCAGCTCTTCTTTATATTGTTGATCTCTGTCTCAAAATCTCGTCTTCATGTATTTCTAGGACTCCTTCTCTTTCATTGTCCCTGTAGGTTCCAGGAAAGGATCCTTCTTGTTATATACACCTCTGTTTTCTCAAAGTGTGCCCTATCCAGCGGCAGCGTCTTTTTGTAACCTCTTCACTAATACCTGGCAATGCAAAATGATATTTTTTCTAGGTCCAAATTTAGTTTTCCTGCTATTAATTTCTTCCGGTAGCCATAATGGCGTAGTGGTTAGTGCACTTGCTTTGAATGTGTGTGATCCTAGGATCTTTTTCTTCGAACGCTTCATATTGACCACTTGTTAAACCAATCTTTGTGATTTGTATGTAAACTGAACCTTAGAGCGATTTACGCTGTGCCAGTTATATGCCTACAAGTAGGCCAGCACATCCGATTTCTGCAATGCTTTTTTATTTACTAGGTAGCTTCGATGTCTTGTAGGTTGCAGGGTGCTATACTTTGCTCCCTGTGTGAGCCCTGGCACCACAAGGGCAATGAATCCTAGGATGAATTTGGAGTGGAATTTTTTCCAATCAGAATAGCTCTCAGGTTTTCTTCATTCACTCTCAGATGTCAACAATATATATGTATATATTTTCCCCTTGTACAGTTATATGTTAGTATGTCATAAGAGGCGACTGAGGTAAGGGCCTAGGGAAGCTACCCTAGTAAATAAAAAGCACCACAGAAATAGGATGAGTGAGTCTACTTGTGGGTGCATAACTGGCACAACATACAATCGCTCTTAGGTTCAGATCACATATAAATCACAAAGAGTGGTTTAACAAGTGGTCGATATGAAGAGTTCAAAGGAGAAGAAGAAATATTTATCAACATTTATCATAAAGAAATATTATCAATGCTGAATAAGAGTGAGCACTGAATGTTTTATTACGCTGGAGAAAACAGTTCTACAAGATGTAGAATCATACACATACCTTGGTAGCAACATAGACACAGAAGGAGGAACAAACAAAGATGTCAAGATAAGAATACAAAAGCAAGGGGAACTTATTGCATTGAGTAAGATATGGAAGTCAAAGGGAAATCAAAACAAACACAAAGCTGAGAATCTTTCAATCAAATGTGAAGTCAGTGCTGTTCTATGGCTCGAAACATGGAAGACAACAAAGCAAACTATCAAAACACTACAGACCTTCATAAATGGATGTTTACGTAGAATAGAGGGAATGAGATGGTATGATAAGATTACGAACGAGAAAGAACAAACTAGATACCAGTTGAGAAAGAGCTCAGGAAGAGACACTGGTGATGGATAGGACATACACTGAGAAGACCGACCGGAAGCATTGCAAAACAGGCACTGTTTTGGAACCTGCAGGGAAAAAGGAGTAGGGGAAGGCCTAGACAGATCTGGAGAAGAGAGCTGGAGGCTGATATTAAAAGAATAGGTAAAACATGGAAAGAATTGGAAGGGATGGCAAGAGAGAGGAAGAGCTGGAAGAAGTTTGTTGAAGACCCGTGCTCTGTTGGGAGTTGAAAGGTAAAGAAGAAGAAGACTGAATGTTTTAGTTTTGACTTACCTGGCCATCATAGAAAAGCCAACTAGAACAATCTCCAATTTGTCATACTTGAACATGAACATGTTGATATAATCTGTAACATAATCATATTAATAATCAAGGAAAATCTGGACAGCAATGGCGGAATGCGGGAGGGCCATTCAGAGTCAGGACTATTTGATTCTGAACACGACTTTGCTAGCGCATTTCCACCATATTTGGACCGGTATTTTCCGGTTTCGTTTGCTGAGCTACTGAGTTAGTGCTTGAGCAACACTGTGAGCTATGTTGTTACATGAAATGCCTTTTGCTGTGTCAACCGTGGTTTGTTGTGTGTATTCAGAAAATGGCGGACAGCGGTTATGACGAAAAGCTCAATCTGCCGTATGCAGTTATATTGCAGGTGCAGAAAGCTGAATTTTGTCATGATTAATGTTCCCTTCGACAAGAATTGCAATTCAAGTGATGAACAGTTTTGTGTTGCTAATTAGCGAGGCCATATGCATTTTATGCGGTGCAGGTTGCTTTTTTGTGGTGGTACGCTGGCTGTTTCATTCTGGAATTAGTTCACACAGGAAACATTTCACAGTTTTAGCATTTCGTGTGATTTTCATTGGCACAGGAACGGAGCAATATGGGGTGACCGTTGCAGTGAAGTTGGAACTGTACTTATGAACTATGAATTAATAATCCAGTATAATCTGTAATATAATCATATTAATAATCAAATATTCTTCTCCTTCTACGAACGCTCCAAATCGACCACTTATTAAACCACTATTTGTGGTTTGTATGTGATCTGAGTCTAAAAACGATTGTGCATTGTGCCAGTTATGCGCTTTGGGTGCCTAGGCCAGCCTATCTGATTTCTTGCCATGCGTTTTATTTACTAGGTAGCTTTCCTAGAACTGTGGGAGGGATGGGCTTACCTCTTGGGCATCATCTTACTCATGTAGGATGATTGGCGTCTGTAAAGTATCGCCCTTCGCCAATGTTTGGGTTTGTACCAGTCAAACCTTTACATTATCGGCCTTACTTTTCTATCCACAGTGAGTTTATTTCTGAATAGGAGCATTCTCAGCCATTTTGGAGCGCATGTCGGCACTTGGCAATTTCTACTCTGCATTTTCCCTTTCGCCCGTGTGTTGGCGGGGTCCGCAAGGGAAGTAAAGAATTGTAAGACTGCGCCCTACAAGGCATGTCAAGAGGCGATAAGGTAGGAATCCACCGTGTGCTACTGGGCCCGTAAGGGAGAAAAGAATATGCAGCAATGCCTACCTGCCAGGCATGTAATAAGAGGTGACTAAGGAGGGTTTTAAGTGAGGCTGGCTACCTCACCCCATAGACAAATTAAGCCAACAAATCTTCAACAAACAAGGATAGCACAATATGTAATAGCCTACAACCATCCGAACCAGGGGAAGGTCCCCCAACAGGGGGGCAAATGATGCATTGCCGGGAAAGCTGAAAGGATCCGGTGATGCCGACTTTTCCTGTTGGAAAATGGCCAGAATTGGTTGCTGGAGGCTAATATTAAAAGGATAGGGTGACTGCTGGATCGAAAAAGTAAAGTAAAGTAAAGTAAAAGAATAGGTAAAACATGGAAAGAATTGGAAGGGATGGTAAGAGAGAGAAGAGCTGGAAGAAGTTTGTTGAAGACCTGTGCTCAGTTGGGAGTTGAAAGGTGAAGAATTTTCCTGTCCCCGGAAACACTGGACTGGGCTGCACACAGATATTTCAGAGGGTCGTTTCATTTGGCGCTAGCAAAATAATTGAAATTTTGCGCGCAACATCAGCCACCCCAGTTCTTCTGGGGATGTTAGTTGTTAGTGCAACAGTACCTTGTCCAGGGTTGTCCCAAGGGAATAATCAAATATAATCTGTAATATATTCATATTAATAATCAAATATAATCTGTAATATAATCATATTAATAATCAAATATAATCTGTAATATAATCATATTAATAATCAAGAATAACAAGTAATAAAGAAAGGATGAACAATTAGGGAACCTTGAAATGAGCTTTACTGAGAGAGGCAGGGTATGGAGAAATTACTTGCAGGCCCTATAACATATAACGGTATGAGAGGAATTTAATAAAACGAAAGAACTTGTTTCAATAAAATATGGTATATGTGGAATACACTGTTAGGCTCGTGTTTTTCTTTGACCAACAGCACACACTGAGAGATTTGGTCAACATCACACACTGAGAGATTTGGTCAACATCACACACTGAGAGATTTGGTCAACAGCACACACTGAGAGATTTGGTCAACAGCACATACTGAGAGATTTGGTCAACAGCACATACTGAGAGATTTGGTCAACAGCACATACTGAGAGATTTGGTCAACAGCACACACTGAGAGATTTGGTCAACATCATTCTGCACCTTTACTTTCAGTGTTTCTCTAGTACCAATTGGGGTTTGGTGATCTGAGTGCCACATGATCGAAAAATTTCACTTCTACTGGAGACGATTGAAACATACACCTACAAAGCAAGTGCAATACCCACTATGCTATGAAGGCCCTTGATTATGAAGTAGACTGTAGTAAAACTATATAGTAAAAGTGAAGCAAGAAAATTAATAACTAATTTATTTACTGTGAGCAATGACTTAGACGGATAGTAATGGCGGAGTGAACAGGATTCATTCACACCAGGAGTGCATTGGAATGTGTTATTAGTGTGTTTCTTTAACATCAAATGTTCATACAAGGTCGAATCTATGACAGGTCATGCAAACCAGTAGAGGATTTGTTTGTACAAGCCCCATTGCTCAAGAATTGTGGGGAATACTGAGGAAAAAACGTGATAATACTGGCATCCAAAAGAAACGCACAAAAACAAAGCGGGCGGAAGTAGCAACAACACATAATACGTCGGCAATACGTAAAACACAAGAGTTTAGGATAGTGACATGGGAGAAACAAAGAACGAAGTGGCTTGGCCACTTAATAAAAATGCATCCAAACTCCACAGTATTCAGAGTCTTCTACAACAGAACATCAGAAAAGAAGGCGAGAGGAAGACCATGAAAAAGATGGTTAGATGACATAGCAGAATCCTGTCAAAGAGTAGAAATAACAATCACCCAAACCACCAAAACAGCACAAGACAAAAACAGAAAACCACGACACTGGGTAACAACCCGGTACCAGTGAGATGACAAAAGAAGAAGAAGAATAACTTAGATGACCAGTTGTTCAAGCACTGGATTCACAATTACAATAGGTAATCATCATTTTTAGGACATGTAATGAGAAAAGGAGGCTTAGAACACATTGTGATAACTGGTAAAATCGAGGGGAGACAAGACAAAGTAAGACAGAGAAAGACCATTTTGGACAGTCTGACTTCATGGCACGGTAGAGCGTCAACATCTGAGATTATAGCAAACAGCAGGGACAGAAATTTGTGGAGATCAATGATCACCTATACCAGCCAACATGACACCTGATGATTATGATAATATACAAAGTTATATACTTACGGATGAGCAGAGATGGAGCACAGTGGGATTGTGATGCATTAAAGTTGATCCATTTGTAGAAGACCATAGCAACCAAGTAACCAAATAGACAACCCAAAAAGAGTAGCTCAGGAATGAACTTGACAAAAATATCAATAATGTTTCCAAAGTGTCTGCAAGATAAACAAAAGTAAAGAATTTTTTTCCCCGTCTGCTTTCTATAAATTCAGGTGCAGTCTTTCATTTTTTTTCTTTTCTCCAATCCTGTTTTTCCTCACAGTGTCCGGATAAGTAGAGATTTCTAGAACAAGCCATTGTGTCACTTCATAAATAGTGTCATTCGTTGCCTCTGTTATCTCTGAGGTCCAACTTTTGCATGACCGACCTTTTGCTTTGTATCCATTATATCGGAGCAACATTGCTCTTTGAGGTGCAGTCTGTTGGTAACCTGGTTGTGTGGCCGAACCATTTAATTTGTTGTTTCTTGATGAAGTTCAGTACTGATGTTATAGCCCACTTTTTACTGATGTCTTCATTTCTAAACGGTCTCTTCTTGTTACTCCCAGCATTCTGCGTAGACACTTTATCTCTGTCATGCCTAGTTTTCTTCTATCATTTAATGTCAGTGTCCAGGTTTGACACTGATAGCATAATGTTGGAGAAAGATTGTGTTGAACAATGCTCTTTTAATGTTTGTGGTGTTATGTTTGCATTTTAAAAATTGGTGCCATTTGTCCTATTGATTCTGATGCTTCGTATTCTATTTTGTGTGCATCTACGTCTGGATTTCAACAGTAGATGAATTACTTCCAAATTTTAAATAAATATATTGCTGCTAAAAGATCAACAAGGCCTCATTCTGCTCTTTAATTGTACTAAATATTGTATACATTTTAATACAAAGATAAGAGATAGAGAGAGATGGACAGACAGAAGGCAAGAAGAAAATACCCGGAGACAGACTTATCCACCATTCTAAACCTACAAAGATTCATAACAAAAGATAAAAATCATAAAAACCGTCATCATCATTAAATCACTTGTCCTGAGCAGAAATTTGCCACCATAAAAGTACTTCTCTCTCGCGATCCAGCCTAGACTGATAAACCAACTTTTTCATGAATTTTACTGTGTTTTTAAGGGACTCCTTCCTCCGTACAGCTTCATGCGAAGCTCTGTGTTTTGGGACCAGGTTTCTTTTCTTATACCTGCTATCAGTTGACAATCTTGCAGAACGTGTTCTGCCGTCATGTCCGCCTTTTGCAGGGGCACAGGCTAGTTGTGCCAATTTTAAATTTGTGAAACATGCGGGCGCGGAGTTTGTTGTGGCCTAAAAGTACTTAGGAATTTCTCTCATTGACCAGATGTCCCACCTCTGCAGCCGTCATGCTAAAATCATCAGTTAAATCCTGAATCCACCTTCTCCTTAGTCTTCCTCTTCTCCTATTTGTCAGGATGTCTCCTTCCATAATAGTCTTTTCTAACCCTTTATGTCCCTTTATATGTCCAAAATACTTCAATTTTCTCATTTTTATTTGTATAATCAGTCAGTTTTCTTTGCTTTTGAGTTATTTCTGGATAGATCTATTGGTTCTCTTCTCTGTCCATGATATACGGAGGACTATTCTGTAACACTTATATTCAAAGAATAATAAAAATCTGAAATATGAACATATTTAGATGTGATAAAACTAACAATTAAAAAAGACCTGAGATTTTGTATGAACTGAAAGCAACTTACAAATGGTTGAAGACACTCAAGCACACACCAAACAACATGTGGGTTACACCTAGAATGATAGCCATCTTCATCTTCAGAGTGTTTAAGACAACTATCTTATTTTTAGCATCCTGCCAGATCTGTTAATATAAGGGAGAAATAGCTATAACATTTTGTTGATTGATGTTTGAAATGAAGGAATTTGAAATCAAATCTTGGACAAGTAGAAAGATTCATCTGCACGGACAGTTGATAAATATGTGACCATCATCATCTACCCTGTCCCTGTCGGCACCCACGTGTTGCCATGGCTCGCAAGGGGAGCAAATAATAGTAACATTGCAACCTACAAGGCATGTCATAAGAGGCGACTGAGGTAGGGAACTAGGGAAACTACCATAGCAAATAAAAAGCATCACAGAAATTGAATGTGCTGAACTACATGTAGGCGCATAACTGACACAACGTACAATTGCTCTTAAGCTCAGATCCCATACAGATCACGAAGAGTGGTTTAGCAAGTGGTTGATAGGGAGGTTTGAAGATGTCTTCTCCAGAGAATCATGTTATTTTATTTGTCCAAAGTATTCCATTGCGTACCATCTTGGGTTGGTGTAGAGAGTCTCGCTCTCAGGTCAATCCTGAAAAAGCGTGTATGTTGTGGTGCTCGTTGAATAATCACATCGTCAAGGCTGACCTATCCTGTGTAATCTTTGATGAACATACCATCAAGCGCAGAGACAGGCTGCGCTATCTTGGAATAACCTTTGATCGTAGTCTATCTTTCAAACACCATATTGAACAGACGATACAACGGTGCAAGCGTGGTCTTGCGGCTCTCAAAGTTATGGTGGCCGCACACCTTGAGCAGAGACTACTTGCCATTTTGTTCGATCGACTGGTAATGTCAGTGGTAGATTACGGACTGGAATTCCTACGATATCAAGATCACAATGTGAATGACTCGAACGGGTTCAGAATGAAGGTATGCGTATAGTTCTGGGCTGAACTAGAGATACCCCCATTGTGAAGATGAGATATATGCTTGGCCTTCTGTCACTACGCTCCCGTCATGCAATCGCCCAAACCAAGGCATATATGCGGCTTACTTCGGATAAGAGACATCCACTACACAAGAACACTAATGATGTTAAGGGCACGAAAATCAAGCGTGGCATGTCATGGATGGCCCAGGCTGAGAGAACAATTGGCCAGGTGACTACGGTTGCGACCCTACCAAAAGGGAAGAATGGATCCCAACAGATGGTAGCAGGGAACTATCTCAACATTATCATTACTCTTGGAAGAGAATGTAGAGATTGGGGCCACATGAAGGCTGATCTCGCAGTTAAGCAGCTGATAGAAGATAATGCAAGGGATGATGATGTTGTATATATCGATGGGTCGGTTCAACGTGGTGAGAAATCTGGCTGGGGTTTCTTGGCTAATGCACATGGTAGGGTTGTTGCAGAGCGAAGTGGGGCATACAGGACAACTACTTCTAGTATGAGGATGGAGGTTGAGGCCGTTACTGCTGCTCTCCATTGGATTTCTGGGACTTCATTTACTGGGGCAGTTGTTGTATCTGACTCTCAGTCGATACTTCACAAGATCCAGAAGGGCAGGTTTCGGTATGAGTGGATGTCGTCTATAGAAGTTTCTAACCTCCAGCGGCTTACGTGGATATACTGTCCTGGGCATGCGGGTGTTTACGGTAATGAGAGAACGGACAGGCTTGCATCAACAGCATCGATTGTTGGGGAGTTGAAGATGGATAAGGGGGATATTCTTCGGTCTCTTCGCGACTCTCTGTTGGATGAGGACACTAAAATCGATGTTGAATAATCAAGCGATTTAAGCAGTTTGGAGTTACCCGTTGTTCAAGTCGAACTGGATGCCTGAGAGGCAGATTGAGAGGTGTGTTTAATCAGCGAGCCACAGGAACCATCAGTATGCATACTCTTCGATATCTGTTGGGGTAGACTGAGCGCCTATGGGTCTGCCCGGAGTGCAATGACGTCAGTTTAGTAACCAATAACCAATTCATTTCATCTTCTTTACTAACCACTTTTCTCTTCAGTTTTAAGATGTAGAACCGATATATTTGTTTTATTCTGTTCATTGTATTCTAAGTACTCTTCTTAGCACTTGCATTCAAAGACATTAATCAATTTTTCAATCGTTTTATCAATAATCCATGCCTCACAGTTATAAGTTGTTATAGGAATGTGTCATCGTCATTATCAGTCTTCATTGCATCCAAGGGCACATAATGAAAATCACCATTAACCACAGTAACGGGTTGTTTATTTTTTAGGCCCCACTTATACGCTCAGAAGTTTGCCATTACATTCTGAACAGTGAGGTTTATTTTTACCGTTGTAAAATCCACGCAAACAAATTTGCTTCCAAACTGCTGGCAACGTAGTTTGAACCAGGTACGCTTGTGTTGTGATCAAGCTCACTAATGCTTAAAGCTACAGATGCCCACTGAAGACAGCATATTTCCAACTAATTCTTCTTCTAGCGCTCCATATCAGCCACTTGTTAAACCACTCTTTGCGATTTGTATGTGATCTGAGCCTAAGAACGATTGTATGTTGTGCCAGTTATGCGCCTACAAGCACATCCGATTTTGCAACGCTTTTGTATTTACTAGGGTATCTTCCTATGCCCATACCTCAATCACCTCTTATGACATGCCTTGTAGGTCACAGTGTTACTATTCTTTGCTCCCTTGAGAGCCTCTGCAACACACTGCCGGTATTCCAACTAAATTGGTTCGTTAATTTATTGATGTTTGAGAACAAACAAATCCCCCATCCACACCACCCATGCACTCGAGAATTAGGCATTAACTTTGGACATGCCAGACAGTGTCGTCTTCATGGTAGAGAGAGAGAAGGTATACTAATCAACTTCTCATGGGTACGGTGAGCAAATGTACTTTGGGATGGCTGCTGCAGCGGAGAACAGAGCACGAATGGGAATGCCCAATGCGCTATGACGTCAATCGGATAGCATAACATAACCCATGCATTCAGAGTAAATGAGAAATTTAATATCACTTACAGGATCAACCCCAACGAGATATGATGTTGCGTTCTTGTAATAAACATTAGGATCTAGCTGTATTTCATCATTGTTTCTCAAGTCTTGTTCTCTGCAATGTAGGTAGGAATTATTATTTCATGATAATTTTAAAAATCGCTAATATTTAATTAGACAAATTATACTAAGCACTCATTTTGAATTCTTAAACTTAAAATATAAAGAATCAGTGTCCTATAAGTGTTTCAGTTTCAGTTTGGAATATCTTCATTGCACTCAGGACATGTCCATAGGTGCTCCAATCTACTTCCAATATCACCAACAGCATCCAGCGACTGACCATACTGGTTTGATTTTGATTGATGAGCCTACTCTTATACCTGTTGTGCTGTTCTTTTTGGCCACTCCCAAACTTCAATCCAAGCTCTTGCAATCTAGTAGTTGACATGGATTTGTTTTTCCTGGGAGTGTTATATACATTAGTGAGTGCTGGAAAGTTACCCGATATAGGGGAAGACTGCAGTAAAACTATGAAGCAATGGCGAAACACGTAAAAACAAAGCACTGTAGTTTTACAAAATACAAAAATAACAATACTTTGACCAAAAGGCCTTTATCAAGGCTTTGGAAAGCTACTCACAACTGACACATGTATAACTTACAAAGAGACTGAGAGGTTTGTCAAACGACATGAATTTTTTAAAGTATGCTGTAGAACATTAGAACCATCAGAAAATATGATGAATACCATCAATTTAATAGAGGAAAACAAGTGATATTATTCATACTCCTCATAAGCCATCTGTGGCGTAGAGGTTAGGTGCTAGCCTCTCGTTCCATAGGTCATCTGTGGCGTAGAGGTTAGGTGCTAGCCTCTCATTCCATAAGCCATCTGTGGTGTAGAGGTTGAGTGCTAGCCTCTCATTCCATAAGCCATCTGTCGCGTAGAGGTTAGATGCCAGCCTCTCGTTCCATAGGCCATCTGTGGCGTAGAGGTTAGGTGCTAGCCTCTCGTTCCATAGGCCATCTGTGGCGTAGAGGTTAGATGCTAGCCTCTCATTCCATAGGCCATCTGTGGCGTAGAGGTTAGGTGCTAGCCTCTCATTCCATAGGTCATCTGTGGCGTAGAGGTTAGGTGCCAGCCTCTCGTTCCATAGGTCATCTGTGGCGTAGAGGTTAGGTGCCAGCCTCTCGTTCCATAAGCCATCTGTGGCGTAGAGGTTAGGTGCCAGCCTCTCATTCCATAGGCCATCTGTGGCGTAGAGGTTAGGTGCCAGCCTCTCGTTCCATAGGTCATCTGTGGCGTAGAGGTTAGATGCCAGCCTCTCATTCCATAAGCCATCTGTGGCGTAGAGGTTAGGTGCTAGCCTCTCGTTCCATAGGTCATCTGTGGCGTAGAGGTTAGATGCCAGCCTCTCATTCCATAAGCCATCTGTGGCGTAGAGGTTAGGTGCCAGCCTCTCGTTCCATAAGCCATCTGTGGCGTAGAGGTTAGATGCCAGCCTCTCATTCCATAGGCCATCTGTGGCGTAGAGGTTAGGTGCTAGCCTCTCGTTCCATAGGTCATCTGTGGCGTAGAGGTTAGATGCCAGCCTCTCATTCCATAAGCCATCTGTGGCGTAGAGGTTAGGTGCCAGCCTCTCGTTCCATAAGCCATCTGTGGCGTAGAGGTTAGATGCCAGCCTCTCATTCCATAAGCCATCTGTGGCGTAGAGGTTAGGTGCCAGCCTCTCGTTCCATAGGCCATCTGTGGCGTAGAGGTTAGATGCCAGCCTCTCGTTCCATAGGTCATCTGTGGCGTAGAGGTTAGGTGCCAGCCTCTCGTTCCATAGGCCATCTGTGGCGTAGAGGTTAGGTGCCAGCCTCTAGTTCCATAGGCCATCTGTGGCGTGGGGTTAGATGCCAGCCTCTCGTTCCATAGGTCATCTGTGGCGTAGAGGTTAGGTGCCAGCCTCTCGTTCCATAGGCCATCTGTGGCGTAGAGGTTAGGTGCCAGCCTCTCGTTCCATAGGCCATCTGTGGCGTAGAGGTTAGGTGCTAGCCTCTTGTTCCATAGGTACTCACTTCGCTCCCTTGTGGAGCCATCAGGAATATTTTTAAGTAATCCCTGATCAAGGATCTCAGAGTCAGTGAGATTGAATGCCTAATCCTATCGGAGACGGATGATAAAACGTAGGTCCTGTGTTCAAGATGAGCATGTAAAAGAACCCTTCTTCTTCTTCTTCTCTTCCACCATTTACTTCTTTATAGAAGTGTTTGGGGAAAACATAGTGATCTTGTGTGTGCTTGTTTTAAGGTACTTTGTAAGCTGATGTTCATGTTCGTAAGGCTGTTCTTGATGCCGTCGCTCCATCTTCTGCGTGGTCTTCCTCTTGCTTTGTACTCATTATACTTTTTCTGTGTGGCTCTCTGTGGTAGGTGATACCAAGGCATTCTGGTCAGGTGCCTAAACCATTTAATCTGTTGTTCTTTTATGAATTGCATGACTGGTTTCCCATCCAGTCTCCTTCTGATTTCTTCATTTCTAATTTTGTCTCTTATTGTCACACCTGCAGCTCTTCTAAGACACCTCATCTCTGTCGTTATGATTTTCCGCTCATTAGCTGCTGTTAATGGCCATGTTTGACACTGGTAACATAGTGTTGGCCAGAAAATCATTCTCATGAGATTTGCTTTAATTGTTAAGGTATCTCTTTATGTGACAACAGTGGTGTTAACTGTCCCAGTACTTGGTTAGCTTCTGTGCAACGATTGCTGATTTCGCTATCGATACTTCCATCTGTTGTGAAAATTGCTCCTAAGTATTTGGCTTAAGTATTTGGCCTCAAAAGAACCCTTGGCAGTTCAAAATCGAGAAAAGCAGGCTGAAAAGTCACTGCCCTTGCAAAATTCATTAGAAGGATTAATTAATAAAATTCATACAGAACGTGTTCACTATCTTCTAAATTACATCAGGGACCATCTGCGGTGATACAGAGCTTGTGCACTGCCGCTGAGATCTTCCTGTGTAAGAAAGAGATCAGAGCCCACATGGTTACTCACCAAAGTACAATGATGATGGCCCAATCAATCAATCAATCAATCAAGACTTGAATATGCACTGTTCCAGAGGAAGGTGGTGCTCAGAAGGGGCAACTGGTCATCAGAGCTTGTAATAATCAGCTCAGGGCTCCTCCTGTCTCCTGTCCTATTTAAAGCCTAAACAAACAGAATCACGGGGGAACAACCAAGTGACACAGGCAGAATTCTCTCATTTGCATATGCCATCCTAGTCTGCAGACAGGGAAAATATGTATCCAATGGTGTTCAGGAGTTAGAAAACAAAATTAAACTGGATATCCTCCTGGTGCAATAGCTCTGGAGCAGCAGTCAAACCATCCACAGAAAAAGTAACTTGCTTTCACTGAACAATCATGTTGTCATTATTTTCCCTCTTCTGTTGCTAGTTTTTCAACTTTTCCTATGATACAATGTTAGCTTATTCACATGTTGCGATATCAGTTTCTTCCCATGGTGCATTTTAAGCTTTCTCAAATGATGCAATTCAGCTTCTTCATGTGTTGCAATATCAGCTTCATGACATGTTGCAATAGCAGGTTATTCAACTGATGCAATATCAACTTCTCATGTTGTAATATCTTCACATGTCAATATCATCTTCATGTTGCAATATCAGCTTCTTCATGTTACAATATCATCTTCTTACATGTTGCAATATCAAGGTCTCTGTGGCTAAGTGGTTAAGCCTATCTTGGGATCCAAGGTAGTAGGTTTTGAATCTGACCATGCCATTATGTTCACAAGTGTAATTTTTCCGTAACCTAGGATTGTTGCTGGATATGGCTCTGCTTTGTGCAATACTTCAGCAAGTGGTTTTCATTTCTGCAGAGAGGACTGAGTTATATAGTGCACTGAAATCAATCTTGGCTTAGAAACCCTTTAGTCATCTTCTTTACAGGATGTAATAAGCTATGATTCATTGTAGTATCACATCTTTGGACTGTTGATATAATTTATAAGCAGTCTTCAGCACCTCCACAGAATGGGTCTCAGGGACTCGCAGCCTGCACTGTGAGCACCAACAGTCCCCAGAGCACATCTGCAAGACTGCCTAGTCTGAGTAGTGAGATTGAGATCTGGCCAAAGAAACAACACTACAAGACAAACTATGGAACGTGAAAACCTCAGCTCACGACCCTGTTATGACACATATCGGAGTAATCGACTAGCAAAAGTTGATCGACAAATGAATGATATAATTTATGAAGTGCTGCTTTCAGCTCTTTTGTGTCTAAATATGTATGTTTTATCAGTATTCATGAAAGTAAAATATAAAGTGCCAGATTGTAATAACTTACGATATTTGTGGGTGCCATTCGGAACCAAAGATATTCAGGGACTTGGAGAAGAAATCATTATAGATGATTCCCGTGTAGACTGAGAACAGACCCATCATCATAATAATATACCGTCCTCCAAAAAAGGTGTCTGCAATCTGTTAAATATAGTTATTAATGAGTTTAATTAACTTTTTTTAAACTACGATTGATAATTCTAGCAAACTATTTCTTTTAAATATTTCTTAACTATTCAATATTTATTAACTATTCAATATTTATTAACTATTAAATATTTCTTAACTATTCAATATTTCTTAACTATCCAATATTTCTGAACTATTCAATATTTATTAACTATTCAATATTTCTGAACATATTTTCTAATATTTATTAACTATTCAATATTTATTAACTATTTAAAATTAACTAACTTCTTCTTTCAACTTCCAATGGAACAGTGGTCTTCATCTTCAGCATACTTCTTACCATCCCTTCCAATTCTTTCCATGTCTTGCCTATTCTTTTAATACCATGTTTGTTGACATTTTTTGGCTTATCTTTTCTAATTGGTGAGATAGCCAACCCCACAGCTTACTCTCCTTAATCGCCTCTAACAACATGCTTGGCAGTTACACATTGCAACATATTCTTTCCTTCCCTTTTGGACCCGGCAATACACGGGTGAGTCCTACCGTAGTTGTCTCTTACATACCTTGTAGGTCTTAGTGTTACTATTCTTTGCTCATCTTGCAGGCCTTGGAAACACACAGGCGCAATACTTACTAACTAGACAATATTTATTAACTATACAATATATATATATACATATATGGCTGTTTTCGTCTTTACAGGTGGTCAATTGGCAAGTGTTTCACTGTGACAACTTCTGAGTTTTCGCTTGTCTCTCTTGTCTTTCAACTTATCCCTAAGTCTCTCTTCAAAGGCTTTTGCACCTTTTCGCAATGTTGTTTTCCATATATCTCAATCATCAGCCAGTTGTTCCCATTTGCTGGGACCAATAGAAAAGTTATTCATTGAGGCCTTGCAGACATCTTTATATCTGAGCAGTGGTCTACCTTGGTGCCTCTTCCCTTCTGAAAGTTCACAGAACAACATTTGTTTTGGAATGCGGCCATTGTCCATTCTTCGCACATGCCCTAGCCATCTAAGTCTTCTATTGCTGAGCATGCTCATGATGGAAGGCAAGTTTGCACATTGCAGTACTTCAGAGTTAGTTATCTTGTCGTACCACCTGATGTTCATAATCTTGCAGAGACATCGAAGGTGAAAGATGTTAAGTCTTCTCTCATGCCTTGAGTAGGCTGTCCATGTTTCTGAGCAATATAGTAAAGAGCTAATTACACAGGCTCGATATTTTTGAATCTTCGTCTGCAATGTAAATTTTTTGTTGTCCCATGCTCTCTTTGATAGTTTGCCGAATGTAGTAGCAGCGCTGCCTATTCGCGCATTGATTTCTTCATCAAGAGAAAAGCTGGCAGTGACTATGGACCCAAGATAGCAGAATTTTTGAACTGGGGTTAGATGATTACCATTTAAAGTGATATTTGTTGATGTGTTATCTCCTGACATAAAACCACTGTTTTGGTGACACTTATAGTCAGGAAAACAGGTCATATGCACTGGTCAAATTATTTATTAGGGATATATATATATATATATATATATATATATATATATATATATATATATATATATATATATATATATACATGAGATAAGATTAATACATGAAAACAAATAGTGACTAGCCTCATTTGTGATCTTCTGGCACCAATACTTTTCTCCTTTAAGACCATGTACAGACCAAAGAGAAACATGATCAATCCATGACCAGCATCACCAAACATGACAGCGAAGAGAAAAGGGAACGTGATGATTGTGTAGGGAGCTGGCATAGAAGAAAAACACAGAAACATTTACTTAAGACTTGTTTTGTTTCATTTTTAACAATATAAAAAAAGTAAAAATAATCTATTAATTGGACAGATACATCTTTCTCATGCCTCTTTAACCACGATTGGGGCATTTTGTATGACAAGTGAAAGTAATTGTGTATGACAAGTGAAGTAATTTTATGACAAGTAAGTAATGTTGTATGACAAGTGAAAGTAATTGTGTATGACAAGTGAAAGTAATTTTGTATGACAAGTGAAAGTAATGTATGACAAGTGAAAGTAATTGTGTATGACAAGTGAAAGTAATTTTGTATGACAAGTGAAGTAATTTGTATGACAAGTGAAAGTAATTTGTATGACAAGTGAAAGTAATTGTGTATGACAAGTGAAAGTAATTTTGTATGACAAGTGAAATTAATGTTGTATGACAAGTGAAAGTAATGTTGTATGACAAGTGAAAGTAATGTTGTATGACAAGTGAAAGTAATGTTGTATGACAAGTGAAAGTAATGTTGTATGACAAGTGAAAGTAATTTTGTATGACAAGTGAAGTAATGTGTATGACAAGTGAAAGTAATTGGTATGACAAGTGAAAGTAATTTTGTATGACAAGTGAAAGTAATGTTGTATGACAAGTGAAAGTAATGTTGTATGACAAGTGAAAGTAATGTTGTATGACAAGTGAAAGTAATGTTGTATGACAAGTGAAAGTAATGTTGTATGACAAGTGAAAGTAATGTTGTATGACAAGTGAAAGTAATGTTGTATGACAAGTGAAAGTAATGTTGTATGACAAGTGAAAGTAATTGTGTATGACAAGTGAAATTAATGCTATATGACAAGTGAAAGATGTATAACAAGTAAAAGTAATGTTGTATGACAAGTGAAATTAATGCTATATGACAAGTAATAATTTACTAAAATTGTTAGATTTTGTAAAAAAATACTGAAAATAAATTATTCACCTGGGTTGACTTCTCCATATGTGGCCACACCATATGAATCAACAATTTTCTGAAAGCCTGAGACAAATTTGTTGCAGTTGAAGAAAGTGGGAGGTCTTTCATTTGTCACCATGGGTTGAATAACACTTGGAATTGTGCTACCACTCACAGTCTGTGGATATGGATGGAATAAATATGAATGGATAATTAATCACTATCATCGTTTCTTGTTTTGGTTAATGGGTGATGCCCGTGTTGTGTCAGAGCCAGTAAGGGGAGCAATGAATAGTACCACTGCAACCTTCAAAGTATGTCGTAAGAGGCGGCTGATGTAGGACCAAGGGAAGCTACCCTAGTAAATAAAAGCATCGCAGAAATTGGATGTGCTGGCCTACTTGTAGGCGCATAACTTGCACAACATACAATCATTCTCAGGCTCAAATCACATACAAACCACACAGAGTGGTCGATCTGAAGCATTCGAAGAAGAATGAGTAGTGCTGAATCTGGAGGCAACCAGCCAGGAGGCGCACTATAGAAATCGGGTTGCAACGCACTAACACATAATGAGTATGTCTATATATTCTAAATGTTATGGTGCTCGCCCTGTGATGAACACTCAGGCAGGTGCAGTGTCTGGCCCTCTGAAAAGACATGGACCTCTGTGTGAGCTACAAAAGAGAGTCTTCTCTTTCTTCTTCAAATGCTCCATATCGACCACTTGTTAAACCACTTTTTGTGATTTGTATGTCATCTAAGCCTAAGAGTGCATTGTGCAAGTTATGTGCCTACAAGTAGGCCAGCACATCTGATTTCTACGATGCTTTTTATTGACTAGGGTAGCTTCCTTAGACCCCAACCTCAGTCGCCACTTACGACATACGTTGCAGTGTTGCTATTCTTTGCTCCCCTTACGAGTCCTGGCCAAACACGGGCGACAAAAGACAGTGAAGTTTATACAAGAGACATATTGCAGCTTGACAAAATGGGTAAGGATCACAGTCGTCTCAAAAGTGCAGCTGTGAAAACTGAAGTGTTTTGCAGAAAGATGCATACATTGCAATCTAGCAGCAGACTATGTAGCAGCAGACACAAGGTAAAAACTGCAATTTTATGCATGAATAAAGAAGAAGCAGAATAAGGAAAAAAAGAAAATAAGATGTGAAAGAAAAATATTAATGTTAAAAAAGTTTACAAAACATCTCAGCACTTACCTCACCAATGTTGAGGGCTCGCCTAATATCATCAACGGCCCTGACTGGAAACCAACACTCTGCAATCAAGCTGTTCTGGTGAACTTTAAACATATTCAAGGTGTGGTAGATAGCTTTAATTTTCTCCACTTTGATAGTCCATGTTCTGATCTCCTTCTGAGCCTTTCCAAGCACACGCATGCGATGTTCATTGCTCTGAGCTAGGACCTACATTGTCAAATCAAAATGTATTGCATAAGATAGGGACATAATTTTACTTTCAAATTCATACAACATTGAGAGTTTATGTAGTAGACACACACACACACTTTATATATATATATATATATATATATATATATATATATATATATATATATATATATATATATATATATATATATATATATATATATATATATATATATATATATATATATATATATATATATATATATATATATATATATATATATATATATATATATATATATATATATATATGAGAACGCTGTAGCGTAGTTGTTAGTGAACTTGCTTCGCAAGGCTGGTGGTCTGGGTTCAGCTCCGCAATGTGCGTGGAATTTTTCCCGACCACGACGGCTCTCAGGTCGACCAGCCTCAACTGGGTACCAGACATGCTCTGGGAAAGTAAAGGCGGCAGGCGTGATGCTGACCACATCACCCATCGTGTGCCGATGGTCAATGAAAAATATAGGCCTAACACTGTATTTACCGATATACCACGAGGTATGAAAGGGTTCCTTTATATATATATATATATATATATATATATATATTTTTCGTCTTTACAGACGGTCAATTGGCAAGTGTTTAACTGTGAAACTAATAATAAGGATGAAATGTGTCCTCTCCATTTATTCCTAGCCTGGACAGATGATATTGATCCTCATTTCTGCCTTATATAGTCCTGAATTTTCTTGGGCATATTCATTGAGTCACTCAGTGTACACATATGTGTGAATTTCTGTGTGCCCAACCACTTCAGAGCCATGGTTACCACTTTGATTATCATTGTGAGGCTGCTCATAGTTACAGCAAAGGCAAGCTTGTCTCCTTGATAGTTTTACATCTCAAGTTTGCAGTAAATGTTCATCTTGGGTTCGCAGTAAATGTTCATAAAGTCTACTTACCTCCAGTGCAAAACACAAAATAATGACAAGACTCACATTTTCCAAGTCTCCTATTCTAGTATGGACTCCAATGATTATCTCCCCTCTCTCCTTTGAAGTATCTGGCACTGGGTAAATTGTCCCTCTCATTCTACAACAGAATAATGAGTACTTCATTATTAAAATTTCAAACCAAAAGCTGCATTGTAATTTGGAAAGGGCCAATATAATACAATAGTAATCAAATATACAATTTTTGCAAAAAGTTTGCAGTTAAGGGATTTGTTGGATGATTTCATCTTGGACTAGATGACAGCTGTTCCTGATGATAAAAAACAGGACTTCTTTTGTTGTGATCTGTGCGCATGGCAACATCTGTGACCGTGTTGAAGTGACATTGATATTTTCCTTAATATTTGTTTATTAATAGTGTTGAGCGCATAAACAATGAACATGTAATTCCTTAAGTTGACATTACCATTTGTCTTGTTAAGAATCTATCCAGTCAGAATTTGTATCTATTTTCACAGCTTGTCTTTGGAACAATCTTCTTAGTCTAACTTGTAAACATTTTCACAGATTGCTTTGCTAAGAATCTACAGTCAGACTTGACTTGGGAACAATTTTTACAGCTTGTCTTGATAGCAATCTAAACAGTCGCCATAGTAACAATTTTCACAGTTTGCCTTGGTAAGCATCTACAGTCAGACTAGGAAACAATTTTTACAGCTTGTCTTGTTAAGAATCCACACATTTACAACAATCTTAACTTTTTCCATGTTTTAAGCCACACACTTTGACAGGGAAATCCGTTGCACGCTATTAGCGCACACTGCGCCATAGAGTTGCTTCCCTTATAAGAAGTCTTTCTAGTTCTACTTCTACTGTTTTACTTATACTACTTTTCCTCCTTGTTATTCTATTGGGTTGTCCAGTTTTCTTCAATTTAGTATATAATAATATATATATGTTTATTTATTGACAAGTAGTTGGGATCGTTTTTTTAATTTTTATTTTTACTACTTTGAATTAACTGCTTTAAAATTGAGGAAATAACTCGCGTGGAAAGAGTTAAGTCTGTCTTGGTAACAACATTGGATCTCTCAGTCTTACATTTTCTCTACATAACCTTCACAGACTTTCTGGATATTTAACTGAAATATAATTTTTAGATATTTTCTTCTGTTAGACTGCCCAAAAACACAAGCTTGCTACTTGCAAATATTTTAATAATACTATTAGTAACTTACCCTTCACAGACTTTCTTCACCCTATTTCTCAATTGTTCTCCTTGAAAAAACACTATAAACATGCTCTTGTTCAGTTCATATCCCTGTGAAAGTATACAAATTAGTTTACAATAGTGACCAATTAGTTTCAGTTCTGTTTGGAATATCTTCATTGCACCCCGGACATATCCATAGGTGCTTCGATCTCCTTCGTAATATCTCCAACAGCAACTGGCCGTAGCAGTTCAGTTTTGATTTATAAGCCTACTCATATATCTATTGTGCGATTGTTTTCTGGCCACATCAATCTTCAAGCCCAGCTCTTGCAATCTAGCAGTTGATGTGGATTGGTTTAAATGAAAATCCTCTTTGCGGCCACACTCTATGATAGTGTTCAAAATGTCCATTCGCTGTCTCTCTGATACGGTAACAGAGCGAGCAGGCCTGTCTGCTCTCTCATTGCCAACGACACCCATGTGCCCCGAACAAAGACAAGCGTGACAGTATTTACCATAATAATAAAACAAAGCATTGAATGGAAATCCCCACTCTATATCAGATTTGTGATCTATGAGAAGATCTTCAACAGCATTGATAGGGAAACCCTTTGGAAATTGATAAAACACTATGGAATACCACAGAAAATTATTAATCTAATTCTGGGGTTCAAAGCCAGTTTGGACCAAAAACTCTCAGTACACAGTACGCTATTGGACTACAGGAAGTCCTGATCCTTTACTTACTAAATTACAAGTACCTCTAAAGTCAAAGTAAGGCTCGCCTAAATGGAAAGGAACAATGGTGAAAAGACAAGCAAGTCTTCATGCAAAAAGCAGTCTGAGGTGTTATATAAGGTGCCATGACTACGACTGAATTCAAAGGAGGCAAAAAACATGCAATCTTTGCCAGGTTAGTCTTCCTTATCCTTTGACTGTCTCTAGCCTTGACTACAAGGCAGTAGTAGTTTGGTGTCAGGGTTTTTTCTTCTAAGAAAGCTGTCTATCCGGACTCTCTCTCGTGATCGTTCTTAGGCCGCTTTTATCATTTGATTGTGATATGTAAGCAGCCAAACATCAAGAAGGGATGTACGTGCGCAGCCTTCAGTACCTATTGGAGCTCAGGTGCTTATCCTTCGGTGGCGTGCTAGATTTCAACCAGCGTTTACTGGGTTCGCTCTTCGTTAGCCTTTGACTGTCCCCAGCCAAAACCCACAAGGCAGCAGGCTGCTAGTTTCTTTCAGGGCAGCGACCTGTAGATGACCTGCCCTCCTAGGCTGATGAGCGTCATCTGCCCAGCTATACCCGTCTTGTTAATGGACTGCTTGGTTTGCCTACTGTCCAGTTTTTTGCACTGTTTGCTCCGCTAGCCTTTGATTGTTCCCTATCCGGACTAATGAGACTTCTTTGGCTTGTTTAGAGTTATCCTTCTCATAGGTGGAATGTCAGTTTAGACTCTTCGACCTACAATGATTTTTACAAGGTTTACTCCTGACCTTAGTTTTACAGGGAATGGTGTGGTTCACTGGGCATATCTTGGTGGGAATTTGGGATATTCCCACATGCAGGTAGGTTCAATATTTCTGTACCTAATAGAAGGACACGTTTCTCTTGAGGGTTTGTTTAGGAACTCTCACCCATAGGTTATAGTTATACCCCATAGACCAAGGTACCAGTTTTCTAATGCTTGTTATTCATCAATGCAGTGTCTGTTTAAACAGAGAGCACAAAAAGAAAGTACAGTTGCCTTGGTTACAGGAATTTCTCACTCTCTAGATGAGATCTATAGCAACTTTTACTTCCTAGGTGATGCAAATGATGTGTGTCCCAAAATGGTTGTTTATGTTCCTTATCTAGAACAGTCTCGCTGCGCTACATGATTAATACAGCGCCATGATCTTTGCTTCAGCAGATCATATACAAGCTGTGTTCACATTAGAGTGGACATAAAACTGTGCTAGAACGAATGAATAAATGAAAGATCCCAGTAGGCAATGCAGAGACTGTCACGGGCTAGGTAGACAACGCAAATATCATACACTCCCGAAATTTAGATGTGCCTAGTCTACAGGATGTAGGCGCCTGGCTGAGACTCAATATATTCATGCTAACTGTTGCAAGTAACACTCACAGAGAGGAGTTTCAGTGTTGTGAATCCCAGTCGCTGACCAGATTTAGAGAGATGTGTGTTGATATTGGTACAGTCTGAAAATAACGGGATACTAAATATACAAAAAGATTGATTAATCAACATCAAACCACCGTGTTGGGCTGCTGGTCACTGCCGGGTTTGTTGAAGTGGAGATCAGAGCACCTATGGACATGTCCGAAGTGCTATGATGATAGTCCTCACATAACTAAACTCCCAAAGCGTGGTTAAGAAATCATTGATAGAGCAAATGGAAACAACAACACTATGTTAAAAAAAGTTACATTTTAATTAAACTTACAGTCACAGGATCCAAAAAAGTCCTGGCAATCTCTTCTATTCTCACAAAAACAGTACTGTGTGTTATAAACTTGAGCACTCTTTCAAAAATAGGAACTTTCTCTCGCATAATAGTACCCACAAAAAACCTGAAATATGAAGATATTACTGAGTTTTAAAAAACGAATAAATTTTGTTCCGCAAGATTACAAGTTGAAGAATTCAATGTAAATGCTTTGTGTTTGCCCAAGTCTATTAAAGGATCATAAACAAAGCAAGTGAGAATTAGAAACACATTCAATACATCATGTGCAGTCTCTGCATCAAAGGTTGATTATAATGGATCTCATTGTTTTGCTCATTGCCCTGGCTATACACTCTGCCAGATTATTACCCATCTACTATATGATGTTTCCCTCCCAATTGTATCTCTATCGTTGTCTTGATCTCCTGCCTTCTACCGTCCCTTCCAAGATGGTTGTTCAACACTGTTATTATGTCTCTTATTGTATGACCAAAATATCTCAATTAATAACTTTCTATTTCCCTGAGCAGTTATCTCTTCACCCTTAGTTGTTCAAGTTCTTTTACCATGACACTCGTCCTATTTACCTGGTAGTATATCATTTTGAAATTAAAATTCTGGCATATCCTTTACATGACGTAGCAATCAACCACAGTAAACGAGTCGTTGATTTTCTAGGCCCCACTTATACGTTCAGCAGTTTGCCATTGCTTTCTGAATGATGAGGTCTATTTTTATCTTTTGTAAAAATCCCACAGAAACGAATTTGCTTCCAAACTTGCCCACCACAAAGTTTGAACCAGGTACACTTGGTTTGTGATCGAGCTCACTACCGCTTGAGCTACAGACGCTCACATTCCCATCTTGCAAGTTTCAGTAGTTCTTCTCAGTCTGTTCACTGTCCACATTTCTGCTCCATAAAACACTGATAATATACGGAGCTTTCGAAAATTGTTTTTTTCATGTTGTTAAATATGTTCTTGGCTATTCCTATTCTTTTCTAAACTTCCATTTCCCATCTGCTGTATATACATAACTTGACACTTGTTTCATTTTCACTCCATTTATCACATATTTAAAACTTTATACATTACAGATGCATAAAGGGAAAGGATGATTCAACTGGCTTCTATATATTTAGTTATTTTCCAAGTGGATATACTACCCTTATATGCAGGTGTTTGCTGTACTGAGAGAGAGCAAATACATTTGCTTAAAGCACTGATCACCAGGGTGTTGAAGATGGATAAGAGAGATGTCTTTTGGTTTTTGAAGCAACGTCTGTTGGAGGGGACACAAGAATTAATGTTGAAGGAAGCATCCTGGTAAAGAGACAAAGAGCAAGACCACGGAGAAGATTATTTCAGGATTTAACTGACGATTTGAGCTGAAGGGATATCTGCCTAGAGAGAAATTTCAAAGAACAGTTAGGGTAGTAAAGTTCTGCTCAGGACAAGCTACTTGATGATGATACTGAACAAGAATACTTTTCTTGTACTTACTTCTTTAGATTTGCATCTACGGGCACCCTGCACAGGATGGCCATGGACAGAACAATGAAGAGAGACTGTGTTGTTGTTTTGAAAAATGCAGAAAGTGTGTTTGCTACTAAGTGTATAAACAATTTGAAGTTATGAAGAAGAAGATGCTAAAAAGCTAGAAATCAAGGCTGAAGCCCTTAAAATGTGCACAAATATAAGAATTAGGTGTGTTTTACAAAAGCAATTACTAGCCAAAAATTATGTAAATAATAAAAAGATAAGCATTTAAAAAATTTTAAGAAAAAATTGCAAAATTAAATATTTTAAACGTAAAGAGGCCATTGAGAAGGAAAGGTGAGTGAAAATGAACAGGAAAGATATAACAATATCAATGGAGGAAAACCAAAAATAATTTGTTTTACCCTAGAGCTGCTGATTGCTGACGTCCAACATTGACCTCCTCATTTCCATGGATTTCATAGCTCAACATGTTCTGGATGTCTTGACCATACTGAAAGAAAACGATGAAAATGTAAGGCTAACCATCAACAAACTATGCTTCCTGATTTAGAAGAAGTTGTCATGCTTAAGTTAGTAAACTTAAATTTACATTAATCTTCTTCTTCTTTCCTCTGTTCCAGTTGTTGCATTCAGCATTCAAGGTCTGCAAAAGAGTTCTGGCAAGTGTTCTTAAGTGCAACTCATATATGGTGTTTCCTACTGCCTCTGATATTTCTGCACTTTATTGTTTGCGTAGACAACCTTCAGCCCTGAAACTATTGTATCTGAATAGTAGTGCTCATTGTGGTGTACTGTTGGATAATAATGGCATAACCATTTGGTTTGTTGTTTCATAAAATGCTCTAGCACTGGCATTGTTCCTAGCAAGTCTCTAATAGTCTTGTTTTTTACCTTATATCTCCTCGTTACTTCCCCTATTTTTTGCAGGCATTTCATCTCTGATCCTCTGGAGCACACATGGTTACTCACAGAAGTGCAATCAATCAATCAATCAATCAATTAATCAAATCCAATCAATCTTCAATTTCTTTTTTTCATTTACTGTGAGTCTCCAGTTTTGGAACATTACATTAATACTAATTAGATAGATGTATAGCATTGAGGTTTGACACGGGCTCCTTGCTTCAAAGGTTCCTGCTTCATTCATTCTTGAGACAATCAGGGAAAAAACCTTTGCCAAAACATATGATAAACTCTGAGGTCCTGTGTTGAACATGTGTACTTACATGCAGAAAAAGAACATTTCTCAGTTATATACGTTATACATTAACAGTGTTTAGCTGCTTATATATGATGATGATTATGATAATAATAAACATCATGTTAACACATATGATACCATATTGTGTAGCTTAACATATTTACTACTAATATTTTATGTCATTGTGATGCAGTTTGTAAAGCTACCAGGTACTTTTTATTTTACAACCACACCACTGGGTATACCATAGTTGGTGTAATGAGACCAATGTAGGTGATGATGCAAATAATAGCAGTTGTTTGCTTAGACAAAGTTTAACATAGCTAAGCAAAAAACGTATAAAACCTGTTTTCATACAATGCTGTATTTTGGAGAACAAGATGTTAGGTTAGTACTTTGCTCTTACCAACGGCACATTCTGGGTGATGTGGTAAGCATTACGCCAGTCGACTTTACTTTCCAGCCTTTCTCTGGTCCCAAATTGAGGCTGGGTCTTCTTCTTCGAATGCTCCATAATATCAACCACTTATTAACCACTCTTTATGAGTTGTTTGTGATCCGAGCCTAAAAGCGATTATACGTTGTGCCAGTTATGCACCTACAAGTAGACCAGCACATCCAATATCTGCGACAAGTTTTATTTACTAAAGTAACTTTCCTAGGCCCCACCTCAGTCGCCTCTTATGACATGTCTTGTAGGTCACAGTGGTACTATTCTTTGCTCCCTTGAGAGCCCCGACAACACATGGCAGAGGCTGGGTCAACCTGAAAGGCATTATGGTCAGAAAAATTCCACTTCAACTAGGGAATTTTATCCTAGGACCAATCTCCAATGAAGCATTTGCACTAACCACTAATCTATCACGACTCTCAAAAAGTTAAAAAGAAGTAATAATACTTACTAACTGTCAAGTAAAAGAAATGAAGGAAACTTACTATCTGTACTGAAGTATGAAAATCGTGGCATATCCCAAAGGACGTAGCCATCAACCACAGTAAACAAGTCGTTGATTTTCTAGGCACCACTTATACGTTCAGTAGTTTGCCATTGCTTTCTGAAGGTGGCCCCATCGTCCTTTGTTAAAATCAAGAAACAATTTGCTATCAAACTGTCCGAGCGTGATTCGAACTCAGAACGTCGGGTTAATAGACAGAGTCACTAACCCCTAGGCCACAACGCATAATCTTCTCCATGGAACTGAGACCGATATTTCCTGCCTCTCTCAGCAAAGTTCATTTCAGGGTCTCCTTAGGTCGACCTCTCTTTCTTGAACCCTTTGCATCCCACTTCAATGCCTGCTTTGATATTCGTTGATCATTTCTCCTCAAGGTGTGCCCAACATATCTTCTCTTTCTTATAACAGTTGTCACTAGTGGTTGACCAGGCATATCTCTGATTTCATCACTTCTCCTGAATTCATTCCATTTTATATTCATTATTTAGTATAACATATACACACATAAAAAACAATAACAAAGCATGACAATTCTTACTGCAGCAAAGTAGGCTTGAGTTATGCTGAGAACTTCTCTGAACTCTAATAGTTCCATATGGTTCTGTTTAAGGGCCTCATTGTTTACATTTACTTGTCGGAGCTCAGTATCCATCTTTTCAAACTCAACCTGAGGTAAAAGTATTAAATTGGGCATGTGTTATAAACAAATAAATAATTGTCAGTTTGTGAACATCTTTGCAAGATCAATTTGAAACAAAAATATTAAATTACGAATGTGTTATAAATCATCATTATCAAATAGCTTGTTCTGAGCAGAACTTTGTCACCCTAACAGTCCTTCAGAATTTCTCTCTCTCATATACCAGATGTCCCGCCTCTGCAATCATCATGCACAAATCATCAGCCACATCCTGAATCCATCTTCTCCATGGTCTTCATGTTCTTTGCCATAATTAACTCAGTTCTATTGATATTCATGTGTAAAGCTTCATTTAAAATCTGTTAAATAGTTTTATTCTTTTTCTGCTTTAATAAAAAAATGACAATTACAAACTTTGCTTTTTTTGTGATTTGACTCATTGGGGTTAAGTATGTTACATTTCCAGTTTATAACAAATATTCTTCTTCTTTGAACGCACCATATTAACCATTTGTTAACTCTTCCATACGCAGTTATTTCCTCAGTTGTGCACAGTTAATTCAAGGGATGCAAAAAATAGTATTTTTAAAAATTTTAAAAAAATCATAATAAATTGTTAATCAATAAACATATATATATAAAGATGTCTACAAGGCCTCAATGAATAACTTTTCTATCGGTCCCAGCAAATGGGAACAACTGGCTGATGATCGAGATATATGGAAAAACAACATTGCGCAAAGGTGCAAAATCTTTTGAATAGAGATAGGGATGAGCTGAAAGACAAGAGAGACAAGCGAAAACTCAGAAGTTGCCACAGTGAAACACTTGCCAATTGACCATCTGTAAAGATGAAAAAGGCCATATATATACTAATTTGAAAAAACTGGACAACCTATTAGAATAACAAGGTTAAAAAGTAATAGAAGTAAAACTAGAAAGACTTGTATAAGGGAAACAACTCAAATGGCACAGTGTACTGCGAATGGCGTTCAACAGCAATACACTGTGGCGCAGTGTGCGGCAATTGGCGTGGAAAGAGTTAAACCACTCTTTGTGATCTGAGCCTAAGAGAGATTTACGTTGTTTCAGTTATGAGCCTACAAGTAAGCCGGCACATCCGATTTCTGCTGCACTTTTTATTTACTAGTGTAGCTTCACAGTATTGATAGGGAACCCTTTGGAAATTAATGAGGCATTATGGAATCCCACAAAAAAATTATTAACCTAATAAAGCAACATATACAGATATGAAATGTAGAGTTCTTCATGAAGGTAAACTAACAGATACTTTCGAAATAGAAACAGGAGTGCGTCAGGGATGTCTTCTATCACCTTTGTTGTTCTTACTGACAATAGACTGGATTATGAAGACCACAGTAACTAACACCAGAAATGGAATCCAATGGACTCTGACAGAGCAACTAGATGATCTGGACTTCGCTGATGATATAGCCCTTCTGTCACATACACGAAATCAGATGCAGGATAAGCTAAACACATTGAATCAAAGGTCCCAGCAACTAGGGCTGAACATTCATAAGGAAAGACAAAGATATTGAGAATTAACCAAGCAAACGACAACTCGATCTCCCTGGGGAAATCCCACTTCAAGAGGTAGAATCATACACATATTTGGGCAGCAACGTAGACAAAGAGGGTGGAACAGATAGAGATGTTAAAATAAGAATACAGAAGGCAAGAGGAGCTTTCATTGCACTGGGAAACATTTGGAAGTCCAAAGAAATCAAATCTAGAACAAAAATTCGGATATTTAACTCTAATGTTAAAGCAGTTCTACTGTATGGGTCAGAAACATGGAGAACAACTAAAACAATAGCGCATAAATTGCAAACATTCATCAACTGGTGTCTGCGCAGAATAGAGGGAATAAGATGGTATGATAGGGTCACAAATGAGGAGCTTATGGAGAGAACAAGACAGATTCCAGTGAACGAACAGGTTAAAAAGACGCTGGCGCTGGATAGGACACACTTTGCGAAACCGGAGGGGAATATAACAAGAAGGGTCCTTGCCTGAACCCGCAGGGACAGCGAAAGAAGGGGAGGCCGAGAAATACATGGAGACGAGATTTGGAGGCGGAGATCAACAATATAAAGAAGAGCTGGAGGGAGCTGCAGGAGATAGCTAGAGATAGGAAGACTTGGCATGAGTGGTTGAGGGCCTATGCCCCAACCCGGGGTAAAAGGCAAAGAGAGAGAGAGAGAGTGTAGCTTCTCTAGGCCCCTACCTCATTCACCTCTTACGGCATGCCTTTGTATGTCGCAATGTTACTATTCATTGCTCCCCTTGAGAGTCCCACCAAAATACTGGAGATTAATAGCAAATAAGATATGATAATTGCACCTTTAGGCCAGAAGCATCAATATTTTACAAACATTTTTTATTATCATAGATTCATCAATTTGTGTCAAGCATTTGTACAGTCTCCCCTTGCATTGACACAGGATTCCTGCAAAAAGAACAATTGCAGGAGTGACCTGAAGCTGTTTAAGTATTTAAAATGAAACAGAAAAATAACAGCTCCTACCTCAAGATCATTCATCTCCTTTGGTGCAGGTGCCTTTGGATTTTCCAAATTGTCTGGGATTCTCATTCCTTCTTTCAAAATTTCCTTCTCAGTATATCCTTTTCAAAAAAGTTGAAGACATATTTTAAAAAATTATCATGTCTTGACGGAATCAAAATGTTACAGAAAGCATGTCTTATGTCATAAACTATATGGATAATGATATCAATCTGAACTTAATAATAGCCGTCCATTGCAAGCTATGAGGACAACAGCCTCAGACTGCGCTGCTGCACCTCCCTGGTTTGTGCACAGGTGACTATAGAGTCCAATCTTCGAACACAATCCCAACCACAGGTGGGTATACTTGATTAAGGTTAGACATGTGGGTGTTGTGTGTTCTATCTTTTCGCGCAACTTGCTTTATCTGTGCCTCAACGATTCTCAGCTATGCAAGTTCCTCTTGTGTTGTTACAATGCCATGATTGGCGATCTTGTGCAAGGGATTCCCAACATGTGGTGTCTATATCAAAGCACTTTAAAGACACTTAAGAGTACCTTTAAAGCATTTTTTCTGTCCACCAGCTGATCGTCTACAGCCTTCACGACTGCCCTAAATAAGTTGTTTTCAGATGTGTTTATCAGGCATCTGAGAAAGTAACCGCCCCATCTCATCTGGGCCTTCTGCAACAGGGTATTGACTCTTGGGATATAGACTCTTATGAGTGCTTTGGTATCTGGAATTTTGTCCCGCCAGTTTATTTTAGAAGCCTAAACTTAACTTTGTTATGACTGTACAATATTTTCTACATTTTGCTTAAAAAGATTCAGTAAATGAATACTATGGTTATCAGCAAAAAAAGGGAAGAAATAAAAATTTAAAAATACACAGAGAACTACTCAAGCAAGTAAACAATATCTTATATCTAGGACACATGATTACATATGATGACAGATGTGAAAAAGAGATTAGGAAGAGAATAGGAATGACCAAAAGTACATCCATTGACATGAGCAAGTTACTAGCATATAAATATATAACAAATAAGCTAAACATGAGGAATATCAAGTGCTATATTTACTCTGTATTTTTGTATGATTAAGAAATATAGACAATGAACGAGCATTTGAAAGACAGAATTAATGCCTTGAGATGTCGAGATACAGAAAAATAAGTTGCATTTCATGAAAAGCAGAAAAGACAAAGTTAAAGAAAAACTAGAAATGCCAAAAAATTACTACAGAAAATAAAAATCAAACAAATAAAATATTTTGAATGTATAAAGAGACATGACACATTGCTCAAAATGTTATTAGTTGGGAAAGTTGAAAGATGATGATCAAAGGAAAGAATGAGATACAAGTGGAAGAAAAACATTTTAAAAGTTGACAAATTACAGCCAGGCAGAGTGCAACATAAAGTAAGAATTGTTTAGGCCCAATGAAGCCAACTTTAATAGCGGAGCAGGCACATGATGATGATGATAAAGAAACTCAAAATGAAAGTCAGAACAGAGCTTACGAAGTTTTCTTTCCATTTCCTCACATCTGCGGATCTCATTTACAAAAGTACGTTGAAAGGCATTCACACTATCATTGAGCTGAGAAAGCAATAACAAAATAATCAATTATGAAAATGCTGATAAGTAAAGTGACATTTTCTTCAAGATAAATAGAAGCAATAGTGGGGAGTTGATTTAGTATTTTTTTTTTTTTTTCTTTCGTCCGCTTCAACTCAGACGAAGTTTCATCTCTGAAACTGATTTCAGTGAAAACCGTTTTCCAATTCTACAATAGCAGCAGGTGCAATTGTAAATTACTTTACACCGCAGCCAATAGGCTCAATGTACTGTAATTTAGTATTCCCGCCATACAGGCAGATTTTCTCCACTTCAGAGGTACTCATTTATCGCTGAGTAAGACAGGGGACTCAACAAATGCCGATAGTGGAGCAACTACGAGCTGATAGAGGCTCTCACAGCTAGAGCGAAGCTACTACAATACTTAGGCAGTCCTGATTTAGTATAATAGTTAGTGTGCTGGATTCATTAGAGTTGGATTGATACAGTAGTTAAATGTGCTGCAATTGGGAGAGTTGGTCTGACACAGTGTTAGTGTGCTGGAATTGGAAGAGTTGGTCTGACACAGTAGTTGAGTGTGCTGGAATCAGGAGAGTTGGTGTGACACAGTGTTAGTGTGCTGGATTCAGTGAAGTTGGATTTATACAGTAGTAAGTGTGCTAGAATCAGTGGAGGCGATGTGACACAGTAGCTAGTGTACTAGATTCAGTGGCACTGGTATGACACAGTAGATAGTGTGCTGAATTCAGTGGAGCTGGTGTGACACAGTAGCTAGTGTGCTGAATTCAGTGGAACTGATGTGACACAGTAGCAGTGTACTAGATTCAGTGGCACTGGGGTATGACACAGTAGATAGTGTGCTGAATTCAGTGGAACTGGTGTGACACAATAGCTAGTGTACTAGATTCAGTGGCACTGGTATGACACAGTAGCTAGTGTGCTGAATTCAGTGGAGCTGGTGTGGTTATTGGTTACTGAATAGACACCATTACACTCCAGACAGATCCATAGGTGCTCAGTCTCCCCTAACCTATGTCAAAGGATATGCATACTGATAGTTCCTGTGGCTCGCAGGTTAAACACACTCCTTACTCTGTCCCTCAGACATCTAGTTCTACTTGTACAACGGGTAACTTCAAACTCCTAAAATCACTGGATCGATTCAACATCTATTTTAATCTCTTCAACCAACAGGCAGCCGTGAAGAGACCAAAGAACATTTCCCTTATCCATCTTCAACTCCCTGAAAATCAACGCTGTAGATGCAAGTCATCCGCTCTCTCATTGCTGCAAACACAATGATGCCCAGGACAGTAGATCCATGTACACCTTTGGAGGTTAGAAACTTCAAAAGACGACATCCACTCATACCAAAACGTGCCATTTTAGATCCTCCGAAGCATCAACTGAGAGTCAAATACAACAAAGGCCCCAGTAAATGGAGACACAGAGAGCCAATGGAGCTGGTGTGACATGCGACACAGTAGCTAGTGTGCTAGATTAGTGGAGTTTGTGTAATAGCTAGTTTCCTTTACTGATGGTCTAAATTCACTTGCAAACTACATCTAGACAATTATTCATCATTCAACCGTTATTAACAATACTCTGGTCTCTAATCTGTCAAAATTGTGAGTTCTTACTGTAATTTCATTATTATATCTCAAAATAGGAAGACAATCTAACAATAATTACTACACCTCATCGTGAAAGAGGAAGAAAAATTGTTCTGGTAAAAAGCTGTGTGTCTGAAAAATTGTACCACTCAACTAAAGTAGTTCCTTGTTGAAGAGATCATCACATTTCTATACACATTTGAAATTTCACCTTCTGGTTGAATGTTTGTTTATTCATTTGCATTAATTTTTATTTACATTTCATAAAAGAAAAGAGGAAATTAGAAGAACAGTCAGAACAACACCTGTTGTTAGATTCATTGAAAAAAGAGACTCAAATGGTTGGGCCACTTGATGAGAATGAACCTGAATACACCAGTTGCATACAACCTGAAAATTGAATCATCAAGAGGAAGAACAAGAAAAAGATAGATTGATGGAGTTACAGACATCTTAAAACTCAACAATACCACAGCATATCAAGCGACAGAGCATGCACTATCTCGGAAACCGATCATCAGTTAAACCTGCTACCCTAACTGAAGAAAAGCAGAGAAGGACAAACGAAAGAAATAGAAAGATTTGTTCTTATAAACTCAGCTAACCACTCTTTGTGATGTGTGCGGTTTGCGCCAAGAACGTGAGCATGTTGCGCCAGACATTCGATATGAGACAGACTTGCATCAACAACATTGATCATTGAGAAACTGAAGATGGATAGCGCAGAAGTCCTTCAATTTATCATGACCACCTATTTGATGAAGACACTAAATCTTCTTATTCCCTGTGGAACATAGGGGCAACTGTAATCTTCAACTAATTTCTACTTTGAATCATCTTCTTTAGCTTTGCACATGGAGACTTCAACTTCTCTAACCTCCTCTACTACTACTCTTTACCAGGTATTCTATAGCTTTCCAACTCCTCTGTTCATCTGTGGTCTCCATTAAAGTGCATGTCTGCTTATGTAACATGTAGGTGAAACATTTTTTTAACATTAAAGCTGTATCATGACCAAAACAATTTTCACTTACATCTTTGAACTGAACTTGTCCCAGTTCCCCAAGTTCAGACACACAGGCATATGCAGCCTCAGTTTGTAGGAACACCTGACAAAGCCGCATTTCCTCACTCCTAAAAAGTGATCCCATCTTAGCTGTTTATTAGTCCAATACAATCTGTCTACTGAAGTAAGTAAGTAAACCTGAAATTGATGACAAGCAATGTTTAAGAAAAGCAGTTTAAGCACTGACTGTGTGTAATATACAGTCAATCAGTGATATGTCAGTTTCAAAGTATTTTATTCATTTAGCTCTTTCCATGCCATTCACCGCACCACAGCATATTCCATTGAACTCCATTTGCTGTAGACTGCGCCATTCGAGTTGTTTCCCTTATAAGAAGTCTTTCTAAATTTACTTTTACCCCCTTTAACCTTGTTATTCTAATATGTTGTCCAGTTTTCTTAAAATTAGTATATCATCAGATATATATATATGTTTATATATATATTGGCCAGCAGTTCTGATTTTTTAAAAACCTTTCTTGAATTAACTGTGTAAAACTGAGGAAATAAATGTGTAGCAAAAGAGTTAGAATACAAACATTTAAAATTCTCTCTGTGAAATAATAAAAAGGTGATGGATGGAATGCTCCCATTGTTTAATATGTTTTCTCTTTTGCTAAATTTAATTAAAGTTAAGAGTGGAGTTGTAGATAAGCATTCCGCTCCAATTTACTCTTCTGTAGGCAATTTCCACAGTTGTACACAGTTAATTCAAGAAAGGCTAAAAAAGAAAACAATTTAAAAAATAAAAATCATAACTACTCTCAATAAATAAACATATATATATCTTATTGTATACTAATTTGAAGAAAACTGGACAACCAACCTATTAGAATAACAAAGTTAAAAAGTAGTAGAAGTATAACTAGAAAGACTTGTATAAGCGAAACAACTCGAATAGCGTTGAATTGAAAATACGCTGCAGCGCAGTGTGCAGCCATTGGCGTGGAAAGAGTTAAATGTTTCTAATGTGTTCATCTCAAATAGCTTCTGATAACAAAGTCCCTAGCAACCTTGAAGACTAAGAAGTCAAAAGTATTTCACCTGGAAACGGTCACAAGAGTTAACGCCTAGCAGGTACATAAAAGCTTAACTCAACAAGAAACAACAGATAGCCAGACGTCAAACTATTCAGACTTGTTGGTAAGTTTAACCGCTTGTTTACCACTACGTGAGGGTAACGTAGTAAATGGGTGTCGGCCATATCCCACTACGTGAGGGTCACGTAGTAAACTCATCGGCAAAATATGTGTAGTAAATGGGGAACTACTGCAACAATAGACTATCTATAGCATTGGGGATATCTTCCCTTATATAAAACATTGTCATTGGTCAATTTTTCAAGCAGCACGAAGGTTATTTATAACTTTGAAAGAGTGTTTCTCTTTGTCAAAAGTAGTTCAAGCAAAATGGCGTGTAGAAAATCTTCCAGAACGATTACACCAACAGAAAAAGGTTTGGCGTTGTTGTCATATGATGCTGACGACATATTTAACGATGAAGATAGCGGAGATGATGATATATTTTCATTAAGTGAATCTGTTCACTCAGATTCTGAAAATTCTGTACAGGTGAGAGACACTGATGATGAAAATAGTGATACTGATGAGAATGTGATTTACGTCCAAGCAAGCGTTCTAGAACTGACCCTTTCTCAAGTACTAGTACTGAGCAAATATCAAGTACTACTAGTACATAGAGCAGTACAAACACACATTTTTATTATCAAAACATACACATACATATTTTATTTCAAAATACGATATTTCAAACAAATATTCCAAAAATAACAGAGTTATTACATTTTCAAATAAGTTGGTAGAAATGCAGAAAAATGCTTGGGATGCTCTGTGCGGTTCGACCTATAACCTTTGGTAAACAAGGGGTTAAGTATGGTAGACTAAATCTAGTAACATACTAAATTCATAGTATAGCAGTAGGGCTTACAGCTAGTCAAGTCACAAAATTATAAGTCAAAATGGTAATTCAAATAATTCGCAAAGTTTATGCTAAATCTAAAACACGCTTATAATTCAATATCATCATCATCAGGTGCCGTCTCCACATCGAAGGTTGGCTGCAATGAATCTCCAGCATCCTCTGTCTTTCGCCTTGGTGTTGCACACTGCCAGACTGTAACCTGTCCTTTTCTTAAAGTTTCCCTCCCACTTATCTCTCGGTCTTCCTCTTGCTCTTCCCCCTCAACTTTCCCTCTAGTAAATGTTTTATCATGGTGTCATGTCTTTTTATGTGCCCAAAATACTTTACTTGTCTGAATTTTATTTCTCTTAACAATTGTTTCTTCATGCCTAGTTTTCCTAAAACTTGTTTATTTGTCTGTTTTTCTGTCTATGAAACTCTGCCTATTCTTCTATATATCCACATCTCAAATGCATAAATTCTGTCTTCTAACTGCTTGTTCATTGTCCATGTTTCCGAGCCATACATTAATATAGGATATGTATAGCATTTGATCATTCTCATTTTTAGCCTGTTTGTGATTTGTTTGGATGTCAGTAACTTTCTCTTACTATTGAAATTATCCTTGGCCATTCCTATTCTCTTTTTAATTTCTGTTATACATCTGCCATCATCTGTTATCATCTGACCAAGATATAAGACTAAAATAAAAACTTTTACTTGATGTAGTAATTCTCCATGTATTTTTATATTCATTTTAGGTTTCTCCATATATAATTCAATATACGTGTGTCTAAATAACTTATATTAAAGTTTAACAAAACTGAAGCAAATATCACGAGCGCAATTTTATTATCGCTGCATGTGTTGCCGTTACCTGAGATCAATTTAATAATAAACGGGGGCGTGTCCCTACCATATGATTGCTGTATATATCGTATTGATTAAAATTAACTTTATAAGAAAAGCACTAATTAATTAGTAGATCGCATTGTTTATGACTGATTTCATATTTAAAGGCAGAACCACTTTTTTTCTGACCGATAACTTAATAAAAATTTAAAATGTATATTCTAATTTACCTTAAATGAAAATCCACCAGAAGGATGTTCTGTTATACAACTTTAATTGTCCAACAATCTGTATAGTCCCAATTATAATTCTTCACTTCCTGTCATGTGTTCAAATGAAGTCACTTGATAAATGACATTGTTCTAATTTCATGCGGGGACAGGTCAGGTAACTTTACGTAACAATCGTTGATTACAACGTTATCAGGCTCGGCCTGTGATAGATTCCTAAGTAGTTGAGAAAAGTACACAGCTGCTGGATATGTTGAAACACGTACAAACAAAGTACTATAGTTTTAAAAATACAGAAACAGTGACGATAAACAGCAACGTTTCGACCAAAGGCCTTTATCAAGCAAACGACACAACAGGAGTGACGAATTATAGAGAACACTTACAAATGGACGATTGTTCTCTATAATTCGTCACTCCTGTTGTGTCGTTTGCTTGATAAAGGCCTTTGGTCGAAACGTTGCTGTTTATCGTCACTGTTTCTGTATTTTGTAAAACTATAGTACTTTGTTTGTACGTGTTTCGCTATTTACCAAGTTTTACTGCATCTTCCCCTTTTGCTGGATATATTGAGGCGAGATCGGAGCACTTATGGACCTGTCCGGAGTTCTATGATGATAGTCCTCATATATATCGTTTTTATCCAGCAAAAAATTCGAATTGACATAAGCTCCAAGTTAAGAGTCTTTCTAATGAATTTTGACGATGCAGGGGCTTTTCAGCCTGCTCATATTTTTGCCTGCTCAACTTGAATACTGGACCTACGTTTTATCGTTCGTCTCCGATAGGGCTAGAAACTCGATCTCACCCACAACGAGATCAAATCTCTGGAAAATATCCCAATGGCTCCACGAGGGAACGAGCTGAGTACCATTGGAACAAGAGGTGAGCACCTAACCTCTACGCCCCATAGATACTTTTAAATGATAGTTAATTCAGAGCTTTCGTTCACATCCAAGAAGGTTGGTTGGATCTGTGTGCAATGCAATCAACAAACTGGACAGCTTTTCGACTGCAGAGGGAACATTGTTGTGACTTTTATAATCTCGAAGACATGCAAAATATAATTTAATATCTTCCATCAACCATGGGTCTCCATCAGGCTTCATCACAGAGGATATTATGTCCATCTTTAAATCGATAGCAAGTCGAATCCATTTACATCGTTCGTTTATTACGTTTTCTCTAATCCTGTTTTGCCTTACAGCGTCATGATAAGAAGAAAGTTATAGAACGGGCTTTTGTGTGCTCTTCATAAATAATGTTTTTTTTTACCGCCTCTGTTATCTCTGAGGTCCACTTTTTGCGTGAAGATGAAGCAATGTCTTGACTAGTATGTTACCAGGTCTTGTCTTCGCTTATGTATAGTCGTTTATGCGTCTCCTATCAGTTGAATAATGTTGTGGTCTACATTCATAATTTCACAATCTCTTTCTAGAGTAAATGCACTCTATTAACTTTAGTATACGCTTGCTAAAAACCTCCTTTTTAACACACTACTTTTTAAGAACATTTTTATTGGCAGTACGCTTTCTAAATTCATCCACTTTATTCTTGAAAGAATTATATACAAATAACAAATCGATCTTGTGAAAATTTATGTTTATCTTTAATGATTTATTTCGCGAGATAACTCGCTGTAAAATTGACAAAAGTCAGATCGGGTTGTCAAGGGGCTTGTCGTATTGTAAGAGTTAAAGCGTGTCAAGACACTATCAAATGTAACCGGTTCTTTTTTGCCGAAGGATTGACTTCATATCACTGAGTTTTACCAACCCCTTCTTATCATTACATAGTTTATTCTAAATCCTGAATCGCAACTATCTTGTTATCGTGTCTATCACCCTATCGGTGCGTGCAATCCAGTTTATTACTCCTTGACTTTAAAAAAAAAAAGGTATTGACTTTATTGTTTCTTACTGAACCTTGGCTATTATTTTTTTAATTTGAGTGTTAAGTTGCTAAATAAAACAGCCGTGTGTTAAATATTTAACTAATTAGAGACCATAGTACGTACACCTTATCAAAAGAGTAAGAATCAGACAGTCAAGGTTCTTCGGACATATAATGCGAAGAGGAGGTTTAGAACATTTGATGACAACGGATAAAATTAATGGTAGGAGAGATTGTGGAAGACAGAGGGAGAAGATGTTAGATGGTATGACAAAATATCGACGTCAGAACCGATTATAACCAAGGAGAGAGAGAGAGAGAGAAAGTTGTTAAGAGACATGATCTACTACGCATGGCACTTGATTGAGTACGTAAGAACTCGTGCTCGTACCACGTGGTACATTGTTAGTTTCGTAAGTTTCTTTGAGACGACAGACGATGGATTATGTGGTCAACAAAAGCCAGTAACCTTTACTTTCTAATCTTTCTGTAGTACGAAATTGAGACTAAGCAGAACCGATGTTACGAGGCCGTAAGTGCAGTGAATTTGAGCTGGCATTGATAAAATCCCTACTTCAGCTTCTGTGGTTGTGATCATTGAAATAGACTACCACATTGCAGTCTGGCAAAGTGAGTAGAAATCTTGGAATGGGAGGAATTCTACTCACGTGATGGAGTTAGAAGTGGGAGTGCAGCTGCACATAATACAGCACAACTACAGTGTTCAAAACAACTGTTGTCTGTCGGTCAAAGTAACACGCCACTGGCAGTCCAACCTGGTTGGTCGTACCATATAATTTGGTATTGACAAATTCTGTCAGTATCTGCCGATTTCCACACCTCTGCCTGAAAAATAATATTGAACTGAGCGAAATCTCAATGTCCGGGAGAGACAAACAAATTGTACCACCAGTCTCGTTCACAACTGAAATATATGTTGTGCAGCACACTTATTAGTCCTGCCGGTGGTGATGATCTAAACATATCTACTTATATAATGAAAACTTCATATTCCTTTGGGGTGACGCAAACAATGCAAATCTGAACATTGAGGAACAAGTTTCAGCCCCCGGAACGGTCTCATTGACCTCTTTGTCTCAGGAGACAATAGGTTTCTCGTTACGTAGTTTATTCTGTGCTAAATCACATCGTTGGTTGTGGCTGTAATGAGCTATTCTGGAGTGGCAATCCTTACCACAGTTGTTGCAGGTGACATTGGCGACAATATATTTTATACCTTCATTTTTCTAGCCTATCTTTCGTTCCAAGTAGCAGCAAAGTTTAGGTCGGTTAGCCTCTCTTAGAAAGGGTGAAAACTAGTAGTCAGCACTGGTCTTTAGACATCTAACAACGAACTCGCGCTACAAGACGCAAATCACAAACAGACCACAAGGAATTGTTTAACAAGTGGTTGATGAAGACCAAATGAAGAAGAAATTATAAGTTGCATGTTTTATTTTTAAATATTATTTTTCTTTCGTTAGCCCTGTAAGAATGTTGTCTTAGCTGTGACACCTATTATGGCGTATCTGACTGATCTTTTGCGTGAAGGCTTCCTTTCTTTTCAGCAAGTGTCCCTCGCCATTCAGACAAGCTTTCCTCAAACTTCAGAAGTATTTTTAGTAATAACACTAGTGTCGTCTAAGCAATCCATGATTGGCTTGACTTCAAGCTAACTAACTAACAGCTAAAACTAACGAGCCAACCAACCAACTAACTGACTAACTATAGTCTGTCCATTAATTCGTGAGCACGTTTGAAATTGATTTTCTCGAAAACTACCTGTTGGATCTCAGTGATTTTTGCAAGCAGCCTTAGAATATCCATGACGCTAGAGAAATATTTTTTCCAAGAAAATTTGATGTAGTTTGAAATATTTCTTCTTCAGGTTATATTAAAATCAACCTCACCGGATTGTACACAATAGTAACAGATCTACGGTACACAGACGCGTTGTTCTAAAAATACATTATGGTAACATTGAAATATCGTGAGTATACAACAATTTCACGAATTCCCGTGCACCGAACCCAGTCGACTTTGAAAGCGGAAAGCATATGACGTTATAATTGGGATACCGTTGTATAGTTATAAGTGTATCTAGCTATTTGTATGAAGCTATTGTATCATATTTGTTGGCTTATCAAAACTGACATTGATATCACATTCATAATGAGTCTGAAGTGCACATTTATAACAATGCAGAAGGTTACAGTTTTACTATACCAACACTTCCGTAGGGAATCTAAGAGAGGTCATCTATATTGCGATATTCATAACCCGAGAAACGAACGCAACTGGCGCTTGGTCTGAATAGAGAATCCTTTTCCCAATGGATTAAACAGGACACAAAGTACACTAATGTCAAGCAAGGAAGGAAAAGAACAATTGACGACTTTGACATATATGTCATAAGACGGGAGCTCTTGAAAATGTTTGCGACAAATCAACTTGTTACTCTCAGGAAACTGAAATTAAAACTGCAATCAGATTGCAGCATAGACATTTCTAAAAGTACTCTATGGAAAATTGTAAGAGCCGCCGGCTTCACCTTCAGAAAACTATAGGCGGCAGGAATATTATTTGTGAAAAGCCACATTTAATTGCTGCCCGAAGTAAATACCTGAGGCAGATCCGTGAGCGGCGGAGGCAAGGCTATGATATTGTATATTTGGACGAATCCTGGTCAATGCTCACCACACCAATGCTAAAGAATGGCAATCAGTAGACGGTGAACAGAAAAGAAAAATACCAAGCAGCAAAGGCCAGCGTATTATACTAACACATGCAGGAAGCAGTGAAGAAGGTCTTGTCCATGACGCTGGACTTATTTTCCAATCAAAAGTACCGACGGTAGGGACTACCACACAGAAATGAATGGACATATTTTCAGGCACTGGATGGAGAAAGGTCTACTTCCAATTCTAAACAGACCATCATGCTTGGTAATGGATAATGCATCCTATCACAACGCAGTATCAGCGGAAGACAAAGTACCAACTGCATCAAATACAAAGATCAAATTAGGACTTGGCTTGCTAAGGAAAATGTCAGCTTCTATGATACATATTTGAAACCCGAGTTGTTGCACCTGGTGAGGATGACAAATAAGACAAAGGTGTTTCATATTGACAAAATCATTGCGGAATACGGCCACACGTCTTTGCGACTACCTCCATATCATGCTCACCTCAATCCGATAGAACTTGTCTGGGCTAAAGTAAAGGGCAAGTTGCCGAACAGAACAGGACGTTTAAAATGTGTGATGTTGAAGTTCTGACACGTGAGTCCTTCTCAATGATAGACATGCAGTTCTGGAAGAAGTGTGTTGAACATGTGCTCCGAGAGGAAGACGAGTACTGGCACCGAGATGGATTACAATTTGTCCAACCAGTAACAATTATCAACCTCATGGAATCGTCAGATTCGGGATGATACAAATCATATTTTGATTACAGACTGAGAAATAGCAACGTATACATCTCCATATCCAAATGCGTCTCATCATCATCATCAGGTGCCGTCTCCACATCGAAGGTCGGCTGCAATGAATCTCCAGCATCCTCTGTCTTTCGCCTTGGTGTTGCACACTGCCAGACTGTAACCTGTCCATTTCTTAAAGTTTCCTCCCACTTATCTCTCGGTCTTCCTCTTGCTCTTCTCCCTCAACTTTCCCCTCTAGTAAATGTTTTATCATGGTGTCATGTCTTTTATGTGCCCAAAATACTTTACTTGTCTGAATTTTATTTCTCTTAATAATTGTTTCTTCATGCCTAGTTTTCCTAAAACTTGTTTATTTGTCTGTTTTTCTGTCCATGAAACTCTGCTTATTCTTCTATATATCCACATCTCAAATGCATCAATTCTGTCTTCTAACTGCTTGTTCATTGTCCATGTTTCGAGCCATACATTAATATAGGATATATATAGCATTTGATAATTCTCATTTTTAGCCTATTTGTAATTTGTTTGGATGTCAGTAACTTTCTCATACTATTGAAATTATCCTTGGCCATTCCTATTCTCTTAAATGCGTCTACCATCATACAATTTGTGGTGAAGTTAAGACACCCAGGGGTCTAATGGTGACCGAAGGGGAGGACTAACTGTTGCATATTGTATCCAAGTTCACGATTGCACATAAAGGGCAACACACTTAATTACTTGACCTATCAAGTTAATATGGAGATACACCTATGAATAGAATTGACATGGACAAATTCTAGGGATACTGTAAAATCTAAAATTTGAGCCCCGTATTTGCAATTGTCATAAAAGATCAAAGGAAGTCGCCGATGTGCAAAATCCGTAGCATTTATGGACTACTGGTTAGCTTTATTTTAGCGTCATGGATATTCTAAGGCTGCATGCAAAAATCACTGAGATCCAACAGGTAGTTTTCGAGAAAATCAATTTAAAACGTGCTCACGAATTAATGGACAGACTATAACTGGCTAATTTACTATCTGACTGACCGACCGACTATCTAACTTAGCCACAATTTACAAAAGAAATCTTCAAAAACTGCGAATGAAAAAGATGCGAAGAGAAAAGGGACATAACAAGAGACGGAATGTAACAGAGTTGTTGGAATTGAAACGTCCATACCAAAACGATGTAATCACATGGATTAAAATTAATGGATCAACAGAACCCAAGTTCAAGAAAAACCAAACGACACGAGTCAAAGAAAAAGAAGGCTGCAGCATTTCTTGCATTGCTAGACCACAAGGTAAGTCCTTGAACAAGATAGGTTGTTCAGGTTAGTTAAAATGTACGTTACTTACATAGTTTTAAGTTACTAGTCAGTAATAATAATTCCTCTCGCACCGTTGGCGTTATTTTAAATAGTTTTATCATAGGCCTGGGCCTGCAAGCAATTTCTCCATACCATGATACCGCCCTATCCTGGGCAACTCGCCAATCTCCTCCATGGAACTGAGACCGATATTTCTTGCCTCTCTCAGTAAAGTTCGTTTCAGGGTCTCCTGAGATCGTCCTCTCTTTCTTGAACCCTTTGAAAGCGGGGCCTTTGCATCTCACTTCAATGCCTGCTTTGAATCACTTTGAATTGATATTCGTTGATCATTTCTTAAGACTCAAGGTGTGTCCAACATATCTCCATCTTCTCTTTCTTATAACAGTTGTCACTAGTTAGTAATAGTTATACATAATACTATATAGTTGTTCCATGGGGACAGTAGCTGAGTAGTCTGTAGACTGTACAGTGTAGTAAGAAGATATCATAGCTAAGTAAGACGACTAAGTCTAAGAGTTGATAAAGTAACTTAGTTAACTTAGTAAGTTAAGTATATATGTAATGTATATAATAGTAACAGTTAGTTTACATTAGATAACAGAGGCTCACTCAAAGTACAATCATTGATTTTGAAATTACTGCAACAAAGAGTTGCAATAATGAATAAATAACGTGTTGACACGACAGAACTTCACTCTGGACTAACTGAATGAATGAGTACTATCAAATATCTGCATCATGAGAGTCACTGACTGATCTGTCTGTAGTCAATACAGTATACACTCTATAGACCTAGGCCCACTACTATACTATTACAGCCTATAGTAGCATATGTTGCTATAGCATGTTTTGGTGACATGATACAACACTACTGTAGAACTTAACTAGAACACTGAGATAGCAAAATAATTAAAATACAACTAGTCACCAGTGAGTTGAATAATCAGTGGATTTCATTGCAATGCAACATACCTGGTAATGATGAGACAGACATGTTGACATAGTAAGGGGTAAAAATACCACAAGATGATATCTGCATACATGATAATAATAGATGCAAAAAGGCTTGTCGCAAAAATATACAACTATGAAGTGAGAAGCAGAACATCAGGGCCACACGACAAGTGATCCATATTACCAGCTCAACAGAAAAGAATAAGTTTTGATATTCATTCTCCATGCAAACCATGACAGACTGAGATATCATCTTTTCAACCATCTAAAGATAGGTTTCAGTTTAAAATATCTTCATTGCACTTCAGACATGTCCATCATAGGTGCTCTAATCTCCTTTACAATATCTCCAACAGCGTCCAGCAACTAACCATACCAGTTTGATATTGATTGATGAGCCTACTCATATACTTGTTGTGTTGTTATATTCTGGCCACTCCAATCTTCAATCCAAATCCTTGCAATCTAGCAGTTGATATGGATTGTTTAAATGAAAATCCTCTTTGTGGATACACTCTATGAGGGCATTCAAAATGCCAGCTCTATTCATTGGCTGATATGGGGCAGAGCCAGGTGGGAGGGGGAGGAAAGGGTAATTTACCACTAATATTAGTGATGAAGAAGGGTTCAACGTATAGGATGCTATGGAATATTTGCACCTGGGAATCTAACCCTTACTGTTAAGTATAATACAATCTCTGAGAAATGATACAAAAATACAATATCAAAATAATGTAACTAAAAAATTGAGATTAAAAGACTAATGAAAACTGTTCTAAAAGTGGTCAATACCCAAGTTTATTGTACATATTAGAAATGAGTTCTGGCAGAAGGGGTGATAGATCAAGGCATTTCTTTGTGTGGCGAATATAGGGATGAACTTGAATGTGGTAACAAGGATTGACTTCATTGCACTGGGCTTGTAAAATCTCTGCAAAAATGGCTTGCCACTTGCCAAGAGAATTGCTAAAACTCTTTTGCTGCAGCATTTACAAAAAAAAATGCATTCATATACAGATTGATAAGTTCAGATTTGAGCCTATGACTTTCAGAGTGAAAGACAAATGATGAGACATTGTTCACAGAGGTATTGGTGCTGTGTTCTGATGACAAGAAAAATTGAATAAGTTTGCAACAGTATTTAAAGTTGTGATAGGTGTAATTTGCCACAATTAAAATTTGATGTGAGAGGAAGTTCTCCTTTATATTACAGATGGCAGATCCAGTATGTAAGAAAAACATCTCCAGGGTCAGGTAATGAACCACTGAGTGATGATATCCTTCTGGAGATGAGGAAGATAGTTCGGGAACGCAAGAAGCAAGCCATGGTAAATATATATTTTTTAGTATTCTTTTTGTATCTGGGCATGCTCTACTGTGGAGGTGGTTAGGCTCAATTGCATCAAAGTTTCTGATTTCACTTCCCGCCCGTGTGGTGCCGGGACCTCTCAAGGGAAGCAAAGAATAGTACAACTGCGACCTACAAGGCATACCGTAAGAGGCGACTGATGTAGGACCTAGGGAAGCTACCTAGTAAATAAAAAGTACCACAGAAATTGAATGTGCTTGCCTACTTGTAGGTGCATAACTGGCACAATGTACAATCGCTCTTAGGCTCAGATCACATACAAATCACACAGTGGTAAACAAGTGGTCGATATGGAGCGTTCGAAGAAGAAGAATTATTCGATGTGCAGTGATGATGATCTGTCAACTAAACTTATAATATGATTTTGTTTATTATTATCTTCAGCAAAAACCAAAAGTGTATTTAACGCTAGAAGCCATGATTCAGTTCCGTCCAATCCCTGATGAACCAGTGAAAGAAGAAGATATCCCACCACTCTATGTTATGGATCTGCAGCAAGTGCTACTGTACGGCCTCCAAGGAAACTCTGCTAGCTACAAGCCTAGGTAATGCCCTAATTAATTTAATACAGAACATATAATGGATTGTTTGAAATGATTAATATTCATCATCGTCATCATCAAATAGCTTGTCCTGAGCAGAACTTTGCCACCCCAACAGTCCTCCGTAATTTTCTCTCTCACAGGCCAGATGTCCTGCCTCTGCAGCCGTCATGTTCAAACCATCAGTTACATCCTTAATCCGTCTTATCCTTGGTCTTCCTCTTCTTCTCTTTGCCGGTATGCCTCTTTCCATGATGGTCTTCTCCAGCCCATGATGTCTTTTTTGTGTCCACAATATCTCAATTTTCTCTTTCGTATTTGTAGTATCAACCAGTTTTCTTTGATTTTGAGTTCTTTCTGGATAGATCTATTTGTTCTCTTCTCTGTCCAAGATATACGGAGGACTCTTCTGTAACACTTATATTCGAGAGCACATATATGTTTTTCCACTGCTTTACTAAATGTCCATGCTTCACACCCATACGTTGCCACTGGGAATATGCATGCTCTTAGTATTCTGATCTTTGTTTCTTATCAGTTCCGTTCCATACTGTTTTTAGTTGTTTAATTTTTGCAAAGCCATGCTTGTTCTTCTTGTAATTTCCTTCATCCCATTTCCTTAATTTTTATTAATATTAATATTACCTTATTGAAAAGTGAATGTTACCATTGTTTGATTAATTCTGATGTTTACATTCAATGATATAGTAATCTTAGACACCCCTGGATAAAGAAGAGGAAAAATATAGACCTGAACATCAAGGAACATTGGCTCATTAACCCTTTCGCTGCTACATACTTTCTGAAGGCTGAGCTAAAAATAGCTACTCTTTGTTTCTAGGTCACATATGGAATCTCGCCTACAGCAGTGACAGTAGCAATGTATAACGTGTTAACTCGCTTTAGCCACAGCGGAGAGATAATAACAGACGTGTTAATGCTTCTTTAGGAGTGAATGGGAAAAATGTATATATAAGTCCTTAGCAGCTAAAGGGTTAACAATGGTTCCTGGAATTCGAGGCGGTTGGATGATCAAGGCAACGTGTCAACAGGACATTAAAGAAGCCTTGAAAATTGAAGTACTTTGGACATATAAAGTGACATGAGGGATTGAAGAAGACCATCACAGAAGGAAGCATCCAGGAAAAGAGGAAGACTATAAAGTAGATGGGTTCAGGATGTAGCTGATGGTTTGAGCATGATAACTGCAGAGGCGGGACATATTGCATCAATGGATCAGTGAACACAACAGAAAGGAAGGAGGGACTAGCACCATCATCCTACTCTAATTTGGTACCACAAAAAAAAAAGCTCAGTGTCACTGGAGAACTTGGAGATGATGATACATCTTGTAGCACACACTAGCTCTAGCTATGACATGACGATATTTTTTATAGTGTACTAGTTCTATGACATGACACATTTTATAGCACATCGGCTCTATCTATGATATGACACATCTTGTAGCACACTGGCTCTATCTGACATGACACATTTTATAGCACATCGGCTCTATCTATGATATGACACATCTTGTAGCACACTGGCTCTATCTGACATGGCACATTTTATAGCACATCGGCTCTATCTAGGACATAACACATCTTGTAGCACACTCGCTCTTTCTGACAGGACACATTTTATAGCACATCAGCTCTATCTAGGACATGACACATCTTGTAGCACACTGGCTCTATCTGACATGACACATTTTATAGCACATCGGCTCTATCTATGATATGACACATCTTGTAGCACACTGGCTCTATCTGACATGCACATTTTAACACATCGGCTCTATCTAGGACATAACACATCTTGTAGCACACTCGCTCTTTCTGACAGGACACATTTTATAGCACATCAGCTCTATCTAGGACATGACACATCTTGTAGCACACTGGCTCTATCTGACATGACACATTTTATAGCACATCGGCTCTATCTATGATATGACACATCTTGTAGCACACTGGCTCTATCTGACATGACACATTTTATAGCACATCGGTCTATCTAGACATAACAATCTGTAGCACACTCCTCTCTGACAGGACACATTTTATAGCACATAGCTTATCTGGACATGAACATCTTGTAGCACACTGGCTCTATCTGACATGACACATTTTATAGCACATCGGCTCTATCTATGACTTGACACATTTTATAGCACACTGGTTTACCTTACAATTGTTATATTTTCACAGGTGGTGCAAACTTCTTAGAGTAGGAAAAGTATCTTCTGTTGTCCTTCTCATGCTGGAAGGAATAAGCTACAATGACTATGAAAGCAACAAGACCAGCTTTCCATTAATTTCACAAACATTTGCCAGCGTAAGTGAATAGATATCTATGTCCAAGTCTTCTTATTTTTACTTTTCAACTCCCAATGGCACACATGACTTCAACAAACTTCTTCCAGCTCTTCCTCTCTTGTGCCATCCCATCCAATTCTTTCCATGTCTTACCTATACTTGTAATATCAGTCTTCAGCTCTCTTCTCCAGGTATTTCTAGGCCTTCCCTTACTATTCTTTCCCTGCTGGTTCCAAAATAGTGCCTGTCTTGCAATGCTTTCGGTTGGTCGTCTCAATATGTGTCCTAGCCATCTCTAGCGTCTCTTCCTTAGCTCTTTTTCCACTATGTTCAGACGGAGTGCAATGATGATATTCCAAACTGATACTGAAACAGATCAATGTCTGAACTAAGTTCATCCCATCTTCTATGAGTGTCTTGTCTAGCCACTTATGCAATGAAGCATGGCAGGCAGCTTAAATTCTCATTGTTGAGTCAATAATGTTGTGTGATTTTTTTGTGAGCACATGTTGTTTCAATATTTATTTAATATTATATTTCTGTGGGGTCTCTGATATGTCCAGGGGTTGCGATGTATCTGTGGGGTCGCTGATATAGAAGAATATAACATGCTGAGCTAGGGACCGTGTGCTGTGGACGTTCCCTGGTTTGAGGCCAACTTAACACCCTGTGGACCAAACACCACACTATGTGGCTTTGGGTTGGATGCCGTTTTACCAGGAACCACAGTAAAGGGCGATTTTATTCTAAAAACAAATGGCTTGTAAAAACATAACTTTTGTCTTGGTCCACTAAGAGTTAAGCTAAAATATGTTTGTGTGCACACAGTATGTGAGTGAACTACATGAAACCCTAAGCATTTACTTAAGGATCTAAATTGCAAATACCTCTGAAGTCGAAATAAGGTCTGTCTAAATGGGAAGGACACTGATGATAAGAAAGCAAGCTTCATGTAAAATCAGCCATGACTATGCCTGGGTTCATAGCAGGTGAACAGGAAAAAGAATGGCCTTATGTTTCCAGACGAAATATCCTCTGTCATTATGGATAGACCATATTCTCATAATACAACAAAAACCATTTTATTTTCTATCACTTCACATGTTTAATAGCAGATTTTGTTCCTAAATTTGTTGACAAAGGTTCTGAATCTTTTTTGTATTTAATTTAGTAACTCGCTTCATTTCTAATCCACACAATACAGATTTCACATTTGAGCTGTATATCTTGAGCTTTGTAGTAGTGGAGATGCAGTAGATTTCTTCACTGTGCAAGTGACCCAAGGCATGTCTAGTTTCCTAATTTTGGCATTAGTGTTGTCATCTGTACTCTCCTGTTTTACTGATATTACTGCCAATGTAGACACATTCACCATCTTCTATAGCCCTTCTATCAATCAATATCAGACAATTCCCAGAGCATGTCTTGCTTTACAGTCCCAACCTTGCTGGTCAAAGAACATAAACATGGCTCAATGTAGCAACACTTTAAGATACATTTTGAGGATCATCGAAGACCTCAGTTGCACCATTCTGTATACGTTCCATGCCGGAATAGAAGCGATGGTAAGATTCATTTTTCATTTGAGGATCATCTTCTTCGCACATCAGACATGCCCACAATTGCTCTGATCTCCCCCCAAGCATATATTTCAGTGTATTTAGGCTAACAACTCCTGTTCTGTGTTGATTGATGTATCTACTGGGTTTCTCTCGTGGTTTTCCTGTCTTGCCGCACCTATCTGTTTGCGCAACCGAGATAGAGAATGCCCTTTATCTTCGTCGTTGAAATCTTCAGAGCGTACGTTTTTGATCTTCTGTATCATTGATTGCACAGGTCGTTGTGAATTTGCAGCAATCTCTGCCTTATTGGTCATGAAAACTATCATTTGTAGTTTGAGATAATGCATATGAGTTATTTCTCTTGCAGCATGTGGAGATGGTGTGCCCAAGACAATACATGCAGACAATTGACGGAGAGTTGTACAGTGTACCACTCAGTGTTTCACAGCTCAAGAAAGCTAATGTCAGAGGTAATATGCTTGTGGAATACATTAGTTAAACATGTTACATTAAATAGAGAGCACTGGCACTGTCAAGTAGTTGGAGGGCTAGCTTTGTAATTTAAAGAGATGGAGTTGGCTTCCTGATTAAGGTAGTGTCTGTTTCTTGAATCACACAGATTATGTTTTCTGATTCACACAGAGTATGTTTCTGATTCAATTATATTTGTTACCTGATTCACACAGAGTATGTTTTCTGATTCACACAGAGTATGTTTTCTGATTCAAAAGAGTATGTTTTCTGATTCACACAGAGTATGTTTTCTGATTCACACAGAGTATGTTTTCTGATTCACATTATATTTGTTATCTGATTCACGATATGTTTTCTGATTCACACAGAGTATGTTTTCTGATTCACACAGAGTATGTTTTCTGATTCACACAGAGTATGTTTTCTGATTCACACAGAGTATGTTTTCTGATTCACATTATATTTGTTATCTGATTCACACAGAGTATGTTTTCTGATTCACATTATATTTGTTATCTGATTCACACAGTATGTTTCTAATTACATTATATTTACTACCTGATTCACACAGAGTATGTTTTCTGATTCACACTTAAATTTACCTGATTCACACTGTATTTGTTGCCTGATTCACACATCGTTTGATTGATTGATTGATAGGACCATCATCATTGCACTTCGGTGAGTAACCATGTGTGCTCCGATCTCTTTCCTACACAGGAAGATCTCAGCTGCAGTGTACGAACTCCGTAGCACAGGTGAGGGTCCCCGATGTAATTTTGAAAATGGTGAATATTTGTTACCTGATTTACACATGGTTTGTTTTTCTGACTCACCCAATGAGCCAAATACCAATTACAGATGAATCTAATCCAGCCTGACTCAGCTGGAATTCTTCTTCAGCGATCTCTGGTCATGCGCTTAATTTACTGTGGACCACAAACTGGGCAGCTGGATTTCAATACTGGTCTTTTTTTTATTGTAAAGCCAGCACTCCAACCACTTAACTGCACCAGCACCTGAAACACATTTAGTGTCCAAATGCATTTTGAATAGATATATTCAAATCATGAATGAGATCTTTTCTTACAGTTGCAGTCATCATCATCAAATAGCTTGTCCTGAGCAGAACTTTGCAACTGTCTTCCGGAATTTCTCTCATAGGCCAGATGTTCCGCCTCTGTAACTGCCATGTTCAAACTATCAGTTACATTGTGAATCCATCTTCTCTGTGGTCTTCCTCTTCTTCTCTTTGCCGGTATGCCTTCTTCCATGATGGTCTTCTCAGCCCTTCATGTCTTTTTATATGTCCAAGATATCTTAATTTTCTCTTTCTTATTTGTAGCATCAGCCAGTTTTCTTTGATTTTGAGCTCTTTCTGGATAGATCTATTTTTGCACTAGATAATTAAACAAAACACAATTTTTCTATTTTTAATATGTCTTGACATTATCATTGTATGTTCACAGTTCCTAAACATATAAGGGACTCGGTTGTTGCTAAGATAGGCCAACCTGTGGGCACAACTGGCAAGGACAAACTTTCTCGTACCTGCTTGCTACTGAGTACCTATCAGATGATGCTTGAGGGTTACCCTTTACCTGTACATACAAATATAGGTAAGTTGATTCTTTCAATATCAATATACAAACATGTGTTAGGACAGTTCTGTACCAAACCTGTCTTCTCAAGGTCAAACCATCATATACAGAAAATCTGCAGTAGACTGGAAGACAAACACTGATATGGTTATGGAAAAGACTCCCTCAAAAGACCTAAGCAGAACAGACCAGGTCATTATATTTCAACTACGCACCAGACTCTGCAGACTGAACAAATACTTATATAGATGGAATAAGTCAAACAGCTCTCTGCCATTATCAGCAGATGGAACGGACACAGGGGCATATCCTGAAGACTGTCCTCCCTGGGTGATCTGAGAACAACATGTGGCCACACCCAGTCGACCTGAAAACTAAACTTTGGGGAAACCTGACAGACCTGAAGCTGACTGCTCAGCTTGTGGTCCACAGTAAATTAAGTGTATGACCAGAGATCGCTGAAGAAGAAGGACAGTTCACCTCTGTGGATCCAGATAAAGAAAATATAAAGTATGTTAGAGAAGAGTCCTTCGTATATCATGGACAGAGAAGAGATGTAGGGGCCTAGGGAAGCTACCTAGTAAATAAAAGCAAGTGGAAATTGGATGTGCTGGTCTACTTGTAGGTGCATAACTAGCAATACGTACAATCACTCTTAGGATCGGATCACATACAAATCACAAAGAGTTGTTAACAAGTGGTCGATATGAAGTATTTGAAGAAGAAGAACATATGACTGGATTTGTTATTGTTTTGATGAATTTATAGTCTTTTATTTTTACAGGCAGATATCGAGATTTTGTGTTCACTAAAGATGTCTATGCAGAAGTGACAGCAAATAGCCCAATGTTTGCTGTAGATTGTGAGATGGTAAGTCAATATGTCTTTTACACTATCATTCATATTAATACCATGAGATATGATATATGATTGTAGATATATGTTTCTTATATCCTTAGTGTTGTTAGCCAGTTACAGTTTATTGGAACTATTGATTACTATAATATGAGCAGATTAGAACAAGTTGTCTTTCTACGCCTCAGAACTGGACACAATCGACTCAATAGCCACATGTATACAAATTCAGAGTGCATTTCAGCCATGTACATGTGACAGCACAGATCAGGCATGCTTCAAGACTGTCCCGAATATGACACACTGAGCAAACTCACTGGCCTGACACACTAGACATAAACTACATGGACTCTGTGGATCTACAAAAGACAGTGAAGTTTATACAAGAGACAACATTGAATATATAGACAATATTTCAAGCGTACAAAAGGAAGGAAGAACTGGAACTATTGGTGCTGTGATTATTGATCGAAGAATGATGGCGAAGTAGATATTGGCAACAACTTTAATGGCTACAATATCAGAGGGAACTGCAATGGATCGAAATGACATTCTTAACGCATTGAAGGTTTTCCGAACATAGGAGTTTGAGGTTTGCGAATCCCACTCGCTGACTAGATTGAGAGAGATGGGTGTTGAAATTATTGCAGCCCGAATAGAACGACATACCAAATATGTAAAGAGATTGATTAATCAACAGCGAACTGGCGTGTTGTTTCGCTGGGCACTGCTGAATTTATTATGGTGGAGATTGGAGCACCTATGGACGTGTCCGGAGTGCTATGATGATAATCCTCATATAACTGATAACTAACATCTATGCAAAACTGTTTTGAAGCCTTGATGAACTAACAAGCACAACAACATACAACCAGAGAACCGGACTCATTGTGTAGATATTGAACATCAGCAAATGGGCAGAAGAAGTGATAAATCAGAGAATGCTGGTCAACCACTAGTGACAACTTTATAAAGAAAGTGGAGATATGTTGAGCACCTGAGAAATGATCACGAATTCAAAGAGGCATTGAATGGATGCAAAGGTTCAAGAAGAGATGACCTAAAGAGACCTAAACAACTTGCGAAGAAGCAGAAATATGGTCTCAGTTCCATGGAGAATTGAACAGTGCCAGGATAGAGCGTATGGAGAAACCATGCCTAGTAATGATACGATCTGAGAGAATTATATTATAAATGAGCAGAAGAAGAATGATAACAAGTTAAATGGTTTATCATAACCAATGACCTGAATGTAGATGAGACATGTGATATATTTTTCTGTACTTGATGTAAAATTCATTTATTTTGTGTGAACATTTGAATGATTCAACTCTCCAGTTTTGAATTTTATCTGACAGTGTTTAACATCAATCAAGAAGAATGAGCTAACTAGAGTGTCTGTGATCTCTGAGAGTGGTGAAGTTATATATGACACACTAGTCAAACCAAAAAACAGAATCATCAACTATCTTACAAGGTAGAATATATGTCAGCCATTTTGTTTGAACTACAGGGTGTTTATAAAGTTGCTGTGCAGTGAAATTTATGCCCGGGCGAGACTACATCACAACAAAAGTGGTTTTCAAAACGCTAAAAATTATAACGTAGATTGTTATTATTCATCTTGATACTACGGCTCTTGGCTGGCTTGTATTCGGTAAAGTGGCTGTGTACACTACTTGTGAGTCTGGAAATTTCAGCACATATTGTTGAATTACTTCTTCAGTATATTTGCCACCATTACGAAAGACATGTTCCACCAAAAATGCCGTTTTCAGTGGTTAACACCAATTCCTTCAGCAATGAAATTGTGAATATAGAACTACTGCACACAGGATTATGGAACTCAGAATAATATGACGTAAATTTCCATCATTCTTGACGTAATTACAAAATATTTTCAAATTCACTGCACAGTGACTTTATAAACACCCTGTAGATAAGGTCATATTGCTGTTAATTTCTTTGAATGTAACTTCTTCTTTAACCTTCACCCCCAGGGAGACATAGGTCCGCTACCAAGGTTTTCAAGCCATCTTTCCAGATATCTCCTCATTTTCTTACGTTTGTTCCAACTCCGCCTCCATGTGTTCCTGGGTCTTCCTTACCTCTATTACCCTGGGGATACAATGTAACTAGGTTTGAGATCCCACTCTCTTTAAATATACAGTTTGGAATGTGGGTGGCATAAGTATACTGAGAAATAATTTTTATCATCAACATTCAGATGTGTTTCAAAGAGAGACATACTACAAGGAGCTGAAAGCACAAACTACACTGGCTGGAACAGAGACAAGAGCAAACATTTATAATCTCTATCGAAACAGTAACACTACATAAAAAAATCAATTATCATCAGGCGCTGTGTTGTGCGGGCCCATAGGGAAGCAAAGAATAGTAACACTGCAACCTACAAGGCATCGTAAGAGGCGACTGAGGTAGGGTCCTAGGGAAGCTACCTAGTAAATAAAAAGCATTGCAGAAATCGTATATGCTGGCCTACTTGTAGGCGTATAACTGGCACAACGTACAATTGCTCTTATGCTCAGATCACAAACAAATCACAAAGAGTGGTTAACAAGTGGTCGATATGGAGTGGTCGAAGAAGAAGAATATTTGTATATATAGAGAGATTACAGTTACCAGTGTTTGTGTGGACAAGGAAATCTGATTTTTCTGTTATTTGTAATGAACAGGTTCAGTGGTATAACCAAAGCTATGCTTGATCCTGTGACAACAACAATAGAAGATGTGCAGGGAGTGATAAGAAATATTCTTCCATCTGATGCCATACTTTGTGGACAGTCACTTAATGGGGATCTCATTGCATTGAAGGTACTGATATCATAAATAGTCATAATATATGGTGTCATTATTCAAGTTTTTCTTCGCAGGGAGGGGGTATACCTCAACAATTAAGACCATTTTTTCCAGATCTCTCAGTTCTCTTCCGTTTTCTTGCATTCTGTCTCCTCCTTGTGGGGTCCTTCTTCTTCCTTGGGTGGCAAGCTATCAATTTTTTTGGTTGAGGTTTCTGTAGCATTGTTTTTACAGTGTGTGTAGCTAGCCCACTCCCAACCTCATTTATGACATGTATGGCAGATAACAGTGGTATTATTCTTTGGTCCCTGTTAACCACTCGGGCATATTATTACTAATCATAATCATCACGTTGCTTGTCCCTTCCGGAACTTGGATTCCATGACATTAGTCCTGAAAAACTCTGTTCTGTGCAAGTTGGCCAGTGTCAGCAGCAGTCATTCTCAGATCCCCAACGACATCTTGCATCCATCGTCTTCTAGGTCTTCCTCTCATTCTTTTTCCAGGCACCATTCCTCCAAAATTATTTTCTAGGCACTCATGTCATTTGATGTCTGAAATATTTAATTTTTATTGAATTTATGTTCTTTAACCCTTTGACCGCCATATACGGAAATATACGGGTTTATCAGAGGGTGCCGATACGGAAATATACGGTTTTTATATTGTTTCGAAGAATTACGCTAAATAAAACGAGAAGTCCAAATTTTATATAGCTTGAACTGTGACCTATAAGTAGGACTGAACATGGAAATTTTCTTATTTCATGTCAAAACTGATCGGAGCTAGTATTTCTTTGTGAATTTTATAAATTGTGCTTCGTAGTTCGAATTTTTTTGGGGAAATGGCTTCTAATTTCAATACCGATAGTGAAAGTGAGGACTTTGAGTTTGAGGGACATTTCATGCAGCTAGGTGAGATAGGGATTACATTAGATCTTGTGATTCTGAGAGTGATGTTGAATTGTCCAGTGAGCACGAAGCTGAACTTGTCAATCACCATGTTCAATTATATTTAGAGGATTTTCTTCCGACATCGAGGAGACCGCCCTGTGCCCGTTGTTGACAGGGATGGTTGGAGTGATACCACTTCCCCAGTAGTTGTGGAGCCATTTATGGAAGAGAGTGGGCCTTCTCATACACTAGAGGAGGGTGCAGAACCATTCGATTATTTCAGCTTAATTTTTTAGGAGCAGTTTTTTGAATTTATGGCAGATCAAACGAATTTGTACGCTGATCAACGTCAGAAAAGAGCTGGGAAAATCCAAAACTTGTTATTGGTGTAGGGCATGCGCAAGGAGGAAAAGGAGAAAAAAGGCCCGAGAGTCAGTTTTTGGATACAACCTCTGCCAAATACATCTGTGCAAAGGGGAGTGCTTTTCCAAATACCATGCATCACTCCACAGTTGACCGGAGTGAGTAAATTTTCATTTTTTTTATACAAAACTTATTCTAAAATTTTTCACTTTTCATTTTGTTCCAACTTTCACGGCATATTTTCAGCACTTGTCTTATTTCATTGCCTCATTGTAAGTTTCTTGTGAAACTTTATCCAGTTCACAGTATTGTTGCTCATTATTTGAATGTTCTACAAGCAATAGTTTTATTATGAATTTTTTAGAAAGACATGTTGCGTTTTCTGAGGAGTTATTCCCCTTTTAGTGTTTTTTGGGAGGTAATTTTTTTTGGATGTGCTGGGGTCCAAAGGGTTAATAGCGAACTCTCTTTAATATCAAGCTGTTGCAGAACAGAAGAATTTGTTCTTTTCTCTGTCCATGATATTCTAAATACTCTTCTGTAGCATTTGCATTCAAAGGCATTTAGTAATAAGTAGGGATAATGTCAGTATTCATATTGGTTAGTAATTGGGAAGTAAAGGTAGCCTTCATGATGTTGATCTTTCATTATGTGACCATCATTATACAGTGTACTTACCAGATTTTCATTTTAGAGCAGTTATGGATTTATTGTCCAATTGTATATGTTATGTGTGCATCTGTAGCTTAAGAAGTGGTGAGCTCGGTCACAACCCAAGCGCACCTGATTAAAACTTCGCAGCATGCAGTTTGGAAGCAAATTGTTTTCTGGATTTTACAAAAGATAAAATAGACCTCACCATTCAGAAAGCAATGGCAAACAACTTATGGTATTAGTGGTGTCTAGAAAATCAATGCCACGATTTTCATTTTCATATGTTATGTCTGCCGTATAAGAAGTCTAAATTTCTTCGCTTCTGGTGTATCATTTGCTTGATAAAGTCTTATTGGTGGAAACCTTGCTGTATATTGTTTCTGTAGTTTGTAAAACTACAGTACTTTGTTTTTATGTGTTTCTCCGTTACTACCTAGTTTTACTGCAGTCTTTCCTTATATCGATTTTCTAATTTGATGAATTCCAACATGTTTCAGATGTTTCATCCATACGTCGTTGATACCAGCGTTATCTTCAATATGTCAGGGAGTCGAGGTGTGAAAGCTGGCCTCAGGAAGCTGTCACAGTTTTTCTTAGGGTAAGGGTTTCAATTGCTAGTGCTTAATAATTTATGAAAGACTTGCTCTTGTTCACTATATGGAAGTAGACCTAGAAATACTAGGAGTCAACTATTGGAAAGAAGACTAAGACAGAGATGATTGGAAGTGAGTGATATCCATTTAATTAATATGTGTTGGCTAAAGAGACCTCATGTCCCAGAAGATGAAATATTTTGGCGACGTTAAACATCACAGTGGTTAGGAGAGAACGGTCGTCCGAGTGGTTACTGGGGCCCAAATTTGGGGTGTAAAGAATAGAACCACTGTTACCTGCCATGGATGTCGTAAGAGGCGACTAAGGAGGTTTGGCTAAAATCGGATGCACGTCCTAAACGTGTAGAAGTCTATGCGTTTAGGGGCCTACCAAACCAATGTGCAACATATACACATTCTTGACAAAGATCAAACATATCACAAAGTGTGATTAAAATTGGTCGTAAGAACACACCAAAGAAGAAGGAGGAGAGAACAGTAATGGAAGGCATGGTTTCTGGAGTACGAGGCAGGGGATGACCAAGATGAAGGTGGCAGCAGGACATCAAAGAAACCTTGAATATGATGCTGGAAGAGGCGGGAGAACTTGCAAGAGAAAGTTTTTCAAAAGGCGGTCTGTGATGAAAGCTATGTTCTACAAGGGACATGCTACTACCTGAAAGAGGTTTCAGTTAGGATTATCTTCATTGCACTCCGGACATGTCCATATGTGCCCCAACCTCCTTTTCAATATCTCCAACAGCGACTAACCGTACCAGTTCGATGTTGATTGATGAGCCTACTTATATACCTGTTGTTCTTTTCTGGCCACTCTTCAATCCAAACTCTTGCAATCTAGCAGTTGACGTGGATTGGTTTAAATTAAAATCCTCTATAAGGACATTCAGAATGTCAGCTTCATTCTCCCGGATTGGTAACAGCCCAGCCTGTCTGCTCTCTCATTGCGTCGACACACGTGTCCCAGAACGAAGATAAGTGTGAATTGTCGTCACTTATCTACAGAGGCTTATGTTTGTTTAGCGTGGCATTCTAACAGCAATTCACAAAGATGATTATGCACGCTAACATTAGTCGTTATACTTGTCTCAATTTGTCTCTCAGAGACTGATGATTAAACGTAGATCCCATTTTCAAGTTGAGCTTGTGAAAGAACCATTAGCAGTTGAAAATCGAGACGAGTAGGCTGCCAAGCAGCTGCCCATACAAAAATTCATTAAAGAGACTAAAGTAAAATTTCTATATAAGTTTTCACCATCTCCAAAATTACATCGATGAGGAATGCCCCCTTACTTGTTCTTCAAAGTTCATACACTACCACTGATATCTTCTTGTTTTAAAAAGAGATTGGTTATTCACCGGAGTGCAATGATGATAGTCCTATAAATCAATGACTTGTTATTTTGACTATCACTATGGTATTTAAAAGTCATATACATATTTTGTATTGAAATTTAACAAGGCAGTGGAAAGACGTATATGTACTTCTGAATATAAGTGTTACAGAAGAGTCCTCTGTATGTCACGGACAGAGAAGAGAACAAATAGATCTATCCAGAAAGAACTCAAAATCAAAGAAAAACTGGCTGATGCCACAAATAAGAAAATTGAAGTATTTTGGATATATAAAGAGACACGAAGGGTTGGAGACTTATGGAAGGAGGCATCCCAGCAAAGAGGAGAAGAAGACCACAGAGAAGATGGATTCAGGATGTAACTCCTGATTTGAACATGACGGCTGCAGAGGTGGGAAACCTGTCCTATGAGAGACATTCTGAAGGGTTGTTAGGGTGGCAAAGTTCTGCTCAGGAAAAACTATTTGATGAAATGAGATACATAGTTTGAAAGTCTTCTTCTTCCAACTTTTTCAGATATGAATTTGTATACTTTTAAAGTAGTTAATGGTCAACTGGAGTCCAATGTATATCTCCGTATAGCTTGTCTTGGACTGATATGGGAATTGGCCATGTGTTTTCTCTCTGTTCGGTGTATGTTGGACATTTTTTGCAGTATGTGTGTCTCTGTCATCTTTCTGGTGCCGCATGTACATGTCAGAAATTTTGAAAGTAACTTGTGAGATTCTTGCTGTATCTTCATTTTTGTTACAGAGGAACTTGTCTGTGTTCACATCTGATGTCATCATTCTGTTCATTTATTTGTTAAATTAAAACACTTTGACACCTATTGTTATTACTTAAAGATTTCTGATTCCATCTGTCGCCTGACCACACTTGCAGATATAGTTGAACACTTTCCTCTGTAATTATTTTTACCTCTGGGTGCATTTATATTGCAACTTATACTGAATTAGCTAGTGTACTGACTTATGTAAAAAAATTCTGCCGGCCAGTATATCATCGCAGAGGAGGGAAGAAGTTAATCTTGAATTGGAAAAGCTGAAATGTTTTTATTCTCTTCAACTAACTCATTGATTGATAGGACCATCATCATTGCACTTCGGTGAGTAACCATGTGTGCTCGATCTCTGTGTTACATATTAAAATCTCAACTCCTAGCACTACGCAGGTCCCTGATGTAATTTAAAAGTTTAGATGATGAAAATATTATGTAGGAATTTTATTTTGTGATCTTTCTAATGAATTTTACTGGCAGTGGTTATCTAGCCTGCTCTTATAGATTTTGAACTGCCAAGGGTTCTTTTGCGTCTCAACTTGAAAATGAGACTTACATATTATCGTCTGTCTCCAATAGGGTTAGAAACTCGACCTCATCTACACTGAGATCAGGGATCTCAACCACTGTCAGGGAGATCTTTCTGTGTAAGAAAGAGATTGAAACACATGGTTATTCTCGGAGTGCAGTGGTGATGGTCCAATCAATCAACCTACTTGCAAATATCAGGGCTGCAGCCTGTCACCAAGTATTATAAATGTCGATGATAGCAAAATGATATGTTTTGTTTCAGTCGTTCTATTCAAGACAGCAAGGATGGTCACAGTCCCATAGAAGATGCTGCAGCAACTTTAGAGTTAGTGAAACTAAAACTTAGCAAAGGTGAGAGAAATTTTACATCCAATGAAAGTAAACCTTAACAAACAATAGAGTAACTTTAGATATGGTGAGACTAAAATCAAACCAGGATAATGCTTGTATTGTGCTTGGATCCGCAAGAGTATTACCCCTTTGTGCCGTTGTAATTTCTGTGTTTGTCATGCATTATCTTACAATGTCCTGCCATGTGCAGTCATACTTGACAGATACCCTCTTGATCTATGCTTTTTAGTTGTGCCATTATTCACCAGTATGTTTCAAGGACAGTGGTCACTGCCATGGTGCTCTAAGACATTCAATCTACAAACTGTAGTGAATGGAGGGGATACCAGTGCCAGGTCAATGACACTGCTCTCATATAAAGAATCTAAAGCCGAGAGATGGATTTCATTGCACCAGGTTTTATCCCATAAGCTTAGTCCCTCTCCACAGAATGGCACACCACCTGCCGAGAGTATTGCGCAAAGCACAAACTCCACAGATCCGGCAACAATCCAAGGCTCTATGGAAAAATTGCACTTGTGAACAGAACTGCGCAGCCCGGATTCGTACCCGTAATCTTCAGAATGCAAGGCAAAGACTTAACCAAGAGACACACACAGAGACTGTCTTCATCTCCTGGTTGACTCATAACTCTGGTGACACAGCCACTATTGATACAAACACGGTCTATGGTTTCAAGTGGACTTTGTAGCTTCTCACCTTGTGGTGCTGGATGAAATGTTTCCCTATGATTTACCATTTAACAGTGGGAGATTTGAGTGATACTTTTATCATTTATTTTGTTTCTTTGCTGCTATTTCACCCACATTGAAATTAATTTGTGTATGCTTATGTAACTTTACCACATATGAGTTTTTATTTTTATTTCTCCTCACTGTGTATCTTTAAGTCTCGTAACTCTCCTAATAGTGACTTCTTAAATTTGTATGTTCTTTCTTATATATTTGCAGGTCTTGAGTTTGGAGATGCAACTTTGAGTGGCTTATACTTTCCAGACATTCGTACATACTTCATGCCTGGTGAAAGTGGATCAACAGGCGTCGTTCAGAATGTTGAGCAAGATGCCAAGGAAGATACCCATACTGCCTCAAAGAACAGTTCTTCAGTATCATCACTAGCTCTGAATACATCTAAAGTCACCGTTGGTCATACTGAACACAGCCTTCTGTAAGTCAACAACAAAAGTTCTGTTTCAATACAAGGTGACTGTATAGATGGTATTTCACATTCTACGGACCAGAAAGATTCCTCAGACTCATCAAGCTCTGGAGATGAAGGTGACCACAGACGAGAAACAGACACAGACCTTGGAACTTCATGCCCAAAGAAACGTAAACTTGATGAACCATCAAAGACGAAATCAAACCCTAGTTTGGGAGGAAAGGAAGATTCAGATTCACCCATGTCTGGTGATTGTAAACCACAAGCAGGGTCCATAATCAAGTGTAAAGACTTCTCATTTGAATCAACAACTGAATTAGTTCAGCAGCAGAAACAGTGTCTTTTTACTCAGGAAAATAGTGTCCATATTTCTCATAGCTTTTTCCGGCTGGTCTATGAAGCTGGAAGATCAGGTGAGTTTATTGACTTTACAAGGTAGGCTGTCTAAGAATAGCATATATTGTTAGTAAAAAAAACAATCTTTACTGCCGGTATTGCCACTTTTAGGGCAGTGTGGACGAGCCTGAGGAACTTAATTGCTGCATGGCTAGTGCAGTCGCCGCAAAGCTGTTCAGGTTAGGATTTTTCATTTATGCCCACAACGGGAAAAAAAATCAGTGGCCGTACTGTGAATTGAACATGGGTCTCCAGCATGAGAGTCACGCTCTAATCCATTTGACCTCTCATAGCTTTTTCCGGCTGGTCTATGAAGCTGGAAGATCAGGTGAGTTTATTGAACTTTACAAGGTAGGCTGTCTAAGAATAGCATGTATTGTTAGTAATATCCACAAATATCATAGCTTTTTTGGCCTGTCTATTGTTTTGTATTATTTTTCATTTGCCCGCTATGAATTTAGGTTTAGTAATGGCTCCTCTGACTGAGTATTGCGTGAAGGCTTGATTTTCTTATCACAAGTGTTCCTCACATTTCAGACAAGTCGTAATACTTTCGCTGCCACCGTCGACAAAAGTAGGCAATACCAACTCCCTTTCACTGCAGTCGACAACTTTTGTCGGCGGACATGTGCCGTCGACAGGTCTTTTTAAAGCGGGAGTATGCTGCTAGAACGGGGTCCCGTGACGTACTACTTCGGATTGTTCCGCGAGCTCTCCAAAATGGCGGATGCTAACACACGCTGTAAATGTCGGTATAAGTCCGATTTTCACGATTTTCTGTAAGTAAACAATTTTCAAAATGGACGACTTAGCTGATGAATAGTGATGTCCAAAATGACTCTTTTCAGACTTTTTAGCCAGTGATAGTGTTAAAACGAACTCTGAATGTGATATGAATTTGAACTGTGATTCACTGACGATGTTTATAGATCGATAGCAGACATTCCTAGGGTACAGGAGTAGATGACGGACACCCAACTTGAAAACGACGGCATATATGTGGATAGGTATGGGGATATCAGTTACTACAATAATTGTGGATTATAAAGAATATATTCCACATATAGACAGGTTAGTAGCTCATTAATATATGAACACTATTCCATAGTTTAAAAGTCCTAAGTTTATTAGTTTATTTTTACGATTTTTGAAATTGTCACTCTGAAAACTGATCATGCCGAAAAATAGCGTGGCAGTGAGCCAGACTTTGTTGAAAAATGGCTGGAAGCGAAAGTGTTAATCTGACTTCAGAGGTACTTGTAATTTAGTAGACTCATAAAAATCTGTTAATAAAGAAAACTGCAGCTGAATGTGTACATACACCTACAATGGAAAGATAGGACCTACATTTAATTCAGCTACAACCCATTTTTCAATTCAGTATCTAATCAGTACAGAGATGTGGTTTTACAGAAGAATGTTGAGAATTCCATGGACAGCAAAGAAAACAAACGTGGAGGTTTAAATCAGGCCTGCACACAAAGAAACCTTATCAAAAGAATAAGAATCCGACGATCAAGGTTCTTCGGGCATATAATGCGAAGAGAAGGTTTAGAACATTTGGTGACTACAGGTAAAATTCAGGGAAGGAGAGATCGTGGAAGACAGAGGAGAAGATGTTGGATGGCCTGACATCATGGTTCGACAAAATATCGACGTCAGAACTGATTACATGCACCAAGCAAAGAGAGTTGTGGAGAGACATGATCGCTCACGCGCAGGCATGGCACTTGATTGATTGATCTAATCAGTTAAGTGTTCTGCTGCCGACATTTTCAGAAAGCTGAAAGGGACAAAGAACCTAAGGCAGGGCAGTGCGGTAGATTTTCTCACTGTGATGCAAGTCATTGAAATGCCGCCTCTTAAATATTTTTCTTTACAAGCCGCCTTTTTGATAATTGTCGCCTCAGCTTTTAGAAGCGGCTGTGTAGTATTACACAAACAAAAATAATAGCTTTGCGCTGTCAGATCAAAGTGTTTCACGGGTCGTCAATGATGCACCTATACCAGAAACCAAAATCAAAGGGTGCAGAGAGCGCTTAGGCAGAGGCGTGTGATAAATCATATACATCAATATCAGAATAACATATACCGTATTGGTCTGTGGTTGGAAGATGGGCTGAAAAGTGTCGGCCTTCCACAGTCCACTGGTTCTAGCCAAGCATGACTTTGATGCCTCGCTGCTCGAGGTCCAACGTCCAGCCTGTGCGTCGCTACGCCTTTGCGATCACATAGATTGGGGTCAAGGCTGTGTGCGTCCCCATATGTCATATATAATATTAGGGGGTCTCTGTGGCTAAGTGGTTACGCCCTTTCCCTTGTGAATCGAAGGTCGTGGGTTCGAGTCCGGACCACGCCATTCTGTTCACGGTGCAATTTTCCAGAGACCCTAGATTGTTGCTGGAGCTACAGAGTTCTTGCTTTGTGCAATACTCTTGGCAGGTGGCGTGCGATGTCTGTGGAGTGGGACCGAGCCGTATTGGTTAAAACCCGGTGCAATGAAGTCAATCCTTCGGCTTTTAAACCCTTTTAAACATATACCAATATAGAAAGATTTTTAATTATTGAATTATTCAAATTCTATTTTTATTTGCTGCTTATGCCCCAGCCTCTCTGTATCATAGCACAGTATGGCCCTGACCTAATGGATAGCCTTGAGTACAGTGACATTTATATTAATCAGTTTCACTCATGCCTTTTCTCTAGACATTCTCCAACTGTGATCCTTCTCTGCAGGTTGCATGATAGACAGAGAAGATATTGTAAGCAAGTACACCACAGAACCTGTAGAAACTATTGTAGCCAACACAGACAGAGAAGTCCTGAGATCAGCTAAAGAAAAAGTGCAGTCCAAGGAATTTGTATGGGCACACTTCAGTGATTACTCTGATGAGATGAAGCTAGCAACACAGGAGAGAAAAGAGGTGATTATGTAATGTCTAGACTGTATGTACATTTCCTTTCTTCTTCAAATGCTCCATATCGACCACGTGTTAACCACTCTTTGTGATTTGTATGTGATCTGGGCCTAAGAGTGATTATACATTGTTCCAGTTATGTTCCTACAAGTAGGCCAGCACAGATGATTTCTGCAATGCTTTTTATTTAAAATATTTTCCACAATGCTTTTCCAATCTACGTGGTCAACACTTTTTCCTGATCCACGAACACAATGTATAGGTGTTTATTGGATGCAAAATTCCTTTCCACTAACTGCCCGAAGACGAATATTGCATCGGTACAGCTCCTGTTCTTCTGAAATCATATTTGTGAGGCGTTAAGCTTTGGCTTGATGGTATGGCATAGCCTTTTTTCAAGTATTTTAATATTTTTCGGTAGGGTTATTCCTCTCTCTAACTGGATACTTGAGGGGCAGAGTAGGAGTGTGTTTAACAAATGAGCCATAGGAACCATCAGCATGCATATCCTTTGACATCTGTTGGGGTAGACTGAGCAGTTATGAGTCTGCCTTGAGGGCTGTGACACCAATTCAGTAACATATAACCTACATAGAATTTAAGACCTGATTAAATCTTATTCAGTGAATGTTTTTGGATTGCAACCTCTCTCTTGATGTTTATTGTCTGTGAGTTTTCTGTTTCTCTTTCATTTCTTCCTTCCTTTCGTTCGCTTGAAATTTGTCTATATATTCAATGTTGTCTCTTGTATGAACTTCACTGTCTTTTGTAGCTCATACAGAGGTCTGTGTAGTGTTGTTTCGTTAGACCAGTGAGTTTGCCTCATCTCTTTCATTATGATTGTACATTTGTTACATCCTGCAGTCATGTCCATCATACATACACCAAAGAAACATGGTTTCATGAACAAAGCAAGCTATAGGGAACTCTCGATGAAATTCCAACTGACATGCAGCTTCATAGAGGCAATCCATCTCATGATTTAGAAGTGCATACTTCTTCTTCTTCGAATGCTCCATATTGACCACTTGTTAAGCACTCTGTGTGATCTGAGCCTAAGAGTGATTGTACGTTGTGCCAGTTATGTGTCTACAAGTAGGCCAGCACATCCGATTTCTGTGACGCTTTTATTTACTAGGGTAACTTCCTAGGCCCCTACCTCAGTCGCCTCTTACGACATGACTTGTAGGTCAAAGTGGACTATTCTTTGCTTCCCTTGCAGACTCCGGCACCACACGGAAGAGATGAGCATACAAAACCGAATGCAAAGAAAAACACTTGTTATCTGGTTTGTATAATACTCTCGGCAGCTGGCATGCCATTTCTGAGGGGAAGGTCTGAGCCATATGGGGTAAAACCCAGTGCAATTAAGTGAATCTTTCATTTTTAAACCATTTTAGTTTTTATATTTCAACTCACTTTTAAATATTACTTGATCATACCATCCACAGAAACTGATGAGAAAGGTGGATAAACGAGTTCACAGAGTTATGAAGCATGTCAAACCAAACTCACTGGTTTTACTTGTCATGACAGGCAGGGACAGTGATGATCTTCCACAAAACATAGCTACGTTTATCACAACAACGTAAAATTCATTTTATACCTGGACTGTATGCACCATTTATAACAAAAGAAATATGTTGTAATGTGATTGAAATTGGTACTTGCAAAAAATGATCAGCTGTTACATTGTATTTGTGTGTTATATTAAATATGTTGGTCTGAAGGAGTAAATATGACATTTTATCACATCATCTATGCTGGTTTTATTTGACTAAAATTAAGGTCCAAATTGAAAGGATTAACTTCATAGCACAGGGTTTAACCCATATGGCTCAGTTCCTCTCTGCAGAAATGGCACGCCACGCCACCTGCCGAGAGTATTGCACAAACTCCATAGCTCCAGCAACATCCCTAGGGTCTGGAAAAAATGCTCTTGTGAACAGAACGGCACAGTCTGGATTCACCTCACAACCTTCACAGCGCACGGCAAGGCGTAAACATAGCCCCTCCCTATTTTTCTAACCACAGTCTACATTTTCCATTAAACATCACGGGGAACTGAAGTTTTCTTTCGTGGACTTAATTTCTCTACACACCAGATTGGTATTCCTCTTGCATGTACGTCATATTTTCTGCTATTATGTGGACTTTGAGATAACCAATTGGGGTCCATTCTGAAAGATTCCTAAACCATTTCATTTTCTATGTATTTAGTGCTAGATGATGTTGTACTTAAATATTTCTTCTAATATTTTGTTTTCCTATTCAGTCTCTTCTGGTAACTATCTGTCTATATCCTCTTCGTGTCCTGCTTGACACAAGACTTCCACAAGAGATATTCAGTGCTGCCTTTCTACTGTTTCCTATGTATATCTTCACTTTCATTTTGATCTTCTTCGTTCACTCTACACAAACACTTGCTAAACCACTCTTTGTGGTTGGTATGTGATTTGTACCTTATAGTGAGCCAGTTAGGCGCCTATAGACCCCATAAGCAAGCACATCAGGATTCTGTTTTTTATGGGTTCCTCTCCCTACATAGGACAGACAAAAAAAAACCAACGGACCTAGGGAAGTCCATCCCACTAGGCGAGCCAGAACCCCATTAGCATTTGACCTCATGGTCAAAGGTTACCAGTCTACACCACTGGGAGGTGGACTTGTGTGTTCTATGGGTCATCGGCAGGATACTAATTTTCACCCTCCCATGTCCCTGGACGTCCGTCATAAGTATTCAGATGGCTCCACGAGGGAGTGAACTGGGCATCTTTAGAACGAGATGCAAGTACCTAATATCTACGCCACAGAGCGAGCAAATCATTAGAAAAATTAAATTCCTACAAAATATTTTCACCATCTTCTAAAGTACACCGAATACCCTCACCATGCTACAGAGTTCGTGCTTTGCCACTGAGATCTTCCTGTGTAAGCAAGAGATTAGAGCAAACATGGTTACTCACCGGAGTGCGATGATGATGGGCCTATTAAACAGTCAATGAATGATAATGAGAAATAAAAGTGAATAAAAAATTCAGCACAAGACATTTATAAGGGGTAAAATCAAGTGTAATCTAAATACGCAAGACATTGCTTCCATTATCATGTATTGATTCATATAACGCACACCTACATGCATACAAGATAATACACAGTCTGAACACAATACACACTCAAATTATATATATATATTACATAGAGCCTGCAAGCAATTTCTCCATAAAGTTTTATCTTGGACAATTTGTTCAATATCTTCTTTGGAATTGAGTGCCATACTTTTCGCCTGTCTCAGTAAAGTTTGTTTCAGGGTTTACCTAGAGTGTACTTTCTTTCTTGAACCATTTGTCTCCCACTTCAATGCCTGTTGCGTCACAAGACAGCCGAACACACCTGCAAGATTGTCACCTGATGAATCAACTGCGGAAAGGAAACTGGCCAACAGAGACAGACATCCACAAAAGCTGTGTTGATGAACTAACAAATACAACAACATATATCCAGAGAACTGGACTCATTGTGTAGACATTGAACATCAGCGAACGAAAAGAATGATGTTTGCTTTGTGATTATTTGATCATTTCTTTCCAGAGTATACCCAAAATATCTTCTCTTTTTAAGTTGTTACTAGTGGTTGACCAGACATTCCTCTGACTTCATCACCTCTCCTGAATTCATCCCATTTTATGTTCATTATTTTTCATGGACATTTCTATAGGTGGTCCGATCTCCATCGCAATATCTCCAATAGCTCCAGCGACTTTACTATACCAGTTGATTTTGATTTAGAGTACTCTACCTATTGTGCTGTTACTTTCTGGCCACTTCAATCCCAGCTCTTGCATTCTGGCAGTTGACGTGGATTGGTTTAAATAAAAATCTTATATTCAGTCACACTTTATCTGGCCATTCAGAATGTCAGCTCTATCTATTGGCCCTCCTGATATGGTGGCAGAGCCAGCCAGCCTGTCTGCTGTCTCATTGCCAATGACACCCATGTGTTCTGGAACGAAGATAAGGTAATTCTGCAAATTGTTGACGCTTATAGTGATTCAGTCCATCGCCTGCGTACAGAACCAGCTTACACCTTTTGGATCATACTCAATGAATCACTCAGAATGCCTGCATGAGTGTAGTTTTGTGAGTCCTGACAGTCACTGCCAGTACCTCCATTATCATTCTACTTGTTTTCATACTAAATGTATCACTGGCTTCCTTGACCATTCTGCTGTATGAGCTTGCAGAGAAGGTAGATGCTGACTTTTCATGGCAAACTACTGATTCTATCTGTGTAAATCACTTCACTTTCATTGTAGTTTCATTAATGATTGCTGTATGTCTGCATTCAACGCCATATTAAAAATACATATTAAACATACAAATGAAAAAAGATAAGCTTCATCATATGCTTTCTTCTCTCATCAAAATTAATGTAGACAGATTGCTTTATGAGATAAGAATTACAAATGAACTTCACAGATAATGAAAGGCATGAACGTACAATAAAAAAAAATGAGGGGAAAAAGGGAACAATCAAAATATCAATACATTAATTTATCAACTCGACAGATACAAATTTGCAACACATAATTTCTAAGCCCATAAATAGTGCATAGCTATAATAGATTTCACAAATATTTTAAAATAAACTGCGTACTAATACTGTGCAAGTTTTCTATAACACATATCAAATACTATCTGCTCTGCATACAATGATGGGACCCTTGCAGCTACTACAGAGTTCGTGCACTGCCGCAGAGATCTTCCTATGTAAAAAAAAACCAAAAGAGATCGGAGCACATGTGGTTACTCACCGAAGTGCGATGATGATGGGCCAATCAACCAATACAATGATGGTTAAGTTTAGTCATGAATACAAAAATCATGGTTACAGAATACTTCTTGAATCTCCATACCGATCACTTGTTAAACCACTCTGTGATTTGTATGTGGTCTGAACCTAAGAGTGATTGTAAGTTGTTCCAGTTATGCACCTACAATTAGGCCGGCACATCCTATTCCAGCGATGCTTTTTATTTACCAGGGTAGCTTCCCTATGCCCCTACCTTAGTCGTTCTTATGACATCCTTGTAGGTCACAGTGTTACTATTCTTTGCTTCCCTTGGGCACTGGTACCACACAGGCAACTATATCTGCTCTGCATAAAATGATGGGACCCTAAATGGTGCTACAGAGTTTGTGCATAGCCACAGAGATTTTCCTGTGTAAGAAAGAGATCAGAGCACACATTGATGATGATGGTCCAATTAGTCAAGATGGTTAAGTTTAGTCATGAATAAAAAGATCATGGTTATAAAATACAATTGTGAACATTTTTGTTGAAGAGCAGACATGCTGGCTCTCTCTGTCACCATATCAGGGGGTCAACCAATGGACAGAACTGAAGATTGAAACAGGATGGGCTAGGAGACATTGGATAGAATCGCTGGGGAGGTCTAAGTTGACAAAGATCAGTTTTATTTTTGTGCCAGGGCATGCAGGTGTAAGGGGAATGAACGTGCGGATAGGCTTGCAGGTATGGCTGCTGTCCAAAGCGGACGAGCAATGGACCAGGCTGATATTATAAATTCCTTAAGGGGGAGAGGCGTGTACATGATTCACGTAATAGCGGTGAATCCACAACACTAACCAGACTGCAAGAACTCAAAGTTAAGTGTGGTGTAGCTCGACAAGAACGCTATGCTGGCAGACAAAGAAGAATTGTAAACCAACAAAGAACCGGTGTCGTTAGTCGCACACGCTGATGGACATACTGAGGAGAGATCGGAGCACTTATGGACTAATTTGTTCGACGTGCAGTGATGGTGATCCGACGACTAAACTAAAAACTAAAACTAAACAGAACTGAAATCTGGTTCAAACTCCGCACCAGGCAGCTTGGAAGCAAATTTGTTCATGTGGATTCTTACGAATGGTAAAAATAGATCTCACTGTTCAGAAAACAAAGGTAAACTACTGAACGTATAAGTGATGCCTATAAACATTGACTCATTTACTGTGGTTGATGGTGACATCCTGCAAAGGATATGCCACGATTTTTACAATGGAACCCCACGGGTAATGATGCCCGTCCATCATGGGTGATGATGACCACACAATGTTCATCCAAGGGAATGTAGTTGCGTTATGTTTGTGTGTGCGTAGATGACTAGTGAGCCGATGAGGGCAAGGTATACTTGCACTTGTGGGGAGTTTTACTGCCTTTCTATTTTGACGTTTTTGTTTCATCCGTGCTGTTCTACAATCCTCGAGCAAGAACCGCGCCAAGAAGTGTGCACCAGGCTGATCTGTCTTGGGCAACATTCTCCCAGTTGTCGACATCTATGCCAAAGGATTTCATTGAGTTTTTGAGTGTGTCTTTGAATCACTTTTTCTGCAGAGATAGAATCACTTTTTCTGACCACCTTGTGAATGTTTACTGCAATGCAGCTCACCATAAAAAAGTCGTTTGGGTATTCTGCAATCCGCCATTCGAGCCACATGTCCTGCCCATCGTGTCTGGGACTGTATCAAGATTGTATAGATGCTGGGAGAGCAGCTCTTTTGGGACTGTGTCTGGGATCATATCCTACCATTTGATGTTCATTATTTTTCTGAGGCAGACTGAAAGTGGTTTAGCTTCCTTGTGTGTCGCAAATATACAGTCCAAGTTTCGCTTGCGTGAAGAAGGACAGGGATCACAACAGCTCGATATACCTTCAGTTTTGTGGCTTGGCCAATACCACATCTGTGCCAGAGGTTTCTAGTACCTAAGGGTAATAGAGGTAAGGGAAGATCCAAGAACACCTGGAGATGGGAGTTGGAAATGGAATGCAAGAAAATGGGAAGAGAGTGGAGAGATCTGGAAAAGATGGCCTTGGTTGCAGACCTATGCTTCCCTAGGGGTGAAGGGTGAAGAAGCAAAGTAACAATGCATACAATTCACCAGACAGAACACACTAAAAGAACATGAACAAACAATGATAACAAAATATTCATAAATAAATATTGCAGTAAACCTTAGAAACAAATATATACAACAAAATGAAAAGAGTTGTGGAAATGATATTTTATGTGCTAGAAAACTTGTTTCTATATCTCATGTGAAAAAACAAAACAATAAATAAGGTAGTTATACAAAGTACAAAATAAACCAGATTAAATTAATGTCAATGTTTTTCTTTATGTTATAAGTAGATTCCAATAATGTGCAAGCAAGGATTTATACAATTTATCTTCTCTATGATCTATAAATCTTCGTACGTACCACCAAATTTATTTTCTCGACAACCCATGAATTATCACAAGTACCACAAAATTTATCTTCCCTATTACTATAAATTATCACAAAATTTATCTGCTCTGTTACTATAAATTATCACAATTTATCTTCTATATTACTATAAAGAAAAGGGTTTAAAAGCCGAAGGATTGACTTCATAGCACTGGGTTTTACCCCATATGGCTCGGTTCCTCTCCGCAGAAATGGCACACCACCTGCCGATAGTATTGCACAAAGCACGAGTTCTGTAGCTCCAACAACAATCCTAGGGGTCTCTGGAAAAAAACTGCACTTGTGAGCAAAATGGTGCGGTCCGAACTTGAACCCATGACTTTTGACTCACAAGGCAATATTACTATAAATTATCACAAAACAATAACATTTATTTTCTCTATAAGTTATCACAAAATTTATCTCCTATTACTACAAATTATCATAAGTACTACAAAATTTATCCCTTCGTGAACCTATCAAATATCACAAAAATTGATATCTTTTACTATAAATTATCACAAGTACCGTAAAATTTATCTTCTCTATAATTCATAAATTATCACAAGTACCACAAAATTTATCTCTTCTTTAACCCGTAAATTATCACAAAATTGATCTCTATTACAAATAAATAATTTCCTGTACCACCAAATTTATACCAGACAAGTTATGTAGCATATCACTAAGATACAGGGTGTTCAAGATAAAAGTAGCCCCACTGACAAATCAAAATTGCCAGCTACTTATTGCATTGTGTCTATTTACTATTTAAACCGGTTCTGACTAGCTCGTCCTATGTCACATTTGTTCATCGCCCCTTCCCACACTATAATTACATACCGTCACACAACCTTGACGTATACTACGTCATAACTGAACCTTCTCATTTTCATACATATATGCCAGATTAGCTCCATTGATAGACTACTTTTATCTTGAACAAACTATATTTACATGTACCACACAAACCATCTCTACAGCCATTGAGGGGTCTGTAACACAAAAATTGATATCATTGGAAAACTGATTAGAATTCTCATCTCTGCAATAAGGGTGCCCCTTACATGTGCTCAGTCCCTTTCTCTCTCGCGATCACCGCCCAGACAGATGTACCAAACCTCCCCATAAATTCTATTCACGTGGAAATCTGATTCATGCAGCCTTAGCATTGGTGGTTTTACGTAACATTTTCAGCACCATTTGGAGCTATGGTGCTTATCCTTCGGCGATGTGTCCAGTCTGCAGCCATCTAGTGTTTTTTACAGTGTGGGGTAGCTAGCCCCACCTTCTTACGACATGCATGGCAGGTAACAGTGGTTCTATTCTTTAAGCCCCAATTTGGGCCCCGGTAACCACTCGGGCGGTGCTCAGTCCCTTTCAATTTGATACAAACATCAAAGCACTTCTCTAGTAGCTCCAGCAATATCTTCCAATTTTCACCCCGCTCAGAAAGTCGGATACAAATTTTTAGTGATGCTGATTAGGGGATTGATCACATTAGACACTGAACTTTTTTGTATCGTCTTTAGTCTTCATTTATGACACTGTAAATTACAAGAATATCTTTACCTCTGAAAGTCTGACAGGGGAAATTGATAAAGAAGGAAAACATGCCTTCACACAAAAATCAGTAAGAAGCGCCCTGATTTCAATGCAGGCGAACGCAAGAAGAATAAGAATATCTTCACAAAATGAAAGTTGTTCAGTGACCAACACACATGCCAAAATACAACCCCCCTTCACATTCTGAAAACATGCCCCCTCCCATTTGAGGTCTCAAACATGACACAGTGAGACTATTTTGAGGATAAATTATAAATCGCCCACGAGGACCTCCTGCTGACAACTAGTTTCATGAAGGCAACTCATCTTGCTGTTTAGATCTCCGAGCCGAGAATGAAGATGCCGACAAGTTAACTAAAGAAGGCGGGCGACTACCTCAGACTGATCTCGAGATCAGTTATGAGGAAGCCAGAACAACCATCGGCTGACACTACAGAGACAAATGGACAAAAGACCATCCTCAGGCTAACAACAGCGACGGATACTATGGTCTGTCTCGTGGCGGACAAGTTGCCATACTTCACCTCCGTACCGGCCACAACTAACTCCGCGCTCACATGTTTCACAAATTTAAAATTGGCACAACTAGCCTGTGCCCCTGCAGAAAGGCGGACATGATGGCAGAACACGTTCTGCAAGATTGTCAACTGATAGCAGGTATAAGAAAAGAAACCTGGCCCCAAACACAGAGCTTCGAGAAGCTGTCGGAGGAACGAGTCCCTTAAAAACACGGTAAAATTCATGATAAAAGTTGGTTCATCAGTCTAGGCCGGGATCGCGCGAGAGAGACTTCCGAGCATAGGAAACAAAGTCTATGCTGGCACCCCTCACTTTAAACTGCATAGTAAAACTATAACTTCAAAAACGATCCATTCAAATTTAACAAAACAAAAATAGCTTAATACTTAAATAATACATTAAAAGATGAATACCGAAAGACAATCACTGCCATACAAAAATAATAAAAATGTACATTGCTTTTAAAAAATTAACATTTAAATAGAGAGATAATTAAACAGCTATTCTTACAATTGTTGTACCTAATCACATGACATAAATCTGCATTTGTAACAGGTAACTTTACTGATTAAATATTCATTGAAAAACGAATGACTGTGGCTGAATTTAATTTAGGTCCTATTTTCCCATTGCAGGTGTATGTACAAATTCAGCTGCAGTTTCGTTAATTATTAACAGATTTATAGGAGTAATATACCATTTTGTAGGTAAATTAATTTGATTAAGATCATTCTGAAACAAAAAAATAATGGCACTCCTAGCGATTTATAGGAGGCAATCATGTAAGGAAGGAAGCATGTTTATAAATATAGCTTTATCATGTAGCAAATCCTTTACAGGACACCGCACTCACTATAGCATGTCTGAAAATGAATTTCTAGCAAGTTCTTCCGTCTCCTCCGATGCCTTGTTCAAGGTTTAATGTTCTTCTCTTACCAGCTTTCTGCCTTGTCTTTTGAAGAACCATGCCTTCCATTACCGTTGTTCTTTGTAAAACTACTGTGATGATTAAATAGATATCAATTTGATGAAAAATTCAAATATATATTTCTAAGTTACAAGTTAAAAGTGTGAAGATGAAAAGAACTTAAACACTTGTCTTCCTACAAGGTGAAGCAGTGAATCAGATGGACCTGAGTTCAAATTCAAACCATCTCTTCCCTAATATTTTTTCTGGTTGCTTATTGCATGTTTTACGATAGGGTGGGATAGATTAGAAAAGAGGTGTGGTATACATATCTGTTTATATAAACAGATATGTATACACAAAGAGAGACGATCAGATATAAAGATGTCTGCAAAGCCTCAATGAAAAACTTTTCTATAGGTCCCAGCACATGGAAAAACTAGTTGATGACACAGAGTTGTGTGGAAAGCCAAATTGCGAAAGGGAGCAGAGTATTTTGAGAAGAGACTTATGTACGAGCTGAACGACAAGAGAGAAAAGTGAAAACTCAGAAGTTGTCACATTAAAACACTTGCCAATTGACCGTCTGTAAAGACAAAAAGGCCATATATATATATATATATATAAATAAAAAATTTTAACAAAATATTGCCACCATCTTCTAAATTACATCGGGACCTCGCTGGTGTTATGGAGTTTGTGCACCGCCACCGAGATCTTTGTGTGTAAGAAAGAGATCGGAGCACACATGGTTACTCACCGAAGTGCAATAATGATGGTCCTATCAATCAATCATATAATTTTATTTATATTTCTTTCGCTATAGATATATAACTAGTAAAGAATGAGAAACACTAAGGATGTTGACTAGATTATCCATCATATGCCATTGGTCAAAGAATAATACAGGTCGGTCAAACGCTAAAAAAAAGGATCTACAGGTGAAGGATTGATTTCATTACACAGGGTTTTCCCATATTGCTTCGCTCCTGTCGGCAGATATCACATACCATCTGCCGAAAGTGTTGCACAAAAATTTTGTAGCACCGGCAACAATCCTAGGATCTCGTGAAAAAAATTGCATATGTGACTCAGTTTGGATTCAAATTCAAAATCTTCAGAACGACAGACAAATGTCTTAACCACTTTGCTATAGAGACTCCTAGTCAAACACTATTTCCCAATATAGCACATAGTATAAAAGCAAGTTCTCTACTATGTTACAAAGTTTAGGGCTAACTATGTGATTCAGATTTGTTCTTTTTCCAATGCTCCATATCGATCACTTGTTAACCAATCTTTGTGATTTGTATGTGATCTTAGCCTAAGAGATAACCTGCTGTCTTGCAGGTCAACTGGGGACAGCCAAAAGCTGACGGAGAGTGAACCCAGTAAACGCTGACTAAAACCAGACACATCGCAGATGGATTAGCACCAGAGCTCCAACTGGCACCGAAGAGATGATGAAACACACCCATGCTAAGGCTGCATGAATCAGATTTCCACATGAATGAGATTTCTGTGGAAATCTGGTACATTGGTCTAAGCGGTGATCACACGAGAGAGCCTAAGAGTGATTGTAAGTTGTGGCAATTATGCACCTACAAGTAAGCCAGCACATCCAATTTCTGCGACGCTTTTTATTTACTAGGAGCTTCCCAAGCCCCCTACCTCAGTTGACTCTTACAACATGTCTTGTAGGTCGCAGTGTTACTATTCTTTGCTCCCATTGAGAGCCCCGGCAACACACGGGCGACATTCAGATTTCAAACATTCATAATTACAATAAAACATATGTTTAGAAGAATATATATTCTGTTTAAATTCAAATTTAAAATATTAATTAAAAAAAAAAGCCTGTCATTACAGCACTTTGTTCTCATTTCTGAGAGTACACAGTTGGAATTGTACAGGCAGAGCAATTAAGACCACCTGCCCTAAGCTGTTGCCACATGTGTGAAGGTCATCGGTTTTATTTTCTTCCAAACAGAAAAACTTTTGACAATACCAAGGATTCAAACACAAGAAGTTTTCATTAAGAAACATTCATAATTACACTGGAACAATTGTATAAACGTACAAATATTCTGTTTACATATTACATGTAAGATGATGATTATAATAATTCCTCTCGATCTATACGTCTACATAGGGTCTGCAAGTAATTTCTCCATACCGCTCTATCCTGGGCAACTCGCTCAATCTCCTCCATGAAACTGAGACCGATATTTCCTGCCTCTCTCATCAAAGTTTGTTTCAGGGTCTCTTTAGGTCGACCTCTCTTTCTTGAACCCTTTGCATCCCACTTCAATGCCTGCTTTGATATTCATTGATCATTTCTCCTCAAGGTGTGCCCAACATATCTCCATCTTCTCTTATAACAGTTGTCACTAGTGGTTGACCAGACATGTCTCTGATTTCATCACTTCTGAATTCGTTCCATTTTATATTCATTATTTTTCGCAGACATCTATTTTCAAATGCATTCAACTTGCTTTCTATATCTTTAGTCATTTTCCAACTCGCTGGCATATGTTAGGATTGATACAACATTTGAATTGAAAATTCGTAATTTAGTTTTAATACTATATAACTTGCAGTTCCATATTTTATTTAGACTTTTAAAAGCTGATGTTGCTTTGCCAATTCGTATTATAATTTCTTTTTAACATTTCCTGTGCAATCAAAATTGCTACCTAAATAGGTGAACTGCTCTGTTATTTTTATCATTTTAGATTCCAGTGTGATATCTGCATTACTTGCCATAGGTGTCTTCATTATATTTGTTTTTCATAGCTTATCTGTAGTCCAACTTTTGATGCTATAGATGACAAGTTGTCAACATGATGATTGCAACAACAAAAATTGTTATAACAAAATATTTACTGAACTATGATCAATGAATACATGTGAGTGCTTTTATACCAGGCATATTATTTATAAACAAGAATATCAGAAGCACCGTTGGTACTATACCATGCATACAGTACACCGAGAAGCAAAGAATCAAGTGGTTCGGCCATCCAGCGAGAATGGAATCGCATTTACTACCATCACATGCCTACAATAATCGGCACTCAGGGCGCAGAGCATGAGGCAGGCCAAGAACACGATGGATAGATAACATCTCAGAGTCCCTGCGAAAGCATGGACTGGCAACGCGCCAACACAGCTGCAACAAGATAGAAAACTACATCTCCCACGACGCTTCACATCAAATGTGGTTAAGATAAGCTAAGATTATTTCTTCTTCTTTCCTTCTCTTGAAGCAAAAAACGCATCAACATATTTCCTTCGAACAGATCTGTCTTGAGCAAGCCATCAGTTCCTTCCAGGTTTCCCCACTTCTCTTTCACTTAGTTCATCTCCAGGTCTTCCTCTACCCATCTTGCCTCCCGGATTTCATTTCTGAGCCACATGTGGATATCTATCTTCTGCATTCTCAATGTACATCTCAATGTAATTGGGGGTCACTGTGACAATGCCCTTTGTCGTGTGAGTCGAAGGTAGCTGGTTCGAGTCCGACTGCGCCGCTCTGTTAACGTGTGCAGTTTTTTCTGGAAAACGCTTAGAACTGTCACCGGAGCTACGGAGTTCACGCTTTGTGCAATACTCTCGGCAGGTGGCGTGCCATTTCTGCAGAGAGGGACCAAACCATATTCCGTAAAACCCGGTGCAATGAAGTCAATCCTTAGGCTTTTTTTTTCTCTCCGATCCAGAAGCACTTGAGCTTTTAGCTCTTCGGCTTGGTGCCATGGACACTGTAACCCTTTGGTTTGGTGAAACAAACATCGTAAATCTGGATAACCTGTGGCTTTTCTGCCAGCCCGTGGAATTGAACCCGCACTCCACAGGGAGCATGTCACCCGCGTCCAACGCGCTATGAACACACTGGGCAGACTGGCGTCCTTCGGCTGTAAAACCCTCTCCTTATTTCATTGTTGATGTCTGTGCACCGGGTCATCTCAGTATTAGATATTCTTTGATCTCAATGATGTCTGTGCACCGGTCATCTCGGTATTAGATATTCTTTGATCTCAATGATGTCTGTGCACCGGGTCATCTCAGTATTAGATATTCTTTGATCTCAATGATGTCTGTGCACCGGTCATCTCGGTATTAGATATTCTTTGATCTCAATGATGTCTGTGCACCGGTCATCTCGGTATTAGATATTCTTTGATCTCAATGATGTCTGTGCACCGGGTCATCTCGGTATTAGATATTCTTTGATCTCAATGATGTCTGTGCACTGGGTCATCTTGGTATTAGATATTCTTTGATCTCAATGATGTCTGTGCACCGGTCATCTCGGTATTAGATATTCTTTGATCTCAATGATGTCTGTGCACCGGTCATCTCGGTATTAGATATTCTTTGATCTCAATGATGTCTGTGCACCGCGTCATCTCGGTATTAGATATTCTTTGATCTCAATGATGTCTGTGCACCGGGTCATCTCAGTATTAGATATTCTTTGATCTCAATGATGTCTGTGCACCGGGTCATCTCGGTATTAGATATTCTTTGATCTCAATGATGTCTGTGCACCGGGTCATCTCGGTATTAGATATTCTTGATCTCAGATGTCTGTGCACGCATCATCTCGGTATTAGATATTCTTTGATCTCAATGATGTCTGTGCACCGGTCATCTCAGTATTAGAATTCTTTGATCTCAATGATGTCTGCACGGTCATCTCAGTATTAGATATTCTTCGATCCCAATGAATTCAAATAATTCTTCTCCCTCAAAGCTTCTTATGCAGTCATCTATCTTTGTACTGGCTTTCCATGTCTCTTGATCCATACAGTAAGACTGAGTGCACATTTGATTTCTATGACATAATATACTCTTCTTCACACTTCACCCCTAGGGAAGCATAGGTCTGTAACCAAGGCCTTCCAAGCCCACTTATCCAAGGCGATCCTTTCCAGATCTCTCCACTCCCCATTTTCTTGCATTCCATCTCCAACTCCCATCGCCAGGTGTTTCTGGGTCTTCCCCTACCTCTATTGCCCTGGGGTTCCATCAGAGAGCCTGTCTTGTGATGCTGTTGGGGGATTTCCTGAGTGTGTGTCCTATCCATCGCCACCTTCTGCTCCTTATCTCTTGTTCCACCTGTGTCATGTCCTATCACAGTTTCCTGTTTGTAGTCCTGTCATACCATCGCAGATGGAGTATCCTGCACAGGTATCTATTGATGAATGTCTGCAACTTTTTGGTGTTCCCTTAGTTGTTCTCCATGTCTCCGCTCCATATAGAAGGACAGCCTTGACATGATATAATATATACTCATGATAACATATGAAACAAATAACATAAATATAAATAATTACATTAAATTGCAGAATAGGGCAGGTGAAAGCATCGTTCCAGAGAGAAGAATTATATGCAACAAATCATTGTCAATTGAGATCAGAATGCGGGTTATTCAATGCTACATGGAACCAATACTGACATATGGATTCGAGTAAAGGACAATAAACAGATTGAAAAATCTCTGAGGGCCACAGAGATGTGGTTTTACAGAAGAATGATGAGAATCCTATGGACTGCTAAAATGACTAATGTGGAGGTGTTGAATGAGGTCAAGATGCAGAGAAAGCTTATCATCAATATAAGAAAGAGGCAGTCATCATTTTTCTGACGTGATCAGGAAGGGAGGTTTAGAACACATTGTGACAACCGGTAAAATCGAGGGTAGACAAGACACAGAGAGAAAATTTTGGATAGCCTGACTTCATGGCATGGAAGAGCATCAACATCTCAGATGATAGCAAACACCAGAGATTTGTGGAGATCCACGATCGCCTACGCCAGCCGGCACCTGATGATGAAATAATTACAACCAAGAGAGACTATGTTTTTGCGCAGAACAAACAAAACTACTTAAAAAAAGTCAGCATATAGATATTTTCCATACTTTTGATAACAATAGATAAAGAAAGTCTCTGATACATATCAAAATTACAAATATGAGCGTGTATTATTTCATAAATGCAACAATTTCTTCTAAACTATGCTACACAAACACCGACTAATATGGGTTATGATAAAATATGCACATTTTTATATATTTGACTTTGATTGTCATATGCATTCAATTCAATTTGATCAAAACAAGCTCCATACAGCAAGCAAATATGATATTTTCTACTTTATTTCACCCGGAAGATTATTTCCTTGTGGAGCATTGGGCCTCAACAGATGCCCTCCACTTTTCCCAGTCTCTGGTGCATTTTTTTCTGTGGCTTTCCAGGATAATCCAGCATACTTCAGTATACTTCGTCTTCAGATCTGTTTGGGATGTCCTCTTTTTTGTTTCCCTTGTGGGTTCTACTCAAGTGCTTTTCTAGTGAAACTTGACAGTGTCTTCCGCAGGGTATGCTCGACACATCATTTATTCATCCTGATCTGACCCATCATGGGTTCCTGGTCTTATCCACAGGTCTGTATTTTCCACGCAGTCATACTATCTCAAAACTGACTCAGTATTATCACTAAATCTTGGATGGGGGTCTCTGTGGTTAAGCCTTCTTCTGACATTCTAAAGGTTGTGGGTTGGAATCCGGACCACTCCGTTCTGTTCAAGAGTACATTTTTTCAGATCCATAGAATTGTTGCTAGAGCTATGGAGTTCTTGTAATACTTTCAGCAGGATGCATGCAATTTCTGCGGAGAGGGACATAGCCATATGGGGTAAAACTCGGCACAATAAAGCCAGTCCTTCAGCTTTAGTCCCTTTTTTAGACTCGATCTTGGATGATTACTTTTAGAAATTGTTCTGTGCAATGGATGTATTTATTGGTTCATCTGTTACGATAATCAATGTTTAGATGTAGGTTAGAGAGTGTCCCAGAATGCACAACATTCATCAGATGGGAGTATCTCTAGTGCAACCCAGGACCACTTGATTTCAATTATTCTGGAAATGTTTCAATCGTTGACATTGTGACCTTGATAATGCTAGTTCGTATGCCCAGATCATACTCAATCATTGACAGAATATACTGATGGTACAAAAGTACATGGTCAGATTTCAGACCCAATACACAAATAAGACAAGAGACCAAGCAAGAAAATGTATCAAATTTTATAAGAAAGCGCCGCTGGAACTACATCGCCTCACACTTAGAATGGATGAGAGAAGACTCCCTTACCAATCCCTCATATGGACACCAGAGGGAAAAAGAAAACGAGGAAGACCAAGAGAGACTCTGCGTAGAACCATCACCAGAGAAGGCTCAACGATGGGCCTAGTAAACATTAAAGACCTAAAACAGATAGCAACGAACCGCGAGACATGGAGAACTATGACCTCTGCCCTATGCGCGCCCACAGGCCCAAGAGGAAAGACTAACTAACAAAAGTACAAGTAGAATTTGTTGCAGAAGTCCAGATGCCATCGTGTTGAGTGTAGACGGACTGTTCTATCATCTCTGTGTGGTCAGCTGGACATAATAGTTAGATGACAGACTGTGATCAAATGTTGATCCTAAATTGTCTAAAGGCGAATGATTGACTTCATTGCACCAGGTTTCCCATATGGCTCGCTCCCTGTTGGCAGGTGCAGCATGCCATCTGCCGAGAGTGCTGTACAAACTCCACCAACAATCCTAGGATCTCATGAAAAAGATTGCACATGTGACTCAATCCAGATTTGAACTCACAACCATCAGAAGAGACAGACAAATGTCTTAACCACTTCGCCATAAGACCCCCACTTCAAATTTTACTCCAAGATATTCCAACCTGCCCTTTAACATTAGTTTTATATCATTTTCGATTTCACAAAATATACTTAGTTAAGTCAAGTAATATTTGTTCAGACTTATTGTTTTCATTCTTCTCCTCAAACCTGTGGTCACACTAGATTTTAGGTCACCTGGGGAAATGCACTGCCGTAAAAAGGTAGATGAAACAGTCTCACATCTTTTGCATCAAATAGTCAGATCTAGTGCTATTGCAATAATATTTCCAGATTTAGCACATTCTGTCAGTCATTGTAATATTATATCCAGATTTAGCACATTCTGTCAGTGTTTGTTTTAGCCAGATAAAATGTTGAATACATTTAAGAAAAGAAATAAATTCAGTTTAACTTATTAATGTGTACGTAAAAAGTGAACCATTTTATTAGCTTTGGTCTTAGCTTATTTAGAAGCGCTGGTATGCAATTCTGGTATGTACTTGCCACACACAAAAATACTGCACTCAGCAACATAGAATAAAAACAACAACCAGGAAATTGTTACATATGAAAAATAATTAATTAATTATCAGGATAACAAACTCCAGATAAAAAACTGGGAGTTATGGAGACCATACATGACAGCGATATGCTAGCTTGAAACCGGGTAGAAAAGAGCATCTGGACATCACACTAAGCAGGCTGCAGTTCTCCACCCAAACAAATATTAAATGCATCATGAACTTTTTCAATAGCATCTTCTTCTTCTTCAAATGCCCAATATCGACCACTTGTTAACCACTCTTTGTGATTTGTATGTGATTCCAAGTCTAAGAGTGATTGACGTGTACCAGTTATGCATCTACAAGTAGGCCAGCACATCCGATTTCTGCAACACTTTTGATTTACTAGGGTAGCTTCTCTAAGCCCTTATCTCAGTCGTCTCTTACGATATGCCTTGAAGATCGCAGACTAGTAAATAAAAAGCCCGAGTTGATATGGTGCATAGGACATGCAAGAATTGCTAAAATAACCAATGAATTTGTCCTGAATGTTGCTATTTTTGTCAACATTGTATTAAATGACTGTAAACATTAGTTTTCTCCAACTATGCCACTGGACGTGTTAAATATATAGCGCAAAGAAGGCAACTTCTAGATGGTATGATTGTTTGAATGGCAAAATATATTTTGTAGCGCGGAACATGTGTAGAATACATGTGTCACATAAAAGTTTTCAAGTTATTTAATCAAATGGTTACAAAGATACAAATTTGTATCTGTGGACATGACAAGTTGAACGGACTATAACAATTTCTTGTTTAGCATCAGTCAAAAGTGTCACCCAAATCCATGAACTGCTCTATAAGTTTTATTATTTTGGATTCCAGTGTGATATCTGCTATCAATAGTATACAGAAAAGAACAACTGTATCTTTAAAAACATATACAGCACAAATAATAATATGAAATAACAATGACTGAAATACAACAATGCATTCCAATTACACTTTCCTACATCATGTACAATCAACAATGCATTCCAATTACACTTTCCTACATCATGTACAATAATAGTAAAAATAATTTAATACTAACACAGCCAATATTGGATTTCATAAATTCATTAAAAACTAAATGCATTCAACCATAAACGTTTCGATTTAAAAAACACAAAACTGTCTTTACTGCTTGTGTTACCACTTTTTAGGGTGGTCTAGGACAATGGGCAAATGAGCCCGAGGAAGGTAAAGGCTGCATGGCTAGTGCAGTTACCTCAAAACTGTTCAGGTTTTATTTTTTTCTTCATGCACGAGACAGAAAAAAACTAATTGGTCTTACCAGGATTGAACCCGGTATCCCAAATGGGAGCCCCGCGCTCCTCACCCTTTCGCTAAGCCAGCACACCTCCCTAAATACTCATTTCCTATAAAATTGTTCACTGCAAGACTTCAATTTCATAACATAATTTGTGATAAAAAATATGGTGAGACATCTACGAAAGATGTAAAGGTTCTTTTATCACGGAAATCACATTTTGAAAAAGTTGTAAACAATTACTGCCAAATGCCATGCTTGATATATGTCCACTGTCATTTAGCATATGGTTCCGTCCAGCAAACTAAACTGACATAGCTTCTTCTTCTGCAATCAACTTCTGCTACATACACCTGTATGTGTCGTAAACAGTGTGGTGCGCTTGAGGTCTTCATATGTCCGCCTAGTTTGTTTTGAAGGGTTGTTTCTTGTTTACTAGATTTTTATTCTTACACTGCTCAGGCTGGGACAGTCTTGCAGGATGTGATCTGGGGACTGCTTTGGTGCTCCACAGGTGCAGACAGCTGAGTTTCTGAGACTCATTCTACGAAGGTGTGCTCTGAGCCCACGGTGTCCTGTTCTAAGTCTGAAGACTGACATAACTAAAATTAAATAAAGAACATTGGCTGTTTTAAGAATATTGATTGTGGGGATAAATGACACATTGTGACAACTGGAAAAATTACTTAGAAGAGAAACCGAGGATGACAGAGAGGACTCTGAACAGTCTAACGCCATGATATGATAGTGTATCACCAACGCTATACTGACCTCAAAGAGAAATGTTACTCGATACAGTGGATACAAAGCAAAAGGCTGTCCATGCAAAAGGTGGACCTCAGCGATAGCAGAGATGGTGAAAAACTGTTTAGAAGCATACGCACAAGACCGTTCTAGAAATCTCTACTTATCCTGATGCTGTGAGTAAAAAAACAGGACTAGAAAAAATAAAAATTACCAATGCTGGAGACTGAGAGTTGTAAAGATTCATGATCGTAGATGTCAGTAGGCATGAAACCTGATGTTGACATTTGTTATACCTTTTTACTTTGGCATTTAACTTTTCACCTTTGTGTGACTTAGCAAAAAAAAAATTGTACTCAAAATGGGAGCTTTCAGTTCCTTTTTGAAGTACATAACCTCACACATAGGGGACAGCACATGTGACTGTTCAAGGTATTCAATACTGCTGATGAGGAACTAAGACGTAAGGAACCTATATTTATATTCTACATAGTGATTGACATACAAGATGTGTAATTATTCTAAATATAACAACATTACTTGACTTCTGCTCGTCATTTAGTACCAAACCTGCTTGAGCAGAAGTCGGCATCAACTGTTGTGTGAGACTTCTGATGCTGATCTGGACAGGAGCCGTTGCACAATATTTCGGACAGTGCTGTACACTTGCCGAGGAAGAGCACAGGGCTGTAGTTTGGTCATGACAGCACTGCAGTGAGTAAGATAATCAGTGGAAAAGTTCAGGAAAATATGAATCATTTTTACAATTTTTAATGGGATTTAAGATAATTCATTAGCTAACAGAACAACCTTTTGTATTTTGTTAAATGCCAAATCAGCACTCCAAGCACTCCAGTCCAGAAAATTGTCAGGTCTAAAGAGCCTACTGTCTAAACTGAGCAAGCGAGCAAGGTTGTCTTGCAGTGGATGCCATCTCACTGTGGAATACCAGGAAATGAAATAGCAGATCGACTGGTCAAGGAAGGTGTTGCAGAAGAGCAATCGGTTGTGCCAGTTACTTACCACCAAAAGAAAAGGATGATTAAATCAATCAGAAAGCCACAAATACCAACATAAGACGACTACTATAATATGAGCAGATTAGAACAAGTTGTCATTCTGCGTCTTAGAACAGGACACAATCAACTCTGCAGTCATATGTATTTGATTCTATCTATATCTTCTTCGTGTCACGTTTTTTCACATAGCTTCCACTGTTGACGTTCTGCCACCTTACTACCAATTGTTTCCCATGTCAGGCCACTATCTTTCAATCCTCTTTCCTCAGTTCTTTCCATGTTTCCCTTGGATGCCCAAGCCTTCTTTGCATATCAGTTGTCCATCTGAGGGCTGTCCTAGCCAATCCCCCTACTGGCATATGACCGATCGACCTCCATCTTCGTCTTAAAATAATAGTCTCCCGTGATGCATAGCATGTTCGTTTTAAAAGCTCTCCATTTGCTATTGTATTTTGCCATATTAGCTGGATTCTTCTTAAACATTTGATTAATGCCATTTAATTTTGTTTTATGCCCGAGTGGTTACCGGGCCCAAATTTGGGCGCAAAGAATAGAATTTGGGGTGTAAAGAATAGAACAGAACCATGGTTACCTGCCATGCATGTCGTAAGAGGCGACTAAGGAGGTCCGGATGAAATTGGATGCACGTGTCCGCTAGGAATGCTAACCCGAAACAAATGCTTGCAGAAACGGATGCACCAGGTCGTAAGGCGCATAACATGGTGCAACGACCCTCACAATGAGGAGTGGGATAAAGGATTTTACGGTCACCAATCTGCCTCGGAGATTTAGCCACTCAGTAAGAATGTCAGACCTACTATCACAAGGGTGGCCAAAATTTACTGTGGGAAGAGGTCAGCACAAACTGGGAAGCAGAAATCATATGAATTATATCCCACAGAACTGCCCCCAGTATGCAGACTTGAGAAGAAAGAGGTGGCCCACACTAGTGTCCAAGACAAACTGTATGGCGTGGCTGATAATCTGAGGCAGACGGCTGCCGTTATTAGAGAATCCGAAATCCCAATCTAGTGAGAATGCAGAAGAAGAATTTTGTTTTTAAAATAGTATCTTACAGCATATGAAAAAATTAATTAAGAATCGGAAATTATTAGAATAAGTATATATAACTTTAGAGCTAATTTGGCTATGAAACAAATCATGGCACAGTTCACAGTACATGGCCAAAAAGTGTCAAACAAATGGGCGCAGGCTGCAGCATCTGGTAGTTAATGTGTTAAGAAAGCAAATATAAATATAACCTACATATGAAGAGAGTTAGATAAACGTGAAAAGGATATAATATCGACCAAGGGGGTTGGCCTCCATTTATATACAACACATATGAGTAACCATCTCTGGCCTTCCCTTGAATGGCATAGTAGTAGGGCAAAAACAAGTGTCTGCGAAATCTTAGCTTCATAAAATCTGAGAGCAACAGTGTTTGTTGAGAGCACATGGAGATAGACGGCCTTGACAATCAACCGTTCCTTCGATGTGAGGTAAGATAATAGGCTGTCCAGGAGTAGTGAAGCTGGTGGAAAAATAGAATATTCTTGACTTACTTAAGCTATACATCTTATCTGCATATACATATATAACTATCTGCATTGTTCATTTGAGGATCATCTTAATCGCACATCAGACATGTCCATAATTAATCCGATCTTTTCCTAAGGACGATTTCAGTGTGTTTAGACCAGCATTCCCAAAGTGGGTGGTACCGCTCCCAAGTGGGTGCTGAAGCATTCTAGGGGGTGACAGTGGGTTCAGAAGAATTTGTGGCGTGTTCAGGCGATTAGGGGTTAGTGGCTTCCTGGAAGCCGCTGGCAAACTGTTATAATGTGGAGGGCGTTACAAAGTTTATGTTGTGCAAAGTGGGCGGTGGGCCAAAAGAGTTTGGGAATCTATGGTTTAGACTGCCAACTCCTTTCTGTATTAGTTGATGTACCTACAGGGGTTCTCTCAAGGTTTCCATCTTGTCACACCTATTGGTATGCATAACTTGCACAACCGACAAAGAGAATACCCATTATCTTCATTGAAATCTTCAGTGTATATTTTCTCTTAGAGCACTGATGATGTCGCTTTTGTCCAGAGAAGGATCATTCTCCATAGCAGCATTGCTTGCCAGTGCGTCCACTTTCTCATCGTCCTTCACCCCGGAATGAACTGGGACAAAGATGAAGGTAAGTGTCTGGACTGTCATGTTTTGTATTAATTGTATCAACTGTCTTCGTACATAACCATCTGCATCCGCTAATGTAATATAATAAGAGAAAAGGATTCGACTTTATTTAAAAGCTGGAGTTAAAACACATTTTAATTTTAGAATATTTTCACATACTATATTTAGATCAGAGGTCATCACCCCATTAAAGGCTAGCTGCGATGAATCTTCAACACTTTCTTTCGTTCCCATAGTTGCAATGTATCCATTGTTTTAAACGCAACCATTCACTGTGCTGTTGGTTTGTTGAGACCTCTCTAGTTATTCTGTCCTTTCGTTTGCTTGAAATATTGTCTATATATTCAACGTTGTCTATTGTACAAACTTCACTATCATTTGTTGATCACATAACGGTCTGTGTAGTTTTCTGTTTAGGAAAGAATAAAGGTGTAAACATTGACTTCATTGTACAGGGTTTCTCCATTTGGGCCGATCCTCTAAGCAGAAATGGCATTCTGAGAGTATCGCACAAAGCATGAACTCCATAGTTCCCACAACAATTCTAGGAATCTTTGGCCAAAAATGCACTTGAGAACTAAAAGATGCAAATGGAATAGAACCCATGATCCTTAGAAAGTAAGACTAAATAGCTTAACCACCATGCCACAAAGGGCTCCACATGTTTAGATGATTTTTACAGATCCAGAAGCTTGAGCTTTCAGCTCTTGGACTCGGTGCAGTGGACATCGAAACCGTCTTGGTGTCACTAACACCGTGAATCTGGAACCTGTGCTTTTCTGCCAGTCCTGGAATTGAAACCGCACTCACGGAACTTGTCACCCGTAGTCAAGTTACTTGAACAGCTGGATGACGGGTTTTAAAACAACTCCACCAATAAAATTTTAAACTGGATTTTTAACCTCGTTCATGCAGAATCTGGTTTCTAACCATTCAGCTGAGCCATATTCTTCTTCTTCACTCTTTGCCCTAGGAAGCATAGGTCCAACCAAGGCCTTCTTAGCCCACCTATCAAGGTCATCCTTTCCAGATCTCCATTCCTTCCCCATTTTGAGTCGGCAGCCCGATTTCCTTTCAGATTTTACAGGGTCGATTCATGAGTCCCTCCTTGGGGTTCTTCTTCTTCCTCGGTGGCAAGCTATGAATTTCCATGGTTGTGTTTTCTTGCTAGCAATCTAGTGTTTTTACGGGGTGGGGTAGCTAGCTCCACGACCAACCCCCTAGTGCCTTTACAACAAGCTGAGCCATATGTAGGTTAATTTCATACATTTATTACATACATTCTTGTATGTTGTCAAAGTGTATATTAACAACTCCTCCCTACAATCAATATTTCCAGAAACTGATATATCATGTCTACCCACACCGAATTAAAGCTCCCATCCCTATGCTTAACGGCAGAGTGGACAGCCAACTACATCTTCCACCTGGGAATAGACAATAGACCCACAAACGAACATATCATCATCATCAAATAGCTTGTCCTGAGCAGAACTTTGCCACCCCAACAGTCCTCCGGATTTCTCTCTCTCATAGGCTAGATGTCCTGCCTCTGCAGCTGTCATGTTCAAACCATCAGTTACATCCTGAATCCATCTTTTCCGTGGTCTTCCTCTTCTTCTCTTTGCCGGTATGCCTCTTTCCATGATGGTCTTCTCCAGCCCATGATGTCTTTTTATATGTCCAAAATATCTCACAAACATATTTCTTCTTTTCTTCGAATCCTGTATGCCTCTACAGCTCAGGTCAGGAAGAGATTTCTAAACGGACCATCCAGGCCATCCTTCAGATAGTCTCATTCTCTCCCCTTTTAGTTGGAGGTCCTCAGTTTTACATGGGGACATCCCTTTGTGTCCTCTTTCATCGGTGCAAACATTTATTTCATTTGGGTGCACTGTTTGATGGTAACTGCTACGACCAACCTTTAATGTTACAAAGTGCTATGATAATTTCTATACATTTATTACCACTTTTTACTATGTCAATTATTTCAACGCCTCCTCATCAATATTTACCAGCATTCTGTGATATATCATTCTCGGACAGTTAAACTCCATCCCTATGTTTCAAGGCAGAGTGGACTGGGAAACATTTACCTGGGAAAGACAATTGAACATTGCATACTTTATGTGTTCATAGTGACGGTTTGCATCTAGAAATTGGGCCCTTGCCCATCATTTGATTTCTTTTTCATCTGGCTAGAAATTTCATTGCAGCTTCCAAACCTGTAAAACAAGTTCCCATCAGGTATGTGAAATCTTTTCTTGATTTAGTAGGTTTTCATGGAGATGTTAGTAGGTGTTTGCCTTCTGCTTAATGTCATTCACTTCATGTTTGATCATTCAATTCTATGTTTATTCTCTACATGCTAACTGGAGTCTTTATGTTTGTTTAGCGTCTTATTTGTGATAATGATTGCCCTGATCGTCTCAAAGAAATTCATTTAAGAGTTCTCCAGTTGTTCTCAGCTGGTGTTAGCTATTTTACAAATGTGGTCATGTATCGTGCATGAATAGCAGCATAGTACATCACCTTGTCTTATCTGACCTTGTCTTACTTGATATACATGTTTAATCATTCACACACAATTTTGTTATCTTCTATTACATAAACAAGTAGTTTGTTGAGGTAAAGAGAATTGTTCTATTGGTTATATATTCGGCTATCCATAAATAGACATGTCATGTTCACCTGTTCCAGCAGCATCGACATGCGTTGAGTAAATAACTGTTATTGCTAGCTTCAAAGACGAGGAGGTTTAAGGCACTGAAATCGGATGCAGGGGTAGTCCGGTCGTAGAGAATGCTAACCCAAACAAATGCTTGCAGAAAACGGATGCACCAGGCCATAAGCGCATAACATGGTGCAACGACCCCTCACAATGAGGAATGGGATAGCGAATTCTACGGTCGCCAATCTGTCTAGGAGATTTAGTCACACAGTAGGAATGTCAGACCTACCTTCACGAGGGTGGCCAAAATTTACTGCAGGAAGAGGTCGGCACAAACGGGGAAGCAGAGATCATAGGAATTATATCCTACAGAACTGCCCCCAGTATGCAGACTTGAGAAGAAAGAGGTGGCCCACTTACACGAGCTTGCAAGACAAACTATATGGCGTGGCTGATAATCTGAGGCAGATGGCTGCCTTTATTAGAGAATCTGAAATCCCAATCTAGTGAGAATGCAGAAGAAGAATCTGGTCAGCGAGTGGGGTTCACAACCCTGCAAACTCCTCTGTTCTGAAAGATTCTCTCAATGCATTAAGGATGTCATTTCGGCCCATTGCAGATCCCTCTGATATCTAAATAAATGCTATTTAAATATATGGAAATACAGTTGTTCATATAAGCAAAAGGCTGTCCATGCAAAATGTGGACCTCAGAGATACTTGATGCTCGTCCATCACGGGTGATGATGACCACACAATTTTCATCCAAGGAATGTACAAGGGAAGTCAATAAGTAAGCCACAAATGGCTGTAGAAAAATAATTAAACATGATAACAACTTGAAACCAGTTTATTTTTATACATACATTGTCCCTTTATTTCTCAACATAATTTCCACTAACATTGATGCACTTATCCCATCGTTTTATCAATCCTCCCAAACTGGCTACATAGAACTGCTGGCTCTGTTTTCTAAACCACATTTTCACTTCACGTTCAACTTCGCCGTCATTCGCGAAATGTCTTCCGCCAAGGTAGATTTTCAGTGGACCAAAAAAGGGAGAAATCGTTAGGGGCTAAGTCGGGATTGCAAGATGGATGTTCCAGAACTTCCAACCGTAGTTGGTTAATTTTCTCCTGAGTTAATCGAGCCGTATGTGGTTTGCATTGTCTTCAAGAAGCAGCACTCCTCTAGTCAGCAGTCCTGGACGTTTTTTTCGAATTGCATCATGACGCATCAATAGAACTTCACAGTACGATTCAGAATTCACATTGTCACTTTTCTTCTTGAAATTGGTTAAAAACACCCCTTGACAATCCCAGAACACCGTCAGCATAACCTTCCCTGCTGATGGCGTATCCTTGAATTTTTGGACACAAGGCGAAGAAGGATGTTTCCACTGCATTGAAGCTTGCTTTAATTCGGGCTGGTAGTGATGCACCCATGATTCATCCCCAGTAACAATCCTATTCAGCATGTCTTCTCCTTCATCTTCGTATCGATAGAGATGATACAAGGACAGGCCAAATCGGTTCATTTTTTGTTCCTCCTTCAATTGTCTGGGTACCCACAATGGGCCCACTTTCTTAAATTTCAATCGATCATGCATTATGCTGAACCATGTGAGCACCCTATTGCAGATGCTATAGAGTCTATCGCTACTCGCCTGTCACCTCTAATCTTCTCCTCCACACGCTGCACGGATGCTTCTGTTGCAATCTCAACAGGACAGCGAGATCGGATTTCATCAACAGTTTTAGAGCGTCCTTGAGAAAAGTTATCTATCCAGATATGCACCGCTTTACGGACAAACATTTGTCAATATAAACAGGAAGCATTTCCTAATGAATGTCCTTTGCAGACAGTCATTTTGCCCACAAAAAACGCACAACAGCACGTTGCTCTTTGGTTGTACCCTCTGTAAGTACAGTCGCCATTTTATTTATGCTCTGCGCATGAGACACCTAGCGCCACCTGACAAACGGGAATATAAAGTTCGATGTTGCTGTCACCTAATGACACCTTTAGAAAACACCAACTACATTTACCTACCATCCCACAGAACTTTGTGGCTTACTTATTGACTCACCCTCGTAGTTGCTTTATGTTTGTCTGTGTGTGCATAGATGACTAGTGAGCCTGATGCAGGCTTGAAATGTTCTTGTACAGTGTGGGCAAGGTATACTTGCACTTGTGGTGAGTTTTACTGCCTTTCTATTTTGACGTTTTTGTACCATCCGAGCTGTTCTATCTGCCTCGCAGGTCGAAGAAGTGTGTGCCAGGCTGATCTATCTTGAGCAACATTCTCCCACTTGTTGACATCTATGCCAAAGGATTTCATCGACCTCAGAGGCGGTAAAAACACTGTTTATGAAGCACACACAAAAGCCCATTCTAGAAATTTCTTATCCTGACACTCGGAGGTAAAACAGGATTAGCCAAAAAGTAAAAAAGAAGAATAAAATTATATTGAAATATATGGACATAAAATAGTAGAAAACAGTAACTTGGAAAACATGAACAAAATTTAATTGCATGTTCATGCAGACAATAGATAAGCTATGAAGTGATGGTGAAGAAGAGAAGATGTAATTAGAAGACACCAAATACAAGTTGAAAAGTAACAGTATACAGAGAAAGGAACTGCTGTAAGAATTATGCACTTACCTATCCCATTTCTGCGAAAATCAACAACAACTCCAAGACTAAGTATATAAGCTACCTGAGCGGTCGGTGGGTAGTAGCTTGCTAACAAATCACCATCCTGAAAAGTGATAGTACCCAATCCGTAGATTAGTTATTGAACTAACATAAAAAATAATTATCACCCAAGTCACTAGAGCAGCATAAGACAAAATCATAAAACCATGACACTGGGCAACAACCTGGTAACAGTGTGATGACAAAAGAAGACATCATTGAATGTTGTCTCCCCAAACAGGTGTAGAATCTTACGCATTTTGATGGTTCCCGTTGTTTGTCGGTTAAACACACTCCTCATTCTGCTTCTCAGGCATCTATTTCTGCTTGAACAATGTATAATTAAAAGGGGGGTATTTTCTATCTTGGATGCGCAAGTTGTGCTTACCGATAGGTGTGGCAAGACAAGAAAACCATGAGAGAAACCCCAGTAGATACATCAATCAACACTGAATGGGAATTGTTAGCTGAAACACACTGAAATACAAGCTTGGGAGGAGATAAGAGCAATTATGGACATGTCTGATGATCCTCAAAGGAAGAATGAACAATAACTAAAAACTCCTTAAATTGTGGGATAGATTAAAAATTAATTTTACTGTCTTTAACTCACATTGCTCGGTGGGACCACAGGCGTAATAAAATGAAAATGCAACGGCAGGGTCATTGAGTTTGCATTGAGCAAGACCCTACCCCAGATAATTGCCTCAAAGGGCAACACTATTCAGTTACAGTAGATACAAGACATAAGGATGCTAACACTAAAGGTGAACCACAGAAAAACAGGTGGTGAAATACACCACTTACAAAGCGCACACAATCGCCCATTCTAGAAATCTCTTCTTATCATGATGTTGTGAGGCAACCCAGGATTAGGGTACAGATAAGAAAGAAGACTCTTGTAGCTCATTAGTATCATATTACCTCTTTATTAAGTTTCATTTGAGGTTTCAGCTCTGCTACAACAAGACCAATAATCCTGGCATGATGGGTAGCAGCCAGTGAATAAAACAGTGGATTGGATGTGATCTCTTCATACCATGAATCCGGATACCTAGAGATCACATTAGTCAACAAAATCATTTCAAAATGTGCACATGCAGTGAACAAGTAAGTAAAAAATATGTTTTCATATCATCTGGTATAAAGGGGAATACTGTGTTAGGACCATCATTAATTTTACCAACAAAAAACAATGGGGAAAGTGGTCAACATCATGCAGACTGCCTTTACTTCCAAGCATTTCTCAGGTGCCAAACTGAGGCTGAGTCAACCTGATAGTTATTAGCAGTCAGAAAAAATTCCACTTTGTGGAATCCCATCACTTCCACTTGAGAAGTGCAAGACAAATAAAAAAGACTACTACACTGAGCTACAACCTTGTAGTAGTGTGACGGCACTGGGTTACAATCTGGTAGCAGTTTGATGACTATAGGCTACAGTCTGGTAGCAGAAGACACTGGGTTACAATCTGGTAGCAGTTTGACGACTATAGGCTAGTCTGGTAGCAGTGTGATGACACTGGGTTACAATTTGTAGCAGTTTGAGACTATAGGCTACAGTCTGGTAGCAGTGTGACGACACTGGGTTACAATCTGGTAGCAGTTTGACGACTATAGGCTAGTCTGGTAGCAGAAGACAATGAGTTACAATCTGGTAGCAGTTTGACGACTATAGGCTACAGTCTGGTAGCAGTGTGACGACACTGGGTTACAATCTGGTAGCAGTTTGACGACACTGGGTTACAATCTGGTAGCAGTTTGACGACTATAGGCTACAGTCTGGTAGCAGTGTGACGACACTGGGTTACAATCTGGTAGCAGTTTGACGACTGTAGGCTACAGTCTGGTAGCAGAAGACACTGGGTTAAAATCTGGTAGCAGTTTGACGACTATAGGCTACAGTCTGGTAGCAGTTAGACACTGGGTTACAATCTGGTAGCAGTTTGACGACTATAGGCTACAGTCTGGTAGCAGAAGACACTGGGTTACAATCTGGTAGCAGTTTGACGACTATAGGCTACAGTCTGGTAGCAGTGTGATGACACTGGGTTACAATCTGGTAACAGTTTGATGACTATAGGCTACAGTCTGGTAGCAGGTGACACTGGGTTACAATCTGGTAGCAGTTGACGACTATAGCTACAGTCTGGTAGCAGAAGACACTGGGCCACAATCCGTAGCAGTTGATGCGAAACAAGAAGCTCACTCTGAAGCTGAAGCCATATCAACCATAAGTGATTTATATGATCTGGTAAGAGCATCGTAATTATGCATGATGTGTCTACAGTCTGACAGACACGGGTTACAATCATAATGCTATGTTTTTATTTACTAGGGTAGCTTCCTAGGTCCTACATCAGTCACCTCTTACAACATGCCTTGTAGGTCGCAGTGGTACTATTCTTTGCTTCCTTGCGCCCGGGAACACATGGGCGCTACTCTAGAAACAAATTGTCTCTTTTCATCAAACATTACACAATTTTTTAGAGCTCAATGCAAAGTGTGTTATTGGATAAAAGTACAGCAGTAGCAAAAATGTGACTTACTCAATAGGAAACCACTCCCTGCATAATTTTTTAACTTCTGCTACATCAGAGGGACCAAGGAAACGAAGCTGTACCTCCTGCTGAATACTCATTGCAAGTGGTGGCTGTGCTGTCATGTCTGATGCCTGTGAAAGACTATCTGTCACTGCTACTAACATAAGTCCACAAATGATATCTACAGTGACATTATACTATACAAAGTCTCACAGCACATGTAATTTACAACATTCTGAACAAGTCTCAGACATTTCACAATCCCACTTCAAAGACTGGCTTCATTTTTTTGGTAGAATGAAAACATAGAATGCCTGGGAAGTAAAAAAAAAAAATCCAACATCAACAGTAATTCATTAGAGTAAAGAGCTCACTCTCTGCCTTTTAACCTCGAATTGGGACATAGGCCCTCAACCAACTCGTGCAAGTTTTCCTATCTCTAGCTATCTCCTGCAGCTCCCTCCAGCACTTCTTTATATTGCCTCAAAATCTCATCTCCATGTATTTCTAGGACACCCTTTCTTTCACTGTCCTTGTAGGTTCCAGGAAAGGATCCTTCTTGTTATATTCCCCTCTGGTTTTCTCAAAGTGAATCCTATCCAGCACCAGCTCTTGGTTCCCTGGAATCTGTCTCGTTCTCTCCATGTTCCTCAGAAGAGCTCAACTGACTAGTTTAAAAGTATGCGCTATGAAAATACAAGTATGGTTAATCACACTAATTTGCCATTTTTCTGCAACTATTCGTCATATTGTCATTTAGTTTAAAGCTAGTAGTTACATTTGTAGTGTATCTATTTTCTTTTTAGGGTCGTTAAGGATTCATTATCTGACTGTATATGTTATGTCTGCTGTATAGGCAGGCTTCTATCATATCCTTTGCTTGATAAAGGCCATTTGGTCAAAACGTCGCTATATATCTTTTGTGTACTTTGTAAAACTACAGTACTTTGTTTTTACATGTTTTGCCATTGCTACATAGTTTTACTGCAGCCTTACCTTATATCGATAGTATTAATCACACTCCTCATTTTGTTCCTTAGTGTGCAGTGCAGTCTGTACAAAAATAACCACATCAGTAATAATTGATAGTTTTTCCTTCTTCCTCTCTATTTTCAAACTTATTTTTTTTAATGATCTTTTTATTTCCAGTTCTATCTCCGCTTTATTTTGCTTCAAGTTGAGTTTAATACTTTCAATAGATATACTCCGTAATAGCCATGTTTGTGCCATTTTTCATATAATGCCATACTGTTGTTTACCTTTAATGTGTCCTGTATCCTTTGCTTGATAAAGACTTCTTTGTTGAAATGTAGTATTGCAGATTAATTTTAGTTCCAGGAGCCAGCAGTCATCTGAGTGTTTGCCCTTCAACTTGTGGCATTGGCAGCGAATGTAAGGTCTGTCTGAGTTGTAGTGTGTTAGCATAGTGTTTTCAACTTCTGGATATGGGGGTAGGTACTAGTTTGTAAGTCACTGACTTCATAATCATTGTTGTACGGGCCCAGTACTACTGGGATATATTCAGATTGTGTGCGTTCTCACAGATCACACTGTGGGGCAATTTTTGGTTGAATGCGATGTAAGTGAGCATTCTCATTCAGGGGCAGTTGAGTTAAAGTAACAATTCCAATAACTTATTGAATAAGTGTTACATTAAAATGATTATCATTCTTCTTCTTTGCGTTCGTTCTTTACGACCAATTTTAATCACTCTTTGTGATATGTTTGATCTTTGACAAGAACGTGTATACGTTGCGCATTGGTTTGGTAGGCCCCTAAACACATAGACTTCTACATGTTTAGGACATGTGCATCCGATTTCAGCCAAACCTCCTTAGTCGCCTCTTACGACATGCATGGCAGGTAACAGTGGTTCTATTCTTACACCCCAAATTTGGGCCCCGGTAACCACTCGGATTATCATTCATTATGATTGCATGCAATTAAATTATTTCGATATGACAATCAAATGTAGATACAATGAAGTAAACAAACACTCAAATACCTTTTCCTTATTTACTGGATCATGTCATTGTCTATTTATGATACTGAATTTGTCATTTAAGTTATTAGGTAAAAGTGATTATTAGGCAGTAGTTATAAGACAGGAGCATTCGGATGAGTGAGTTTAATATTATAATCCGATGACGACAAGTCACAGGACATTATTTTATTATACGCATTTATTTATTTATCGGGTTACTCTTGATTAACAGTCATAATATATTGTAATATATATGTAGCTGTACGGCACACTTCTTAAGCCACACTTTGCTGCGGCCTTTTGAGACTGCAGTAAAGGGTAGCACTGCACCCTTTAAATTATACCTAATTTCTTTCGACTCGCATTATTCATTATCCTTGCCCAGTTATAATAACTCTTGAAATTATTCTGCTCTTCTTGTCCAGATAACATTTACTGTGATATTTAGAAATATCAAGTCATTGTTCTAGCAACATCATATCCAACTAATATATTTCAATAACAGATATATTGCCACTAAAATATTTTAATCAACAGCTTGTGATCAAAAGAAGCTTGATAAGATGAAAAATTGGCATAACAAATGAAGTAAATGTCAGTATAAATCAATCTGGCAGGTCGTCAATGTTATTAGAAAGCTTCCGGTTTGAAGCGGAAGTAAACAAAGTCTTAATGCCATCATCAAGATTCGTGCCGATACCAGAGAGGGTCAACACTTTCTCACCATTTGTCAAGCCCAATGGAGTTGGATATCAACTCCATTAACAAATACCTGTATCTTGAGTACTTCAGAAACTCATTGATATCTTAATAAACTTGCCATTTATTCCGAGATTGTTTCCCCAATGGATATGATCAATAAATAGATAGTGAACAAGTATAAGGGGCTCACGGAAAAAACAAATGACCAAAAACAAGATTCGAACCACAAATCTATATTTCTTGCGGCGCCAATTGTCTAGCCCTACAGACGAGTGTTATGTTTTGAAAGAACACAACCAGCCAGCTAGATTTACGCAGTGCAAGCTATTGGATGATGATGAATGTAGTTGAGAAAAGCATGAACAAAAAAGTAACGAAATCTTCGAATAATAGGAATGAAAAGGAATTTTACAAGGTGACCAAAACTAAACAAACAAATTCAGTATACGAACAATTAAAGAAACATCTTCTTTTGTCCTACTGCTTGTGCCGTTCAGAGTACTAGAGAGGAGACAAGTGTAGTTTCCTGAGCATCACGAAATGTGTGTTTTTATATTGTGTTATTTTGAATGTATTTAATGTCTCTGATTATTTTCAACTACATTTTTGTGGCCCGCCTCTTGTTGTCCGCTGTTCTCCCGCTGTAGGTTTTTGTCTATATCGGTATCCTCTTCGTGTCCTGTTTGACACATAAGGCTTCCACAAGAGATCTTCATTGCCGCCGCTCTGTCGCCTTTCTGACAATTATTTCCCATGTCGATCCACACCTTTCAACTCTCTTTACACGTTTCTCCATATTTCATTAGGACGTCCGGGCTTTCTTTTTCCATACGCAGCCCATCGGACTAGTTCTAACCAATATCCCTACGGACATAACGATACATGACCAATCCACACACATCTTCATCTTTTAATGATAGTCTCCAGTGATGCACAGTTTGTTTTAAAAGTTCTTCATTTGCGATTTTTTTTATCTAAAATATTCGAATTCTTCTTCTTAAACATTTATTTTGAAATGTCTTCAGCTTGTGTATGATGTTTCGGAATATCTCGTGCTTCCTTTTCAGTAACACAAATAATTTTTACAGGAATGGGTTGTTAGCCCCTTGTCCAACCCCGAAGCATAGAGTACCAGGAGGTCACATTTTGCCTCCCCTATATCCATCAGCCGGTCTGATATAGGTGTCTATACCAGAAGCAACGCTTTTGTCAGTATAGCTTTCTGGATCATGTAGGTACGCAAGCTTCCCCCACTAAAAGGTACCTCGTAGCGGTGATAAAATAATCGTACTTAACAATTGAATATTTTGATGTTCGATAAAATCGTTCACTGATGTTGTTTCAGCTACTTTTCCCAGTATTTCATTTCTTACATGTATCGCAAGACATGACAATGCTAAATTCGATTCTAAAAAAAAATGTGTGTGCAGACGAGAAAGAGAAATAAAACGAGAATTCTGGGAGGAGCACATCAAAAGGTGGAAAGACAACGGTTGGGCGGAATGCATAGTAAGAGGCGGCTGTGTGCAAGTAATGTAGGCAATGAGTGCCGTAAGAAATAAGGGTTTGTGGTTCGAATTCTGTGTTTGGTAATTTGTTTTTTCCGGAAGCACCTAATACTTGTTCACTGTCTATTTTTAATCATATTCATTGGATGTGTTGCTTCCCCTGGATTTGTTGAAACTTCGTATTCTCTCCTTCTAAGTGATATGAAATGTCGGAGATCAATAAGGAGATTATATCTGGCCTGATTCACCTAAGCTACGCCCGAGTGGTTACCGGGGATCAAATTTGGAGTGTAAAGAATAGAACCACTGTTACCTGCAACGCATGTCGTAAGAGGCGACTAAGGAGATGTGGCTGAAATCGGATGCATGTGTCCTAAACATGTACAAGTCTATGCGTTTAGGGCCTACCAAACCAATGTGCAACGTATACACGTTCTTGGCAAAGATCAAACATATCACAAAGAGTGATTTAAATTGGTCGTAAAGAACGAACGCAAAGAAGAAGAAGACCTATGGCTAAACTCTCAACACGATCGTTTAACACTTATGTGCGACACTTGGCAGATGGCGTGCCATTGTGGAACGGAATCATATGATGAAATCCAGTGCAATAAAGTCAATCTTTCCCCTTTATATATTTTTTTAATGAGTTTTCACCAAAGACTACAATTATTATAACGTACAGTGGAGACGTCACACTGTGACCTGTGTTTTGTATCTAAGCCAACCAACAGCTACAAATCTTATCATTGCTCACAGCCTCTGCTTCTAAACTTTACAATGTCATTCTTAAACCTCGTTATATACTGGTATATTGTGAACCGATTGATTCGACCTTATGACACGAGAAATTTACCGATTTTATTTCTTACACAAACACTTGTTTGTTATGTAGAAGATTAAAGCCTCTTTAAGCCGAAGAACTCACGTTTAACAAAAGGATACACCTTTTTAGTTATATCATTGCGTGTAGACCAGTGCTGTCCACCCTTTTTATATACTGGGGCGCATTTGACTGATGGTTGGGGAATCTATGTAGCGATTTGCAATAATAATAATATGAATAATAATAATAGTAATAGAGTGATATCAATAGTAATATTAAAACATGATAATAATAATAATAATAGTAATAGAGTGATATGAATAGTAATATTAAAACATGATAATAATAGTAATAATAATATAATAGAGTGATATGAATAGTAATATTAAAACATAATAATAATAATAGAGTGATATGAATAGTAATATTAAAACATAATAATAATAATAGAGTGATATGAATAGTAATATTAAAACATAATAATAATAATATTAATAAAGCCCATAACCCGTTAGGGTCGTAGGGGTGTTAATATGGAGATATCAGCACAAAAAGCACACCATGAAGCTCTGTCTTCAACTCCTCGGGTGAGTGTGGAGAAACTCTGCCCTGACCAGCTCTTGATGTTGTCAAACCATGATTTTCTCTGCCCTCCTTTCTTTCTTCCACCCTCAACTGTTCCCTGTAGGATAGTCTTAGAGAGTGAGCTATGTCTCATCATATGCCCGAACCACGCAAGTTTACGCCGTTTCACGATTGTCAAGAGTGGTACTTGTCGACCTGCAAGGTTGCTTATTTGGTCTCTTACATAAATATTCGTCTTATGTTCTATGTAACTAATACGTAGTACCCGTCTGTAACATTTATATTCGAAAGCCTGTATTCTTCTTCGTTCCAGTCCTGCATTGAGCGTCCAGCTCTCACAACCGTATACAAGAATGGATAGCAACAGCGGTCTATTATCTTAAAACATATTAGTAACGTATGAAGACTTAAATTTTAACTTATAATAATATATGGCCTTTTTCGTCTTTACAGACGGTCAATTGGCAAGTGTTTTACCGTGACAACTTCTTGAGTTTTCGCTTTTCTCTCTTGTCGTTCAGCTCATACATAAGTCTCTTCTCAAAAGACTGCGCCCTTTCGCAATTTGGGTTTCCACACAACTCTGTCATCAGCTAGTTTTTCCCATGTGATGGGACCTATAGAAAAGTTTTTCATTGAGGCTTTGCAGACATCTTTATATCTGAGCAGTGGTGTGCCCTGGTCCTCTTCCTCCGAAAGTTCACAGAACAACATTTGTTTTGGTATGCGATAAGTTTCCATTCTTCTCACATGCCCCAACCATCTTAGTCGTCTACTGCTGAGCATACCCATGATGGAAGGCAGGTTTGCATGTTGCAGTACTTCAGAGTTGGTTATCTTGTCGTACCACCTGATGTTCATAATCTTGCGGAGACATCGAACTTATAATAATGACGTTTAATTAAATAACAAATATTGTACTTACATTTAACGTATTGTGTAATATAACATTATATATATATATATATATATATACATATATATATGTTACAAGTTGAGGAAATGTTGGTGTGCAACTGGAGCAGGCTGTTTTTAATGCATCATCTGTGCTTGAGTCTGTTAGACAGGATCGATGTTTATTTTAGATGATGTTCATAGAAGCAAACTCGACTTCGCAGGACATCTGGCTTATAAAAGAGAGAGAGAAATTCAGAAAGACAGTTAGGGCGACACATTTCTGCTAGGGACAAGCTACTAGATGATGATGACTATTACTGCAAACAACGTAAAAACAAAATATTTGTTGATACAAACTCTGATGTCACAAAAACGACTATTGTTAGAACTCAATCCTTTCAATGTATCAAAAGAGTTAAATATTCAGTGTATTCCTCTTTTCCCACCATCTGCTGTTTGTCACAGAAAATTATCTATAATTATGTGACATATTGTTAATGACAGCAAACATCCATGTCTAACATCCGTTTTAGTTTAACAAAAAGTACCGTTCTGATATGCAATCGTTGTGCATTACTTTGTAGGTAGGTAACCTCTACATAAAAAAAAAATCTTGCACAATTTTTATAAACCTATTTTGGGTTTCCGTAATATTCCACTATTTTGCTTATCAATGTACTCTGTGTATTGTCAAATGTATTTTTAAAGATACTTACTTGCCCGCCTGCCCAGCGTGTTCGTAGCGCGTTGGACTACGGGTGATAAGTCCTCTGTGAGTGCGGATTCAACTCCGCGGACTGGTAGGAAAGCCACAGATTCCCCAGATTTACGGTGTTCGTGGCACCGAACCGAAGGGTTACGATGTCCATGACACCGAGCCGAAGAACTTTCAGCTCAAGTGCTTCTGGATCGGGAAAAAAGATACTTACTTATTCCCCTCCGCTCAGCGTGAAGCATAGGACCTCAACAGTTTTCCCCCACTTGTCCCGGTCTCTGGCTGTTTCATGTATGTCCACCCAGGATAGTCAGAACTCCTTCAGTTCATCAAGAAGACTGTGTCTCCAGGTCTGTTTAAGACGCCCCTTTTCGTTTTCCTGCTGATTCCACTGAAGTGCATGTCTAGCAACACTTAACTGTGTCTTCCGTAGGACATATCCGTTCCATCGTCATTTTCTTCTCTTAATCTGGGTCATCATGGGTTCTTGTCCTTTTCTTATCCACAGGTCTGTGTACATCAAGTTTATTCTTTAAAGATGGATGTAAATGACTAGACTATTTTTCAAAGTTAATTTATGACAGGGCGACTCATCTGTTCCTAGAACTCAAATTAAAGCTCCCACCCCCACGCTTAACGGCAAGAGTGGACAACCAACTCCATCTTCCACCTGGGAATAAACAATTCATGACACATTGATCAAAACCTTATTAGAGGGAAAAGTTGAAGGACGACGAACAAGTGGGAGAACGGAACATGAAGCAATGAACAAATTACAGCCTGGCAGAGTGCAACATAAAGGCAAGCGACATGGGATGGTGGAGATCTATTGCAGCCAACCTCCAATGCGGAAACGGCATCTAATGATGATGAGGATGTCGGTGACTAGACTAGCATTCTACTTCAAAATATGAGATCTTCTTCTTTAATGTTTATATTTTTGTTCATTAAAAACAGGCTCAGATAAGTTGCTGACATGAAACGTGACAGAGGAAAGTAGAAGTAGCTTTCATCATGGAAGTTACATTCACTGTATCTCGAAACTAACATGATATCACCAACGTTACTGCTACAGCCATCGTCACCATCACCACAACCACCACCACCATCACCATCATTATCACCATTCCCACCTCCCCACCACCCCCACAACTACCATCATCATCATCATTCTCGTCATCGCCAGCATCATCATTATCATCCTCACCATCATCCTCATCATCCTATCACTATTACCAACACTAACATCATCTGCACCCTCGCCATGTTCTTTTGTTTTCTAATCCTCCTCCCCCGGAATTATGGGATTATTTCGTCCTTTTTCCTGTTTTGCGTGGGGATTGGGGGAAGAGTACCTGGCTTTCGTTAAGACTCAGGAACCCCCAACAACTCTAGGCGTGTAGTGCTATGCTTAGTTTTGCGGAGATTCCTACACAGTTAGAGTCTATTGGTGACCACTGCTGTACTCCCTCTTCTCTAGCTCAGAAGTAACTCTATAAACATCACTTATTAACCACGCCTGTCAATCTGCACGTGATTATAGTCCTAAGGCTACTTTCGTGATTGCTCTAAAACATTCACCAGTTGACCACTCTATGTGACCGGCATGTGATTTTTGCCAGTGGAGGTGCTGAGCGATCACCTGTACGGACAGCCAAATTTTGTTCGCTCAAACGATCAATTTTGGCTGTTTATTTTGACCTTTTGATCTAGGTCAGGGAGCGTTGGCAATTCTGGACGTCATCCTGCCCGTGCAGGACAATCGCGTCCGAAAAGCATCGGCCTTCGCAAATATTTGGGTATGTGCAACCAGACAAATCTTTACATTATCGGAATTACTTTTCTAGTCACGGTGAGTTAGTTCCAGAATAGGAACATTCTCAGGCGTTTCGGGACGCGTGTCGGCATTTGGCAATTTACAATATCTACTCTGCATTTTCCTGACCCGGAAACACTGGACTGGGGCTGCAAACTAACAATCCAGAGTTTCCTTTCATTAAGCGCTAGCATCGCAACTTAAGTTTTGTGCTTGCCAACATCACCCACCCCAGTTCATCCGGGGATGTTAGTTTTTTCCAGGCACTAAAATGCAACTTTACATTTTGCACTCGTGCAACAGTACTGTTGCCCGGTTGTCACAGGGAGGACAGTTTCGTTAGACACACGGTTTTGCTTTTGTTTAATTGCTTGTATTACGCAATAAAAGACTTCACATACCTGGGGAGCATTTTTTCAGCAAACGGAAGAATAACTAATGAAATTCAACACAGATGCACCAAAGCAAATCAAATGATAGGACAAATGGCGCCAATTTTAAGATGCAAAGACGTCTCCATGAACACAAAAAGAACAATTTTCAACACAATCTTTCTCCCCACATTATGTTACTAGTGCCAAACCTGAACATGGACAACAAATGATAGAAGAAAACTAGTCACGACAGAGATGAAGTGTCCACGCAGAATGCTGGGTGTAACAAGAAGAGGCCGGTTGAGAAATGAAGACATCAGGAAAAAGTGGGTACAACATCAGTACTAAACTTCATCAAGAAACAACAAATTAAATGGTTCGGCCACGTAAGCTGATTACCAACAGACAGTGCACCTCAAAGAGCAATGCTGCTCCGATACAATGGGTACAAAGCAAAAGGCCAGCCACGCAAAAGATGGACCTCAGAGATAACAGAGGCGACGAAAGAGACTATATACGAAGCGCATACTAGGGCCCGTTTTAGAAATCTCTTCTTGACCTGACGCCGTGAGGCAAACAGGATTCGAGAAAGAAAGAAAAGCAATACATTCTTCATACTAATTATCCTTGGAGTTTTAACGTAGAGTCTCATTATGAAGTATGTCCTTTGCAGAACGTCGATCTTATTACAGTCTTCTTGAAAGTGATGAGAGCAAATTCTCTAGAAAATTCTCCTGTCTACTACAAAGCCATTTTCAATGCTTCTTTAATGTGTTTCTTGATTGATTGAACTATCATCACTGTACTTCGGTGAATAATTCTCACACAGCAAGATATCAGTAGCAGTGCACGAATTCCCTATCACATCAGGTAATTTTGAAAGATAAAAACACATTTGCACATACATAAAAAAAAAAATTTTTGTCAGGGCAGCGGCTTTGCAGTACACTTTTACCGATTTTCAACTTCCAAGGTTTGTTTATACGAGCTTAACTTGAAAACGGGATCTACTTTTTATCGTCCATCTCTGATATAACTAGAAATTCGATTGCACCTACAATATGATGAATGTTGTCTTGAAAAATATCTAAATTGCTCCACGCGGTTAAACGAACCTTTAAAACGAGAGACGAGCGACCCTTTCGAACCATGAAAAAAATGAAAATCGTGTCATATCCTAAAGGACGTAGCCATCAACCACAGTAAACGAGTCGTTGATTTTCTAGGCACCACTTATACGTTCAGTATGTTGCCATTGCTTTCTGAACGGTGAGGTCTATTTTTACCTTTTGTAAAAATCACATGGAAACGAATTTACTTCCAAACTTGCCCACCGTAAGGTTTGAACCAGCTACGCTTTGATTCGTGATCGAGTTCACTACCGCTTGAGCTACAGACACTCACAATATACATACAAAAACAACACGTTACCGTCTGTAATATCGCTGTTTAGACGGTGTAGGACATAAAGGGGCATGTGTATGTCGAATTTAACCAATTGGTTAATTCAAATTCCTTTTGTCTTCGATCTCCATCATTCATGAAACCAGTTGTCTGACTGACCTCACTCTCATCTCTCGACGCAACAAATATATCTCTTACTTCCATTTCCGTAAAGCAATAATTTTCATAGGAATGATAAACCCTGAACCTGGAGGACCTGGGTTGTCTCATTTTGTCTGCCCTTTATCCTAACCTGTCTGACATGGGTAACCTTCTGTCTACAAAGATCAGAATACTAAGAGCATGCATATTCCCAGTGGCAACGTATGGGTATGAAGCATGGGCATTTAATAAGGCAGTGAAAAAACATATATATGCTTTCGAATGTAAGTGTTATAGAAGAGTCCTCCGTATATCTTGGACAGAGAAGTGAACAAATAGATCTATCCAGAAAGAACTCAAAATCAAAGAAAACTGGCTGATGCTACAAATAAGAGAGAGAAAATTAAGATATTTTGGACATATAAAAGACATGAAGGGCTGGAGAAGACCATCATGGAAGGAGGCATACCAGCAAAGATAAGAAGAGGAAGACCACGGAGAAGATGGATCCAGAATGTAACTGAAAGTTTGGACATGACGGCTGCAGAGGCAGGACATCTGGCCTATGAGAGAGAGAAATTCCGGAGAACTATCGGGGTGGCAAAGTTCTGCTCAGGACAAGTTATTTGATAATGATGATGTCTGACATGGGTGTCCCTAGTAAAAGTAAAGATGATCACATGCTAGCGTTCTGGAGAAAAAGAGAAGTATATGCAAGAAGATATTTTCTGTAGCTGAATGGTTATACTTACGTCTTACTTCATCGACAGAACATTTTAGCTCTTACAGGCTTGGTTGTCTGTAACACATAAGCAGCATACAGTTAATGACTGCTCAGATAATAGCCGTCTTGCGCAAGCGATGATGACAACAGTCTCAGACTTGTCCTGCTGCACCTCTCTGGTGTGTGCGGAGATGACTGTAGAGTCCAATCCTAGAACAAAATCCCCTATCACAGGTGGGGCATACGTGATCAAGGTTAGACATGTCCGTGTTGTGTGCTCTGTCTTTTCGCGCAACTCGTTTTCTTTGTGCCTCAACCACACGATGATTCTCAGCTATGCGGATTCCTTTTGTGTTGTTACAGGTGTTGCCACATTTGGCGATCTTGCGCAAGGGATTCCCAGCATGTGGTGTCTATATCGAAGCATTTTAGAGACACTTTAAGAGTGTCTTTGAAGCGGCTTTTTTCCACCAACAGAATTTCTGCCCTCTTCAAGTTCACCAAACATCAACTGTTTGGGGATGCGTTTATCAGGCATCCGAGCAACGTGACCGGCCCATATGCTCAGATATTGCTAACAGAAAGACAGTCACTGTGATTCACTGTATTCATAGTGGCAACGGGGTCACGAATAGCGAAGTTGATAACCTTCTTTGTTAGTATCCACCTGTCGTGAAAAGTCCGGGGTTTGAACCCAGCTTGGACACAAAGTTATCGGCTTGCACACGGTACGTTGTTTGTCTACAAGAAAATCGGATACTTTACTTGGAAATCTAAACTACACGTACATCTGAAGCCGAAGTAAGGCTGAATGGTGAGGGCACTGCTGATAAGGAAAGCAAGCATTAACGCGAAAATTAGAAGCGGTATATTAGGTAACATGACTATGCCTGAATTCATGGCAGGGGAACGTAACAGCAAATAGAGGCAACTCTGGACTCTGGATGTCTGAACTTGAACAACTGATTGCAGAAAAAAAAATTAAACACATTTCATCCACCATCATAAGTCTAAAAGTCCTTGCGTCAGATTCCAAGTGTCAACACCCTGTTACAGAAAGCTCAAGTGAGATGGGCCGGTCACGTTGCTCGGATGTCTGATAAACGCATCCCAAAATAATCGATTTACGGCGAGCTTGAAGAGGGCAGATGTTCAGCTCATGGACACCCAAAAAAAAACAACCACACGCTTTAAAGACACTCTTCTTGTGTCTATGACATGCTTCGATATAGACACAAAGAGCTGGAATCCCTGAGCGCAAGATCGCCAAATGTGGCGCTGTAACACCACAAGAGGAACTCGCATAGCTGAGAATCGTCGTGTCTTTGAAGCACAGAGAAAACGAGCTGCGCGAAAAGACAGAACACACAACACCCACATGTTTAATCTTGATCATGTATGCCCCACCCGTGGTAGGGGATTGTGTTAATCGTGTAGGAATTGTGTAGGAATAGACTCTACAGTCACCTCTACACACACCAGAGAGGTGCAGCAGCACACGTCTGAGACTGTTGTCATCATGGTTTGCGATGGACGGTTTTTATTAGAAGTCTATACCGACTTATGTCACGTAAAATTCACGAGTTATCAGTTATATGAGGACTATCATTATAGCACTCCGAACATGTCCATAGGTGCTCCGATCTCCGCCTCAGCAAATCCAGCAGCAAATCAGCAAATTCACGAGTATAACACAACAACAAATCACACAAAAACAACGAATCAATCAATATTTTCATTTGAATACATGATCTTTGATTCTCTCTATCTCTCTCTCGATCCCCACCTAGACCGATGAACCAAATTTTCTCATAAATTCTGCTGTTGTTTTTAGACTCCGTCCCTCCGTACAGCTTCTCTCGAAGCTATGTGTTATCGGGCCAGGTTTTCTTTTCTCAGGCCTGCTAACAACTGGCAGTCTTGCAGTATGTACTCTGCCGTCATGTCCGCATTTTCACAGTGGCACAGGCTAGTTGTGCCAATTTTAAATATGTTGAACATTTGGGCCCGAAGTCTGTTATGTCCGGTACAGAGGTGGAATGTAACAACTTGTTCGCTACGGAATAGAACATAGTACCCATCTCTGATGCTGTGTTGTAGGTGGTCTTTCAACCACTTTTCTTTGTATTGCCAACCGATGGTTGTTTTGGCCTCCTCGTAGCTGATCTCGTGATCGGTCTGCGGCATTCGCCCTCCTGCTTTCACTAGCCTGTCTGCTTCTTCGTTTCCGCTTATATTGCAGTGTGATGGTATCCACTGAATGACTGCGCGTCTAGGTGAATTTACTAGTACACCCAGGATCTTTGATTCAGTTTGACCCGGTATCTGAAATCTAGAGCAAAACAAATTAAGATAACGTTTTGTGCTATTTTTTATTCAGTTCTAGATTTTGATTTGTAGTGTAAAATTCAATTTCTGTTGACTAAAAATAGACAAGTTCAACACGATTTTTTGGATCTAATTAAAATATTTGATTAAGTCACGAAGTTTGATGACTTTTGACCAAGAAATGTTACTATAACCTAGTTGCTTATAAGTAGATGACAGAGACATTTGTCAAACATTTAGTGACTTTTCTTGTACAGGTAAAATGTCTTCTTAGTCTCGTCATGTCTTTCTTTGTTAAATAAACATAGATCAACAAAACAGAAGGAAGACTATTTTGTCTTTTTTTCTGCACACTCTCACACGACAGAGAGTGAGAGAGAGAGAGAGAGAGAGAGAGAACATTCTGATAGTTTAACTTCATGACATGTACACATGTCAACATCCCATTGATTACTTTATTGGTAGAACTATCATCATTACATCGTCCGGGCTTTCTTTTCACATCCACTGTCTATCGAAGATTTGTCCTAGGTAATACCACAAGAAATTTATCATTGAATAATTTTGTTTCTAAATTCTAGGCAAACAATAGGCAGCGAGAAGAACTTGAATCTTTGAATTATTTTCTATTTTAGACCATTGAATCTTTGAGTTGTTTTCTAGACACATTGCAGGCAGCGAAGAGAACTTGAATCTTTGAATTGTTTTCTATTTTAGTAAGTAAGTAAAGGAACCCTTTCATACCTCATGGTATATAGGTCAATACAGTGTTAGGCCTGTATTTTTCATTGACCGTCGGCACACGATGGATGATGTGGTCAGCATCACGCCGGCCGCCTTTACTTCCCAGAGCATGTCTGGTACCCAGTTGAGGCTGGGTCGACCTGTGAGCCGTCGTGGTCGGGAAGCTGACCACGCACATTGCGGGAGCTGAACCCAGACCACCAGCCTTGCGAAGCGAGTTCACTAACAACTACGCTACAGCGGCTCACGTTTTCTATTTTAGTCAAGTTAAATGAAGCCAAGAGAACTTGAATCTTTGAATTGTTTTGTATTCTAGACAAATTGCAAGCAGTAAAGAAAGCTGGAATCTTTGAGCAATGGCACAATTAACGTGTGCTGTTCTAGTTGCTGTTGTTCTAAGTACTGTTATTACAGCCCCAGTTGATGAAGTCAAAGTAAGTTGAAATAGTTTAGTTATTTTATTGTCAGTAACACTGGTAGCATTAGGGATATATATATATATATATATATATATATATATATATATATATATATATAGATAGATAGATAGATAGATAGATAGATAGATGAGAGACCGTTAGCGGAGAGAGAGAGAGAGAGAGAACATCTAGTTTAGTCATTGTGTTGTTAGTAACACTGGTAGCTTCAGTGAGAGATAGAGAGAGATAGAGAGATGGGGTATCTAGTTCAGTATTCACATCACTGGTAGCTTTAGATAGAAATAGAATGAGGGAGTATAAAGAGTAACGATGATGCTGTGAAAGTAAGCTTTAAGATAAAAAAAACGGTTCATTGTCTACTAGCAGCCAAACTATGTTCTCAGCAGGCTTCACCATTCTAGCGACCATTTTGATTGTATTTAGGACGATTCACTAGAAAATAAACGAGGTACAAGTCAGTATAGCTCATGATGACCCAGGTCAGGAGGAGACAATGACTATAGTTCGGGAATACTCTGTGGAAGACACAATCGCGTGTTACTAGGCAGGCACTTAAGTAGAACCTGCAGGGAACACGAAAAGGGGACACCCTAAACATACCTGGAGACGGAGTCTTTTTGAAGAACTGAAGAATGTTGGACTATCCTGGTAGGTTATTAATAAAATGGTCAAAGGCCGTTAATGGGGAGGAAATCAGTTGAGGGTGTATGCTTCACGAGGAGGGGAGAGGACTAATTAAGTCAGTATGTTGCACTGTCACTGATGGAGGGAGATGAAGCTTTTTTGAGGAACAAATGCTGGACTATCCTGGGAGGCCATTAAGAAATTGTCAGATACCAGGAATGGGGATTGTTGAGACCCTATGCTTCACGAGGAGCGTAGAGGAATGAGTAAGTCAGTATGTAGCACTAGCACTGACGCGACGAACCTATACGTATTTCTGATTATTTCTTGAGCAGATTGAATATTTATAGTTTAAAGCTGCAATTACACACAAACCATCACTTTTGTTTTCCATCCCTCATTCCTTTATCGTCTTTATTCAAAGTAGCTGTCAACATTTTTCTGGAGGAATTCTTACATTTATCTTTCATCCTTTTACCACGTTGCTCTTGTTGATCTACTGTTGATGGAGACGTAAAATTGATGTTGATCTACTGTTGGATGAAGACATAAAATTGACGTTGTCTTGTTGATCTACTGTTGGATGAAGACGCTAAAATTGATGTTGTTCTTGTTGATCTACTGTTGGATGAAGACGCTAAAATTGATGTTGTTCTTGTTGATCTACTGTTGGATGAAGATGCTAAAATGATTGCCTATTGTTGTTCTTGCTTGATCTTGCTGATCTACTGGAAAGATGCTAAAATTGATGTTGATCTTGTTGATCTACTGTTGGATGAAGATGCTAAAATTGATGTTGCTCTTGTTGATCTACTGTTGGATGAAGACACTAAAATTGATGTTGCTCTTGTTGATCTACTGTTGATGAAGACCTAAAATTGACGTTGCTCTTGTTGATCTACTGTTGGATGAGGATGCTAAAATTGACTTTGATCTTGTTGAACTACTGTTGGATGAGGACGCTAAAATTGACGTTGAATCAATCCAGTGATTTAAGGAGTTTGGAATTACACGCTGTGCAAGTAGAGCTGGATGCTCGAGGGCAAAGAGAGTGAGTGAGAGAGAGAGAGAGAGAGAGAGAGAGAAGTATGTTTAACCAGCGAGCCACAGGAACCATCAGTATGTATACCCTACGACATCTGTTGGGGAAGGATTAGCCCTATAGGTCTGCCCGGGATGCTGTGACGTCAGTTCAATAACCAATGACCAATAACGTTGTTCTTAATTGTCATTTATCATCCATCCTTCCATGACGTCACTTTCTATTACGTCATTTATCCTACATTCTTCCACAAAATTTATCTCAGCTGTTATTTATTCCTCCCACTTCCAAGTCATTGTAATTTGTTGATCTTATTTTCAGATAACTGTTGTCGATTTAGGTAAGAAATGTTGTTGTCGAAGTAGGTAAGAACTGTTGTTGTCGAAGTAGAAAAGAAATGTTGTTGTCGAAGTAGGTAAGAACTGTTGTTGTCGAGGTTTGGTAAGAAATTTGTTATAAGATAACATTTGTTGATGTTGGTAAGATTCTTGTCTTCAGTAGATGTTGTGGAAGTGATTAACATTCTTTTTCTTTTTAAAATGCCGATGTAGGTGAGATCCTTGTTTTCAGATAACCGTTGTCGAAGTATGTAAGATATTTGTTATCAGATAACCGTTGTCGAAGTAAGATATTTGTAATCAGATAACTGTTGTCGAATTTAGATACGATATTTGACTTTAGGTAACTATTTTCGTTTCTTTTACTAAGATGAGTATATCAGTCTGGTCCATTCATTACCTCTGCATCCAACACCCTCCAATGAACCTATCAGTTCGATCGTTATTGTGACACTCGCAAGTCTGGGCGCAAAACGATAAGGTGATTCCACTAATCCAGTCCTTGTCGCGCCTAAGTGTACATAACACAGACACAAACAATTTCCACTCAATTCTATCCTGTTTCTTTCACTCTAACTTAAACTTTGTAGATGTTCATCCCGTTCTTCATCTTTGAAGTTATTCCATCCAGCTCTCACTATGACATCTGATCTTCAAAGCAGTTTGATTTTCCTTCTGTTACTGTAGCTGTTTAATTTTTACAAGGTGGAGTCTGTGGTTTCTCTCTTAGATGTATTTCACGAGATACGTTAAGAGAAGTCAATGGTTCTATTCTTCAGTTCTCCGGAGACCACATGTTGGGGTTCCTGTTTATCCCACACCGAATGGTAAATTTGGGAAGTTGATGTCAGGTCACACCTGTAACTCCACTCATTGTCTTCGCAACATTCCCGTTTGCTACTTTCCAAATCGTGTTCATAGAGTCAGTCACTCAGTATGAAAAATTCAAGTATAATCATGACACCAACTAAGTCAATGCTTCTGTAACAGCCCTCATCTTCAGCGTTATCAATAGAGCCTCCACAATTAGTTATAATATAGTTGTATGCTATGTAATAGATGTTAAAATATTGTTATATGACATGCACTTTCTTTTCACAATATTGTTGTATGTTATGTTCAGTTTTGTTACAATATACTACGTAAAATGTTTTTACAATATATATTGGGCAATATATATATATTTTTATTAGAATACATTGGCTAACATTCAGATCCAATTGTAACAGACCAAGAGGACGCGCATGTAAACGAGGGATCAACATAATTTTTTGTAGGCTGCAAACACTACCTTGTACGAGGCGTATATAAAGGTGCAGATATTCTTGGATTCTCCGAAAGGAGTTAATTCTTATTTTTCATGTTTGTTGGCCTACACGCTCTGATATAACCAATAAAAGGTTCGCCTTAGGTTGAAAGGGGCGTGCCTCGGCTTAAAGAGGCTTTAATCCCTACTAAACAAACAAACAAGGAGCCCTTTTCCATAATTCAAGTTATATTTGAGAATACGGTTTTAGGTACGTATTTTTGTGACCGTTGGCACTCGATAGGTCATGTGATCAACACCACGCCAGCCGCCTTTACTTCCCAGATCTTTTCTTGGCACCTACTTGTGGTTGGGTCGACTTGAGAGCCGTTACAGTCGGAAAAATATTCCACGCTTACTAAGGAATTGAACCAAGACCGTGTGATTAAGAAGCGAATTCACTAACAGCAACGCTTGGTTGCTTCTCCGTACACAAAAGTTGCCTCCCAAGTATCTCTTCTTGGCATGATGCTGAAGGACAAAACAGGGATACATAATACATAGATAACTGCTGCAGGTTCTAATATTCTAACAGAGAGAAATTTTATATTGTCGATATATTTATTATACCTCTACGAATGACTGTCATAAACTAACGGTTTTATGTTGCACTATATATTTCTCATATCTCTACGAATGACTGTCATAAACTAACGGTTTTATGTTGCACTATATATTTCTCATATCTCTACGAATGACTGTCAAAACAGGTTTATGTGCAACTATTTATTTCTATGCATGTCAAACGAATTGAACTGCAAGAAAACTCAACGGTTTGATTTATAGCATTTTATGTCATCTCTGTGACTGTCATAAACTAACGGTTTTATGTTACACTATATATTTCTCATATTTCTACGAATGACTGCCATAAACTAACGGTTCTATGTTACACTATATATGTCTCATATCTCTACGAATGACTGTCATAAACTAACGGTTTTATGTTACACTATATATTTCTCATATTTCTACGAATGACTGCCATAAACTAACGGTTCTCATAGAAGCATATCTATTTGTTATTTCATGCATGTCAAAAAAGGATTCGAACCTGTTCAAGAACAACCTTCAGGGTCCGGTTTGACTTTTATAGGCGATATTCAAGTCGATCCTGTAAGTAATACTAATATTAATATCATGAGTATTGTCATCATTTTATTATGCAATTTCCAGCCATATGCTAACTAACCAACCAGCCATCCAACAAGCTAACCAACAAACCAACCATATACTAACTAACCAACCAGCCAGCCAACAAGCTAACCAAAAACCCAAACCATATATATAATTTATAATATTTCTCCCGTAACGTCATACGTTTCTAATCCCAAGAAATTTCTCCATAACGCTCTATCCTGATCAACTCGCCTATGGAATTCAATCAATCAAGTACCATGCCTGCCAGTGTAGACAATCATGTCTCTCCACAACTATCTCTCTTTCGTGCAGGAAATCAGTTCCGACGTTGCTTTTTTGTGGAACCAAGATGTCAGACCATCTAAAATCTTCTCCCTATGTCTTGCACGATCTCTCCCTTCCCTGAATTTTACCTGTTGTCACCAAATGTTCTAAACCATTTTTGCATTATATGCCAGAAGAATCTTGATTGATTCTCATTATTTTGAAATGTTTCTTTGTGTGCAGGCCTGATTTATAAATCATCATTTGTTTTCTTTGCTGTCCATGGAATTTTCAGCATTCTTCTGTAAAACCACATCTCTGGGGCTTCCAGTGATCTTTTTGATTGTTTGTTCATAGTCCATATTTCGCTGCCATACAGAAGTATTGATTCAATATAGCACTGAAGTACTCGTTTTTACAGTGTCATTGGTAGTGAATTCCTGCATAGTGTGTTTTTCATTTTCTATGGAATTGAGTGTGATATTTCTTGGCACTCTCAGTAAAATTCGTTTCGGGGTTTCCCTTGTGTGTCCTTTCTTTCTTGAACCCCTTGTCTCCCACTTCAATGCTTGCTTTGTGATTCTTTGATAATTATTTTCTCAGATTATGCAGAAAATATCTCTTCTTTTCTTTCTTGTAATAGTTGTTACTAGTGGTTGACCAGGCATTTCTCAGATTTCATCGCTTCGCCAGAATTCTTCCCATTTTATGTTCATTATTTTTCACAGACATTTATTTTCATATGTATTCAACTTACTTTCATTATCTTTAATTATTTATCAAATCTCGCTTGTATATGTTAGGATTGATACACCAATGGATTTAAAAATTCGTAATTTAATACATATATGTATATATCTTACTCTATTATGTTTCCAGTGAAACATTTCTACAATTTGTCACTAACATTTTCACTACTAATCTTCAATACATAATTGTTTTGCGCCGAGAGGCTTGCAGGTATGGCTACTGTAAATAGCGGGCGAGCAATGGACCAGGCTGATATTATAAGAGATGTGTACATGATTCAAATAATAGTGGTTAATCTACAACACTAACCAGACTGCAAGAATTGCAAGTCAAGTGCGGTAAGTCAGCTAGACAAGAACACTATGCTGGTAGTGAAAGAAGAATAGTAAAATAGTAAACCAACAAAGAACCGGTGTCATTAGTCGCCACACACTGAGAGACATACTGAGAGGGGAGATCGGATCACTTATGAACTAATTGGTTCGACGTGCAGTGGTGATGATCGAACGACTAAACTTAAAAAATAAAACATAGTTGTATATGAAACATAGTGCTTAAACTGTGCCTAACATTTAGTTAGCTTTCATTGCAGTGTTTATAGTTTGGCGTGTTAGCTCTAAAATATAGAGTTGGGGGGAAATCTAAAAGTCATCACACTTGAAAAGTAAAACCAATTTTAGGTGCAAATGATAAATAATCCCATAATGAGCCTGGAAACCGAATATGTCATAGAAACACTGAGTAAAACATTGACTTGCTCGGATGAGCAAATAATAGACAACAGATATCACGTCTGAGTCCAAGATCAAAACTGATGAAGTTTTCCAAGGCTTATGTAGCTAGTGGGCATTGTGATGTGTGTTTGTTTGTCGTGTAGGGATTCAAGCTTATTTACGCCGAGGCATGCCCTTTCAACCTAAGGACGAGCCTTTATTTGGTTATATCAGAGTGTGTAGGCCAACAAACATGAAATGAAGTTAAGTTTTATTATTGCAAAAGAAACAATTAGGGCGACACACTCTTGGTAACTTTGTCGGAGTTAAACACAATCCAAAAAACAAAAACTGTCGTTATCAGTTATCAGTTATATGAGGACTATCATCATAGCACTACGAACATGTCCATAGGTGCTCCGATCTCCGCCTCAACAAATCCAGCAGCGTCCAGCGACCCAACACGCATCCATATCCGTTGGTAACGCTGAACACTGCGTCCTGTATGAAGGATTCTGGCGCTAGTGCACAATCTCATAGCATGACCAGAAGTCCTCACGTTGCTGATTCACCTCACCATACAGCTTGTCAGCATGAACAATTTAGCTGAGAGTCATACGTTGTCAGCACTGAACACTTGTCTTGATTAGCATACAGCTTGTCAGCACGTGAACAACTTACATAGCATACAGGAAGTGTTTAGTCATACAGCTTGTCAGCACGTGAACAACTTTAAGCTTGATGTACAGCTTGTCAGCACTGAACAACTTTAAGCTTGGATGTAGTCATACAGCTTGTCAGCACGTGAACAACTTTAAGCTTGGATGTAGTCATATATTGATGTAGCATATTACATTATTATTGTAACAGTGCGAAATTTTACCGCCATCTTGCCGGCACCGGATAGGTCGTTGCTGTCTGTAATACCGCTCTTTTAGGGCGGTGTAGGACAGGGTGGACATGAGACTGTGCAATGTAGTGGCCGCATGGCTAGTGCAATCGCTGCGAAACTGTTTAGGTTAGGATTTTTTGCTGTATGCCAAATAAACAAATGAAAAAAACTCCTTGGCCATACCGGGGATTGAACCCCGCTCTCCAGTTTGGGAACCCGCGCTCTAATTCATTGGACCAGACGATCCATAGTCGGAGTAGCACTTGGGAAGTTGCACTTTTGTAAAATACAGAGGAAGGACGGGAGATTGGAAGAAGGGACATGTGTAGAGGACATATGAGGCCATGTCGTGTTATGATACAGAGAGGCAGCCGCATCAGGCGGAACTGTAAAGGGGGGGAACTGTAAGGGGCGACATAAGCATCGAAATCAAAATCACAATTGAAGGTTATTTTAAAGAATAAAAATATTTAAGGGGCGGCATTTCGAAGACTTGCACCATACTGAGAAAATATACCGTACATACCACTAACGACTGAATAAGTTAACACGGAGGAAGTGATCGATAGATTAGGAGATACACGGTGGGTGCAGACCAGATATATATATTTTAATTACTTGTTAATGATTTTGATATTGAAGTCCTTTTATCGTGCTGATTGTTCTTGTTTACTATTGTCATGGCAACCAACAGCATCGCAACGCTGTGCTAAATAACAGACGATGGGCCAATGGACTAATCTATTACGTCATCAACAGCACTTTTTGTGAGTATTCGCATTTTTAATATAATAATAAACGTGTTTATTGAGCAATCTTCATATCAACACTGTACTACCAGCGCCAAACATGGACACTGAGAAAATAACAAGAAAGGAAAATTAGTAACATGTTAAATGAGGTGCTTGAGGAAAGCAGTAAATAAACACCTCGGAACAACGCCTATTGTTAGATTCATTGAAAAATAGAGACTCAAATGGTTTGGCCACTTGGTGAGAATGAATCTGAATACACCAGTTGCAAGAGCGTACAACCTGAAAATTGAATCCCCAAGAGGAAGGGACAGACCAAGAAAAAGATGGGTTTATGGAGTTATAGACATCTTAAAACTCTACAATACCACAGCATATTAAGCGACCGAGCGTGCATTATCTCGTAAACCGATCATCAGTTAAACCTGCGACGCCTAACGGCAAAAAAGCAGAGAAGGACAAAAGAAAGAATGAATGTGTATTATGAGTTTAACATAGAGGATTGTGTGATAAACAGTTATTATGATGGTCTCTGTAGTGTAGAGGTTAGGTGCTCGCCTCGCGTTCCAGAGGTACTCGGTTCCTCGTGAAGCCATCTGGATGTTTTCCCATAGATCTCTGACCTCAGTGTAGGTGATATCGAGTTTCTAGTCCTATCGAGACGGATGATCAAACATAGGTTCCGTGTTCATGTTGAACACATAAAAGAAACCTAGGCACTTCAAAATCGAGAAGAGCAGGCTGAAAAGTCGCTGCCCGGGCAAAATTCATTATAAAGATTAAAAATATATAAAATATTTCCCCATCTTCTAAATTACATCAGGGACCCTTGCCTGTGCTACATAGTTCGTGCACTGCCGCTGAGACCTACCTGTGTAAGAAAGAGATCGGAGCACACATGGTTACTCAACGAAGTGCAATGACGATTGTCCTATCAATCAATCAATCAATCAAACAGTGATTGTATGATAAACAGTTGATTGATTGATAGGACCATCATCATTGTACTTAGGTGAGTAACCATGTGCGCTCCAATCCCGTTCGTATACAGAGAGATCACAGCTGCACTGCACGAAATCCGTAGCACCGGCGAGTGTACTCGATGTAATTTTGAAGATGGTAAAGATGTTTTGTATAAGTCTTATTTTAAATCTTTTCTAATGAATTTAGTCCAGGCAGCGGCTTTCCAGCCCGCTCTCTCGATTTTGAACTGTCAACGGTTTTTTTACGTGCTTTAATTGAAAACATGACCTTCGTTTTGTCGTTCGTCTCCGATATGACTAGGTACTCGATCTCACATACTCTGAGCTCAGGGATCTCAGGAAAAATATCACGATTGTTCAACGAGGAAGCGAACCGAGTTCATTTGGTACGAGAGGCGAGCAGCTAACCTCCACGCCACAGAGACCCAACGTGATAAACCAGTGATTGTGTGATAAACTAGTGATTGTGTGATAAACAATGATTGTGTGATAAACCAGTGATTGTGTGATAAACTAGTGATTGTGTGATAAACTAGTGATGTGGATAAACTAGGATTGTGTGATAAACCAGTGATTGTGTGATAACTAGTGATTGTGATAAACAATGATGTGGATAAACCAGTGGTTGTGTGACAACCAGTGATTTGTGATAAACTAGTGATTGTGTGATAAACTAGTGATTGTGTGATAAACTAGTGATTGTGTGATAAACTAGTGATTGTGTGATAAACTAGTGATTGTGTGATAAACTAGTGATTGTGTGATAAACTAGTGATTGTGTGATAAACCAGTGATTGTGTGATAAACCAGTGATTGTGTGATAAACTATTGATTGTGTGATAAACTAGTGATTGTGTGATAAACTAGTGATTGTGTGATAAACCAGTGATTGTGTGATAAACTAGTGATTGTGTGATAAACAATGATTGTGATACCATGTTATTTAAAACCAGTGATTGTGTGATAAACTAGTGATTGTGTGATAAACTAGTGATTGTGTGATAAACTAGTGATTGTGTGATAAACCAGTGATTGTGTGATAAACTAGTGATTGTGTGATAAACTAGTGATTGTGTGATAAACCAGTGATTGTGTGATAAACCAGTGATTGTGTGATAAACTAGTGATTGTGTGATAAACTAGTGATTGTGTGATAAACTAGTGATTGTGTGATAAACCAGTGATTGTGTGATAAACCAGTGATTGTGTGATAAACTATTGATTGTGTGATAAACTAGTGATTGTGTGATAAACTAGTGATTGTGTGATAAACCAGTGATTGTGTGATAAACTAGTGATTGTGTGATAAACAATGATTGTGTGATAAACCAGTGGTTGTGTGACAAACCAGTGATTGTGTGATAAACTAGTGATTGTGTGATAAACTAGTGATTGTGTGATAAACTAGTGATTGTGTGATAAACCAGTGATTGTGTGATAAACTAGTGATTGTGTGATAAACTAGTGATTGTGTGATAAACCAGTGATTGTGTGATAAACCAGTGATTGTGTGATAAACTAGTGATTGTGTGATAAACCAGTGATTGTGTGATAAACTAGTGATTGTGTGATAAACCAGTGATTATGTGATAAACTAGTGATTGTGTGATAAACCAGTGATTGTGTGATAAACTAGTGATTGTGTGATAAACCAGTGATTGTGTGATAAACCAGTGATTGTGTGATAAAATAGTGATTGTGTGATAAACCAATGATTGTGTGATAAACAATGATTGTGTGATAAACAGTTATTGTGTGATAAACCAGTGATTGTGTGATAAACAATGATTGTGTGATAAACTAGTGATTGTGTGTTAGGGTGTATCAATGGCGAGGTGGTTAAAACGTTTGCATACCGTACTGAAGGTTGGGGGTTCGAATCAGGACCGAGTCACATGTGCAATTTGTTCATGAGATCCCTATAATTGTTGTAGGAGCTACGGAGTTCTTGCGTTGTTCAACACTCTCCGCAGATGGCGTGCGATCTCTACCGATAGGGACGGGGACATATGGGGAAACCCGCTGCAGTGGAGGCAATCCTTCGCATATGGACCCTTTTTCAGTGATTGTGAGATAAACATATAATTGTATGTTAAGATGGTTAGGTCCAGTGGCGGCTCGTCATTAGGGGCCAGTGGGGCCGGACCCCACCAAAAATAATGTGTATTTATTATTTTATAAATTAAATATAACTAACCTAAAACCATGATTTTTTCGAAAATTGTGTCTGGCCCCACCAACAAAAATAAGCACGATGCGCCACTGGTTAGGTCAATGTCTAAAGCTTGACTGTATTGTTGTAATATTGAACTGTCATGTCCCTAGCCTCCGATATTCAAACCCATCATCACGTCCATGCATGAGATAGAACATGACGTCAATGCGCCTACCGGTTCGGCCTGCATTAAATTTGTACCAAGGACCACGCAGATCAACTACATCGACGTCAATCCTGGAACTGGGTATTGTATAACAGCTGTATCTCAAATTTGTGAATACTTCACATTTGTGTATCATCACAATAGCTTGTTAGCTAGTTCTCGTAGTTAGCTAGTTAGCTTGTTAGTTATTTAATTAGTTAGCAAATTAACTAGCTAGTTACCTAGTTTGTTTAGTAACGAGTTAGTCAGTTTTCTAGTTAACTATTTAACTAGTCAGCTAGCTAGTTAGCAAATCAGTTGACTAGTTTGTTAATTAACTAGTTTAGTTAGTTAGACAGCTAACGTTCGTTTGTTAACTCGTTAGTTATTTACTTACTTAGTTAATTAACAGAGCCAATGTCACAGAAAACCGGAAATACTCAATATGTATTCAGTCTCTTTCATTAATGCTGATAGTTCCAATAACTTGCCTTATTGGTTCTCGCAGGGGTTATTTCCGACTAATACGATACTTGATGTCTAAATCACGTCCCCGTTTTTGTTCACGTCATCATTATGAAGAAGGATATGCTGTAGAGACCTCAGTATATTTTCCCAATTCAGATCAAATTTGTCAACTTAACTGATTCAGTACCAGGTTTTTTCACCTCTGGACGGAATTATTTTTTTAGCTTCAAAATATTGCACACATACTTTAGTTAAATTAAAATATTGTTTCTAAATATGATTTAAAGTTGAACTTATTATATATCAAATTAAAGATAAATGATTGTACTTTCATAAAATATTTATTGTATGCGAAAATATAATGTTGTGTTGACTGTGCATGACAAATATTAGCATGTAATAAAAAATTAATTGAAATTGTGAGAACAAAAATCCAACTTACCAAGGGCCTTGAGGAACAATATGGTGAATAAATCAGTGTAACTGCTCTCTTTATATAAGTAATCCATTTATGAATACACAAAAATTAAGAAAATATTGACGGAATATATGGTTTACTAACTGTTCGCAAATTAGCAACACGACCATCTGGAACCTGACTGGGGCAACGCCCTCTCGCAGCTGGTTGGGAAACACTACTAGTATTATTTAAATTATTAATAATCGACGTATTTAAATCACAAACTTCTGTGTCATCAGAATCAGAAGCTTCACTATCTTCACTATCAGTATCTACATCTTCATGCAACTAATCTCGCGCTTCTGCAGCTGTAAAACGTGCAGAACGAGCTGATAACAAACCATTTCTAGACTCTGAATTGTTAGACATTATTTTTAATCACAGGGTAACTTGAAAACGAAAATTAAACTTGGTTTCACTTCTGATTCTAGTCAAAACCACGATGTTGTGATTTGGTTATCGTTAGTACTTCCTTTCTACTTAGTTTCCGGTTGATATAAAACTACAATCGGAGTGAAAATTAATAAAAACTCAACGCAATAGTAGCCGTCTTTTAAAAGACGCTTGGGACACGCAGATAAGAAATATGTGCACTAGAGTGTTCCACGGGACTGAATCAGTTAAGAGCTATAGAACAACAAACTAACATAATATTGATGACCATTTCAATCAATCAATCAATCAATCAATCGATCGATTGATCAAAGTAACGAAAACAGAATTGCATATGATTCAATACTACAATTTAATTTGTGTAGGCTTCCATCATAGTTTATTTTATTGATAAACTTACAAATAATTCTTCTTCTTCTTCTTCTTCTTCTTCTAATGCAAACACTCTAATATAACAACTTGAATATATTTAACTGATTGCGTACGAGCCATCGCTTTAAAGATCCCCAAGGCTTATCGTAGGGACGTATCGTCGTTTTAAAGATTGGACATATTTTGTTGATAAACTTACACAAAATTGTTATTTTCTTCTAATGCAAACACTGCCATAAAATAACTTGAATATATTTAAGGAAAAATGGGGGTTGTTAGCAGCTTCATAGAGTTTGTCCTAAAATGGTATAAGTGGCCACATCCCTCTGTAGTCATAAGTCTGTCCAGCTTAAGTGGAAGTTCCCGGAAACCATCCCACTGCAGTCCCGTGAAATAAAAAAAATCGTGGCATATCCTTTACAGGACGTAGCCATTAACCACAGTAAACGAGTCGTTGATTTTCTAGGCACCACTTATACGTTCAATAGTTTGCCATTGCTTTATGAACGTCACGTGACCCTTGCATTCCAGTATTATTAGATAAAGATGCATTCCTTTTAGAAACATGCTTATATTTACTTATTCCTCTCCGCTCCTCGTGGAGCATAGGGCCTCAACAGTTGTTTGCCACTCTTCTCAGTCTCTGGCTGTTTTCTTTATGGTCTCCCAGGATAGTCGAGCACTCTTCAGTTCTCCAAGAAGACTTCGTCTCCGGGTCTGTTTAGGCGTTCTCTTTTGTTTTCCTGCGGGTTCCACTCATGTGCTTGTCTAGTAACACTCGATTGTGTTTTCCGTAGGGTATGCCCGACCCATCACCATTTTTTTCCTCTTGACCTGTGTCATCATGGGTTCCTGCCCGGTTCTTATCCACAGGTCTGTGTTTGCAACTCTATCCTACCATCGTAGTCTGAAAATCCGCCGAAGACATCCGCTGACAAAGGTCTGAATCTTATTAGAAACATGCTTATATTGTGTCACAAATTAAGTGTTTGCGCCAGTACACGAAGAAGCTGAACATATTACTTTCCTATGTATAGTCAGTATCAGTCTGGTTTCTTTCCAACTACAGAGAGTGGACACATATTGTCTAGTAAGACACAGACATGTACCGATTGGATGCTGATAAGTTTTTTGTGTCTTCAATGTCTGTTCTGTGCACGATTCTGCATCTAGCAGACTTGGGGTTAGTTAACTCTCTTAGGAAGCGTGAACAGTAAAACTTAGTAGCCTCCTCGCCCGTGTGTTGCCGGGGCGCGCAAAGAGAGCAAGGAATAGTAACACTGTGACCTATAAGGCATGTCGTAAGAGGCAACTGAGGTAGGGGCCTAGGTAAGCTAACCTAGTAAATAAAAAGCATCGCAGAAATCGAATATGCTGGCCTACTTGGAGGAGCATAATAGGCACAACGTACAATCGCTCTTAGGCTCGAATCGCATACAAATCATAAAGAGTGGTTAATAAGTGGTAAATAAGGGGCGCTTGAAGAAGAAGAAGTAGCCTCCTGATTTACCCGTAGAACACACGAGTCAACTTTACCTTTCAATAGACTCGAGGTCAAAGGTTAACTAGGATCTGGCACGTCTACATGGATTGGATCCAATAGGTCAGGTTTGTTTCCCTACTTAGAAAGGCGAACTTGAATAAAAAACATTCTGAAACAGGAAGTGGTTGCCTACGTTCTGTAAACGCCTAACTGACACAATGAACTCACGCTTTAATGTGTACATCACATACAGACCACAAAGCGTAGTTTAACAAGTGGCTAATGTAGAGTAAACAATGTTTCCTTCGACATGAATTACAATTCAAGTGATAAACAGTTTTGTGTTGACACTTTAGCGACGACCTTATGCATTTATGCGGTGCTGGCTGCTTTTTTTGTGGCGGTACGGCTGTTTCAATCTGGAATTAGTTCACACCACAGGAGACAGTTGTTAGAATTTCGTGTTATGTTCGTTGGCATAGGAGCGGAGCAATTATGGGGTGACCCGTTGCAGTAATGTTGGAGCCGTACATATGAACTATAAACGTTGCAGTGAAGTTGAAGCCGTACATATGAACTATAAACGTTGTAGTGAAGTTGAAGCCGTACATATGAACTATAAACGTTGTAGTGAAGTTGAAGCCGTACATATGAACTATAAACGTTGCAGTGAAGTTGAAGCCGTACATATGAACTATAAACGTTGCGTAGTGAAGCTTATGAAGTGGGCCGTACATATGAACTATAAACGTTGTAGTGAAGTTGAAGCCGACATAACTATCGTTTTGAAGACTATAACTATAAACGTTGTAGTGAAGTTGAAGCCGTACATATGAACTATAAACGTTGCAGTGAAGTTGGTGCCGTACATATGAACAAAAAGTTATATAGGTCGCTTGCAGTGGTAGTTGAAGCCGTACATATGAAATATAAACGTTGCAGTGAAGTTGAAGCTGTACATATGAACTAAATACAGAGTAAACGAAGACAAAGAAGATACAATTTTGCAAAGAGAAAACCCCCGTTCATTTATTGTCACATCTGAATGAATGAAAATCGTGGCATATCCTTTAAGGACGTACCCATCAACAACAGTGAACGAGTCGTTGATTTTCTAGGCACCACTTATGAGTTAAGTAGTTTGCCATTCCTTTCTGAACGGTGAGGTCTATTTTGTCTTTTGTAAAAATCCAAGGGGACTAATTTGCTTCCAAACTTGCCCGCTGCTGAGTTTGAACCAGGTACGCTTGGGTTGGGATCGAGCCAACTACCGCTTAAGCTACAGAAATCTCCACAGAGGTAGAGATCGAGCTCCCTTGCCACATCTACTGAATTATACCGTAGCATTTTTTAAATATAAAATCTGACTAGTAGAGGCTGTCTGAGTTGACTTGTTACACCTAACGGTATACAACGCTAACTTATTTATTCCCCAGATGTCATTCCAATGTTGGCATGCTTGATAAAGGCAAACAGGACGTTTCTATAGGGAAAGGCTGCGAATTCAAAGGAATCATCATGCATGAGCTTATTCATGCTATTGGCTTCTGGCACGAGCAAAGTCGTTCTGACAGAAACAACTTTGTTGATATTAACTTGAACAATGTGATAGCTAGTAGGTTGTATGTTAATATTAACTAAAACAATGTGATAGCTAGTAGGTTGTATGTTAATATTAACTAAAACAATGTGATAGCTAGTAGGTTGTATGTTAATATTAACTAGAACATGGTAAATATTGGTAGGTTGGAAGATTGGTCATTGCTTCCGATTCTTCCCCTGGGGTTCTTAAAAAAAATTCTATATTCTTATCTTACAATAAAACTTGAAGCTAATGTGAATGATGTATCAGGTAGTAGCGTGTCCCTTCCGGAACATCACATTAATCACAGCCCACCTGAAAAGTTCTCTGTCTCTTGCAAGTTCTCCTGTCTCTTCTAGCGTCATGTTCAAGTTTCTTTGATGTCCTGCTGCCCCCTTCGTCTTGGTCGCCCGTTGCCACGCATTCCAGAAACCATTCCTCCATTACCCTTCCCTCCAAACTGCTGTGGCGTTTAATGTGGCCAAAATATTTCATCTTCCGGGACATGATATTATTTATGAGCCAATGCTCATGATATGCAGGTCTTGTAGGATGTCTTTGTTTCTTCTCTTCACTGTACAGGATGTTCTAAGAACTTTGAATGATGTATACATATGTTATTTGTGTATACTTGTGTGTATGTATGCTATTATGTATGTATGTATTATGTTTCGTCTCATATATTGATACACAATAAGCTTATAGCAAGTGTTTGTGCAAACACTGTTCTCCAGAACCGTACCTAATTATTCTGTGTCTAGCAAAACGAAGTGTTTGTGAAAACACAGTAAAGCTATTTTTTAAATAGCTGGCTGGTTGCGTTTGTAAGAACGCTCGTATTGTTGGGCTAGGCTAGGCAATGGGTGCCGTAAGAAATAAGGGTAAGTGGTTCGAAACCTGTATTTGGTAATTTGTTTTTTCCGGAGGTTCCTATACTTGTACACTGCCTATTTATTGATAGTACATCAGGGCAAGGATAGAGAACAGCTTGTGGAGGAACTTCAGTCAGAACTCGACCACATAGGTAGATGGTGCGTTGAAGCAGGAGCATTGGTCAACCCCACAAAAGCAGCGGTGACATGGTTCTCTTTAAACAACCACATCGTCAACACTCCAACACCATCTGTGGTTTTGTGTTCAGAGGTGGTGGAGCGGTCTCAGTCTATGAAATACCTGGGGCTGCGTTTTGATCGTAGTCTAGCTTTTACGGAACACATAGCTCATGTGATAATGAAGGCGAGGAAAGGTTTGCTGGCGATGAGGGTAATGGCTGCGGCGGATTGTGAACAGCGCCATCTTTGTCTTTTATACCAGGGTCTGGTCCTTTCTGTGCTTGAGTATGCGCTGGCGATCCTGACTCTCAGTCATAGTCAGATAGAACGACTGGAAAGAATGCAGAACGAGGCGATGCGCATTATACTTGGTTGCACTAAAGACACGTCGTGCAGGGCGATGCGCTATCTCCTTGACTATCCTACTATGGAGTATAGAATACTGATGAGCCGTGCACGAGCATACCTTCGAGTCAATGCTGACACACAACATCCCTTGCACTTGGAAATAAAGAGACAAAAAGGAAATAGGTTAAAAAGAGGACAATCTTGGATGGGTCAGGCCGAGGACTGTATTGAACAGGTGTGTACACTTGAAGATATTGATCCCGGTGAAGAATGGATACCAGTGCCAACAGGAATCGCTACATCCTTTTCTGTATGCATCGAACTTGATAAAGAATGCAGGCAACACAACCCACTTGTCGTGGAGGCAGAGGTTCAGGCATTGATTTCTGAGAACGCATCTGAGCATGATGTAATCATTTATACGGATGGTTCAGTGATTCGACATGTGCGGAGCTCGTGGGCTTTCACTGCTCAGGTCAGAGGTGATGTTGTGAAGGAAGACAGTGGTGGTTTTGCCGTGACTACGAGCAGTCTCACTATGGAAATCATGGCGGTTACCAAAGCGATGATTTGGCTAGAATCACAGACTTTTATCCATGCATGTTTTCTCAGTGACTCAATGAGTATGCTCAGGAAGATTGAAACAGGATGGGCTAGGAGACATTGGATAGAATCGCTGGGGAGGTCTCAGCTGACAAAGATCAGTTTTATTTTGTGCCAGGGCATGCAGGTGTAAGGGGAATGAACGTGCGGATAGGCTTGCAGGTATGGCTGCTGTCCAAAGCGGAGAGTAATGGACCAGGCTGATATTATAAATTCTAAGGAGAGAGAGGCGTGTACATGATTAACTAATGCGGTGAATCCACAAGCACTAACCAGACTGCAAGAACAAGTTAAGTGTGGTGAGCGCGACAAGAACCTATGCTGGCAGACAAAGAAGAATTGAAACCAACAAAGAACCGAGTGGTTGAGTGCATACTAGATGGACATACTGAGGGAGAGATCAGGAGACTTATGGACTAATTTGTTCGACGTGCAGTGATGTGATCCGAGACTAAACTAACTAAACTAAACTATTTATTGATCATATTCTTTGCTTCTATTATTTCCCCTGGAGTTCTTAAAAACCCAACTCTTATTCTCTCTCGTTATATTAACTAAAAACAACGTGTTTCTTGATTGATTGATTGATTGTACCATCATCATTGCACTTCGGTGAGTTACCATAATTCTCGATCTTTCTTACTCAGGAAGATTTCAGCGGTAGTGCACGAACTTGTAGCACCGTGAAGTCCCGATTAATTAAAAAGATAGTGAAGATATTTTATAGGATTTTATTTTTTGGAAAACTTTTTGTCTAATGAATTCTCCAGGGCAGCGATTTCAGCCTCTCTTTACGATTTTTAAGATGTCTCAAAACCGATATTTGTCTAATTCATTATACATTTGCAATTTGCGTGCGCTCGAAGTAACACAAATTACGGAGCGAAATGGTTAATCTTGGCTGTTATGTTATATTGTACTGTTTCACATTTGAAATATAAAACTGTCAAACGTTTTTGTACGCTGAAATTGAACACGTGACCTACGTTTTATCGCACGTCTCCGATAAGACTAGGAACTCGATCTCACCTACACTGAGATCAGGAATTTCTAGAAAATCTTCATTGCTCCACTCCACGAAGAGAGACTGAATATCTTTAAACGGAGTATCGTATGTCAGTACCTTTGGAATGTACCTAAAGAAACTCACAGAAAACTGCAAGACCTTCATAAATGGAAGTTTACTGTAAATAGAGGACTGAGATGGTATGTAAGATTACAAACAGAACTCAGGGAAAGAACTAACAGGTCATGAGAAAGTTAAGAATTGAGCCTGCGATGAGATAAGGACACACATTGAAAGACCGAGGGAGCATTGCAAAACATGCATTGTTTTGAAACCGCAGGAAAAAGAGTAGGAAGGCCTGACAAACCTGGAGAAAAGAGCTGGAGGCTGATATTAAAAAGATAGGTAAAACATGGGAAGAATTGGAAGAGATGACAGGAGAGAGGGAGAGCTGGAAGAAGTTTGTTGAAGACCCGTGCTCCGCTGGGAGTTGAAAGGTGAAGAAGAAGACCTTTAGAATGATAATTTATTGTATGTCACTTTACTATATAACTGAGTTTGTTGTATGTTACTTTACTATATAACTGAGTTTGTTGTATGTCACTTTACTATATAACTGAGTTTGTTGTATGTCACTTTACTATATAACTGAGTTTGATGTATGCCACTTTACTATATAACTGAGTTTGTTGTATGTCACTTTACTATATAACTGAGTTTGATATTAAATATATTTCATCGTTCTTTCTCCATTCTCAGAAGACCGGTTTGATTTTGATTTGCTGTCTACCTCTAGCAGCAACAACCTCAACGTTCCCTATGACTTTGGCTCCATCATGCACTACGAACCGTACGCATTTAGTATAGACAGAAGTATTCCAGTTCTCACTCCTAAAGCAGGTCTTGATCACGGTCTGAAGTTAGGACAGAGATTTGGTCTGTCCAAGTCTGATGTCACTAAAATACAGAGATTATATGGATGTACTGAAGGTAGATGTTTTATGTTATGTATAATATATATGAATGTACTCGGCTCAAATGTGAAATATGTGTTGCTGTTTGGCTCGGAAACGTAACGAATTCTGATCATCATCATCATCATCATCATCATCATCGTCATCATCAAATAGCTTGTTCTGAGTAGAACTTTACCATCTTAACAGTCCTTCGGAATTTCTCTCTCTCATAGGCCAGATGTCCAACCTCTGCAGCCGTCATGTTCAAACCATCAGTTACATCATGAATCCATCTTCTAAGTGATCTTTCTCTTCTCTTCTTTTTCGGGATACCTCCTTCCATGATGGTCTTCTCAGCCCTTCGTGTCTTTTTATATGTCCAAAATATTTCAATTTTCTTATTCTTATTTGTAGCATCAGCCAATTTTCTTTGATTTTGGGTTCTTTCTGGATAGATCTGTTTGTTCTCTTCTTTGTACAAGATATATGAGTTACCAAGTTAAATACAAATAAGATTCATACATTTACCAACATATGTCTTTGGCGGATTCTCAGACTGAGATGGTATGACAGAGTTGCAAACACAGACCTGTGGATAAGAACAGGACAGGAACCCATGATGACCCAGGTTAAGAGGTGAAAATAGCGATGGGTTGAGCATACCCTACGGAAGACAATGTCGAGTGTCACTGAACAAGCACTTGAAAGAACGACAAGGAAAACGAACACTAGATCTGGTATCTAAATAGACTTGGGGATGAAGACTTCTTGAGAATATGAAGTGTGCAGGACTATCCTAACAGACCACAAAGAAAACTGCCAGAGACCGGGAAAAAGTGCGAACAACTGTTGAGGCCCTATGCTCCACGAGAAGTGGATAGGAATAAGTAAGTATGTGATGTACTGAAGGTATGTGGGTTATGCTATAGAGAATGTAGTGATGTACTGAAGGTATGGGGTTATGCTATAGAGATTGTAGTGATGTACTGAAGGTATGTGAGGTAGAGTATAGAGATTGTAGTGATGTACTGAAGTTATGTGAGGTAGGATATAGAGATTGTAATGATATACTGAAGGTATGTGAGGTAGGATATAGAGATTGTAGTGATGTACTGAAGGTATGTGAGGTAGGGTATAGAGATTGTAGTGATGTACTGAAGGTATGTGAGGTATGATATAGAGATTGTAGTGATGTACTCATGGTATGTGCTGTAGATTTCATTTCAACATATTATAATGTTTCATGTAAACGATTTCTTTATTATTAAATTGTTTTTAAAGTTTGGTTTCATAATTTCAACATATATTCCACAGATAACTCTCACGTAACAACGCCCCTACAGACAAGTAAGATTTGTGCTTAAACGTGTTCTTATTGAATTTATTTGAAATGATTCAGTGCAGTCCCTTAGGTACTCACACAGAAGAGAGTCACTAGTAGTCTCTTATATATATGTAGGAGATGTATTGTCATTGCTTTTGTATTTGATAAAACTACAAGTACTTTGTTGTTACGTGTTTCACCATTACTATATAGTTTTATTAAAGTCTTCCCTTATATCGATTTAAATATATATATACTGATTGATCGATTAATTGATAGGTACATCATCAATGCACTTCGGTGAGTAACCATGTGTGCTCCGATTTCTTCCTTAAGGTAGATCTATCCTCACATAATAGAAAAAAAATGCCATTTGCCATTTTTAGTTTATTGCATTTTTAGAAACTACATGCATTTGACTACAACTTCAAATTGTTTTGGAACGTCTAAATGCCTTCGTGTTTTCATTACATGCATGTTTATTGATCACTCTTCACATTTCCTTACATACCATTGTTTACACTTAGTTACTATGTTTCTCACTCCACCCCCTCACATAAAATGCGATTTAATTCTGAAAATTGATTTATAACAAGAACGATGACATATCCACTAAGGAACACTACTCTAATAATGTTAGATTCTCGCAGAAGTTCTCATGAAGACTGAATGAAACTAGTGGACACTTCTGAATGTAAAAATATTTTTTTTTAAACTTTTGAGGCATTGCTTTTGTCATTTGAAATGAACGTTGATTCATTGTTTGGAAGGTAAATTATACTAGCTAGATATTAATATTTAATTAAAAGTAGAATGGGTAACAAACAGAAGTCTGTAAATCAAATAAACGAAGATTCTGTGGCAACAAATATTCAAGGAAAAAACATGAGGTTTCAGTACCTGTTATTGATACAGCTGTAAAACCTTGCCCTTCTGCAGAGTAAGTTTCTCACAAGAACAATATTTATTGAATGAGCAGAATAGTAGACATAATGGGTTTATCCTATTGAATGGATCATCTCTTCAACTTTCTTACTTCTACTATAAGATGTGATGTGTGCAGTCAATATACTGTGTCATGTGAACTGAATCATAAGTCACGAAATGGATTCTCACATAACACTAAGGTGCACAAATTGTAATGAATGGGAGACAAAACTGGCAACTAGTGGAGAAGCAGAGACAAGTGGACACAAAGAAGTGAATTTGAGATGGTGCAGCATCAATAATCAGTTATTTTCAAACTTGAGCTCCCAGTGGATACTATTCTGTAAAGCTGTAAAATCAAGGACACCATTCGAATAAATTGTTCGGCGGTGAAGACATCAAAACAACACAGAAGAAGAAAACACTAGAGCCATCAGAAAGGCTTTCCTAGATACACAGAAGCCAGAGAAGGAGATATGTACACAACAGGTGGTCATTAGTAGCACTCTGATAAGTAAAATAGTGGAAAGTTTTCTTTTCAAGTTTCCCGTCAATTGTATTTTTGTGTTGTTGTCAAACTTTCAAACATGATATCTCAAACATTTTTGGTCTAATTGACTTGCAATTTGGCACATATATTCTTAGATATGCAATGCTTAATGTGAAGTAAAATAATCTCAAACCAATAAAAATAGCTATATTTTCTTAAATTTAAGCAAGTTTGAACAATGGAAATTTTACCACTTTTGGGAGTGGTATATCATTTAAATTCATTTTAAAAAAAAAGTTCTTTATGAAATTCAAATATTTTACTTCACATTAACCAACTGACTGTTGCGAACATGTATGCTAAAAATGAAGGCTTTCAAACAATTGGCTCCTGAGTAATCTTGTTTGAAAAAGTATCTATTTTTAGTAACGGCGGCCATATTGTAATCTAATTTGCATATTAAAGAAAACATTTTTTCATCAGATAATTTTTAAAACCCTATTAAGTGTAACTGTGTGGTTTAAATTAAGCTGGGAACTATATTAACAATTATAGCCTTCCTGAGGATAGATCTACCTTAATAATAATAATTCCTCTCGTACCGTTATAAGTTACATAGTGCATGCAAGTATTATCTCCATACCGCTTTATCCTGGGCGACTCGCTCAATTTCCACCGTGGAACTGAGATCGATATTTCTTACCTCTCTCAGCAAAGTTCATTTCATGGTCTCCTTAGGTCGTCCTCTCTTACTTGAACCCTTTGTATCCCACTTCAATGCCTGCTTTGATATTCTTTGATCATTACTTCTCAAGGTGTGTCCAACATATCTCCATCTTCTCCTTCTTATAACAGTTGTCACTAGTGGTTGACCAGACATGTCTCTGATTTCTTCACTTCTCTTGAATTCGTTCCATTTTATATTCATTATGCTTCGCTGACATCTATTTTCAAATGCATTCAACTTGATTTCTATATCTCTAGTCATTTTCCAACTCTCGTTGGCATATGTTAGGATTGATACAACATTTGAATTGAAAATTCTTAATCTAGTTTTAATGCTATATAACTTGCAGTTCCATATTTTATTTAGACTTTTAAAAGCTGGTGTTGCTTTGACAATTCGTAGCATAATTTCTTTTTTAACATCTCCTGTGCAATAAGGACATGTTTTACTAACATCTTAAACAATGTCGGCACTAGAAGGATATACTTTTGTTCTTACTTGCCAGATCTTCTCACTGCATGCAATTTTGAGAGCGGTCTGTGTTCTCTTCAAAATGATGGAACAGCTGACTTTCAGTGGGTACACAAAAGTGGTGCCAGCAGTGCTGGGCCCAAAACTGGAAACACATATGGTGCAGGTAATGTAGTTAATTTTTTTTAGTTAATTGGTTAGTTAGCTAGTTAATTATTTAGTTAATTAGCGATGTATATAATTTTTTATGACTAATGTGGAGGTGTTGAATGAGGCCAAGACACAGAGAAAGCTCATTATCAATAAAAGAAAGAGGCAGTCATCGTTTTTCGGGCATGTGATGAGAAAGGAGGTTTAGAACACATTGTAGAAGCTTGAGGGGACGCGAGACAGAGGAAAACAGAGAGAGAAGACTTTGGACAGCCTGACTTCATGGTACGGAAGAACGTCAACATCTGAGTTGATAGAAAACACCAGACACAGAGATTTGTGAAAATCAATGATCGCATACGCCAGACGGCATCTGATGATGGTGATCTAATTTAGCTAGTCAGCAAGCTAGTTAACTAGTTAGTCAGCAAGTAATAAGTCTCATTAGCCCTTTAGCTGCTAAGGACGTATATATACGTTTTCCCATTCACTTCTAAAGACGCATTAACACGTCTGTTATTATCTCTCCTCTGTGGGCTAAAGACGTGTTAACACGTTATACATTGCTACTGTCACTGCTATAGGTGTACATTCACGTTTGTGACCTAGAAACAAAAGCAGCTATTTTTAGCGCTCCCTTCAGAAAGTATGTAGCAGCGAAAGGGTTAAGCTTTATAAAAAGTGTTTTTAGCCGCCTCTGTTATATCTGATGTCCACCTTTTGCGCAGACGGTTTTTGGCTTTGTATCCATTGTATCGGAGTAACATTGCTCTTTTATGCGCACTCACTGTCTGTTGGTAATCTGCTTATATGACCCAACCATTTTTAAAATTTTGATGAAGCTCAGTACTGAATTGTACCAACGTTTTTTCTGAAGTCTTTATTTCTCAACCGGTCTCTTCTTGTTACTCCCAGCATTCTGCGTAGACATTACATCTCTGTCGTGACTAATTTTCTTATATCATTTGATGCCAGTGTCCAGGTTTGGCACTGATAGCATAATCATCATCAAGGTGCGTATCCTTTATGGGACGTTGCTCTATTTGCAGCGCATCTAAATTCACTCTGTCTCTTGCCAGTTCACCCACTTCATCGATGGTCATATTCATTCTGCATCAAGTTCTTGGCAAAATACAACCAGTAGTTTGCCATTGCTTTCTGATTGGTTCTTGCCACTTAACTATAATAATCTCTGATGTTTCGCTGAACCCGATACCAGGCTGTTCCAGCTTCCGCCTTCGCAGCCGTTGTTGACATTGCCATTCTTCCGCCTTTTCTGCCGGCAGCCTTGTGTACTGTAGAAAGGAGACTTCCTTCGAGTTTTGCTCTACGTAGTTTCGCCGGCTAGTCGAAGTCGTTGCCCGGAAGGTGGGGGGTGTGGCGCTGCTGATAGAATAATATTGTGAGAAATATTGTATTGAACAATGCTCTTTTAGTTTTCGTGGTAACATATTTGCATTTCAAATATTTGTTGGCATTTGTCCTATGATTTGATTTGTTTTATTGCATCTATGTTGGAATACGTTAGTTATTCTTCCACTTGCTGAAAAAATGCTCCATAAGTATGTAACGTCTTTTACTTGTTTTAATAGGCGTTTGTCGATGGAGATATTGGTAGTGTTTTCCTCTCTAGCGAATGTCATTACTTCAGTTTTGTCGATGTTTATTCTCATGTTGTATACATCTCATGTTAAATGGAGTCTGTTAGTGTGTTACTGTAGCTGTTCCTGAGAGTTGTTAACATTATTGATAAGATCGAACGCAAACAAACAGAAAACCAAACGTTTACTCATAATATATATTCAATCTGCAGATTCCTATCTAATAGCAACCGCAGCTGGTCATCATGGCTTTGCAAGGGTTATTACCCCTACCTTCAACAGAGGAGATGTATGCATTGACTTCTACCTATTCCAACCTGGACCTTCCTCTTACCTGAATATCATTGTATTTGGACCCAACGTGTCACGACAAACAATCCAAACATATCCTAACACCAAATTGAACAGCTGGGTCCACCCTCGCCTTCATTTCAGTATTTCTCAAGGCGCCGCATTTCAGGTAATAAATACATTACATTTAAAAAATTACACGCTTAACTCAACTAATACTAGTAACCACTAGAACGGCTTACAAATGTTCGCTAAACACACCCGAGCCGCTGTAGGGCTTTTCACATAGAATACTTTCTATCTTTTTGTAATAAATCTTCCAATTTGTTATCGTAGCTCATTGTTCATTTGATTTAAAGATCATCGTCAACGTCCACCGGACACGTCCATAATTCCTTCGATCTCCTCTTAAGCAGTGTGTAAAGACCTTCTTAGCGATCGTTATTTTGATGATTATACCGTTAGACTCGTTCTTTTGATAAGTTCGACTGTTTGTCTAGAGCTCATCTCTGGGGACATGTAGTTTTGAATGTAGTGTTGAGTTGTAGGGCCAACATTCCTTTCTATGGAGGACATACAGGGATCAGTCTTGCAGGGCATGCTCTGTGGTTTGATCAGCGGTGCCATAAGGACAGAGAGGGATGGGACAATCGTATCCTTTGTAGGTGTTTGTTCAGTCTGTTAGTACTATCCTAAGTCAGAAGATGATAGTGTGTTTAGACTGGTTGGTGTATCTATTGGAATTTCATTCATGGTCTTCCCGTCTTACCGCACATTTATCGTTGATATATGTAGTAATATGTGAATTACGACCCTTTCACTACAGGCGACAAATCCATACCAGAGCTTAGATACGCAGACAATACTGTATTATTATCCACCAGCAAAGAGGGTTTGGAAAACCTAATCAGGACGACCAAGAAACATAGTGAAGACCAACATCTGTATTTGAATACACAACAAAAATAATCTCAACTGACAAAGCGAAGGGCTCATCTAACATCCAAATAAACAATGAAGAACTCCAATGTGTAAAGAGCTACGAATACCTGGGCTCAATAGTCAACAATAACGGTGACTGCTCAAAAGAGATCTCAAGAAAATTGGCAATATCAATCGAGAAGTTAAACACTATAAAGAACATGTGGCAAAGTATCAGAAAAATATTAAAATTAAAAATATTGAGAACATGCTTTTTCCAGCAGTGGTCACTTTATAGTTATGAATCATAGACCATTCCACAAACAACAAGAACGAAAATTCAGTCTTTCGAAACTAAATGCTACCAGAAAGACCCTACGAATACCATGGACAGAAAAAAGATGTCCAGAAAGTACTAAATGTTAAAGAGAATTGACTGATAAACAACATACTATACAGACAAATTATAAATTTGGTTAAATCAAGCGTCACAATGGCTTGGTGAAAACAATATTAGAGGGCAGTGTCCCAGGACGCAAAGGCAGACCAAGAAGAAGAAGGCTACAAGATATTAAAAGAAAACTGAATATTACCATCGGTGAAGTGGGTGAACTGGTTAGAGACAGTGAATTTCAGATGCGCTGCAAAGAGAGCAAAGTCCTATAAAGGATACGCATCTTGATGATGAAAAGTAGTAAAACAAATATATACATAAATAGTGTGTATGTTATTCCCCTCCGCTCCTTTTGGAGCATAAGACCTCAGCTGTTCTCCCATTTTTCTGGTTATTTTCTTCATGATTTCCCAGAACAGTCCAGCACCATTCACTTCCTCAAGAAGACTCTTTCTTCGGGTCTGTTTAGGACGTCCACATTTTCGTTTCCCTTGCGGGTTCCACTCAAGTGCTTGTTTATTAACACTCGACTGTGTCTTCCAAATGGTATGTTCGACCCATCGACATTTTATTCATATATAAAGTAAAACAAAGCATAAAGACAAGCAAAATTAAATATTTCGGATACATCAAACGACATGAGTGCCTCCAGGCACTCATAAAATAATTTTGAAAGGAATGGTGCCTAGAAGAAGAATAAGAGGAAGACCTAGAAGACGATGGATGCAAGATGTCATTGACGATCTGAGAATGACTGCTGCTGACGCCGGTCAACTTGCACAGAATGGAGAGTTTTTGGACATCTGTCATGGGAGCCAAGTTCCGGAAGGGACAAGGTACTTGATGATGATGGTAAAGTAAAAAGTAAGTTAAGAAACCTTTTTTCACATCTCTAGGTATATTGGGTAATATAGTGTTAGCCCCGTATTATTCATTGACCGTCGGCACATGATGTGTCTTCTGGTCAATCGCATTTACTTCCCAGTCATTTTCTTGGTTCCAAATTGAGCTTGGTCGATCTTAAAGCTGTTATGGTCGGAAAATATTCCGTTGTGGGATTGAACCGGTAGCACTAGCCGAAGAAGCGAATTCCCTAACAACTACGCTACTCCGGCTCTCTCTTAATACATAGTATATCGGATAATACTGGTATATATTTGTGGGTCTCTGTGGCTAAGGGATTAAGCCCTTGACTTGCGAGTCGAAGGTCGTGGGTTCGAATCCGGACCGCTCCGTTCTATTCACGAGTGAACTTTTGCAGAGACCACTATGATTTGTTGCCGGAGTTGCGGAGTTCGTGCTTTGGGCAATACTCTCGGCAGGTGGCTTGTCCTTTCTGTGTAGAGGGACCGAGTCATATGTGGTAAAACCCGGTGCAATGAAGTCAATCCTTTAGCTTAACAATCCCGTTTTAATGTGATACTTATTGCAAACAACATAAATACAACATAAATACAACATAAATACAACATAAAAACAACATAAAAACAACATAAAAACAACATAAATGTGTAATACAACTTATGATATTATAAAACAAATATGGTTAGAACTCAGGAGATGTAAGAAAATCTACAAATCTGAGGTAGTCAGACCGGACCAGATCAGATCTGGAGAAAATCGTGTGGGTGGTTGCGGTAATACTGAGTAAATAGGCGATTCAACAAAGACAGGTATGTACAGTATTATATAAGTAATTAAAAATTATTGATTAAATATGAAAATAAACAACACTCAACGTTTCGGTCATAGACCTTTATCAGGATAACAAATAGACACATAATACTTAATAAACTAATATGAGATAACACGTGCTTGCAGACAGGTGCTTATGATAGTATCAATTTATCGACATTCTTAGAATTTTATTTTCGTTTATTAAGTATTCTGTGTCTATTTGTTATCTTGATAAAGGTCTATGACCGAAACATCGAGTGTGTTCATTTTCTATTTAATCATTAATTGTTCATTACTTATGTAATACTGTATACACCTGTCTTTGTTCCATCGCCCTGGTTAGAACTCTGTAACATTTATGGCATAGAAATAGTTAACAGCTATACCCAGGTTACCAAAGCAGGTATTACATTGGGAGGCAAAGGGTTCAAGAAAGAGAGGACGCCCTAGGAAAACTCTGAACCGAACTTTACTGAGAGAGGCAAGAAATATCGGACTCAATGCCATGAAAAACATTGAGCGAGTTACCCAGGACAGAGTGGTATGGAGAAATTACTTGCTAATTAATATATATATATATATATATACCCATTTTGATTTCGTATCAGCTGTGCAGGATAGAAAAAATACTATCTTCACCCTAAGGCTTACATCCCTTTTAGACATGAATGCCCTGTTTCTGTTGCTGTCAAGTTCAAGTCATCTTTCACATTTTGTATCAATCTTCACTCTAGTCTGCATCTTCTATGTTGTTGATATATAAATATATTCCTCTCGTATCGTTATACGTTACATAGCGTCTGCAAGTAATTTATCCATACCGCTCTATCCTAGGCATCTCGCTCACGGTGAGTTGTTTTATCACGATATGACCTAAACGTATTGTTATGTCCTGACATTCCTTGACGGTACAAGCTTTCTAAATGTCATGATTCTAGAGTTGAGCGTGTATTGAGCGAAAGTTTTTCTTGGTTAGATGGTCTCTTTGGTATAGAAGTTTGGTGCTCGCCTCTCGTACCAGCGGTACTCGGTTCACTCCCTCGTGGAGCCATCGGGTTATTTTTCCAGAGATCCCTGATCTCAGTGTAGTCCTTTCGGAGACGGACGATAAAACGTAGGTCTCGTGTTCAATATGAGCACATAAAAGAACCTTTGGCAGTTCAAAATCGAGAAGACCAGGCTGGAAAACCGCTCCCCATGCAAAATTCATTAGAAAAAACATTAAATATAAAATTTCTACAAAATATCTTCACCATATTCAAAATGACATCATGGACCCTCGCCGGTGCTACGGATGTCGTGCACTGAAACTGAGATCTTTCTGTGTAAGAAAGAGATCGGTGCACAGATGACTACTCACCGAAGTGCAATGATGATGGTCATATCAATCAATAAATCAATAACTGCCTATAGAAAATAAGTATCTTCTCAATCAATCAATCCTGGTACACACAAACACACACATCGACAATGAACTTTATAATATAAGATTATTGTGATATTATATTCACTAAACGTTGTCTTTATTTACAGGTGGTATTCGAAGCTAATATAAGCTCCGGGGACGTAGCTATTGATGATCTGAATATTTTCCATGGACAGTGCGTGTGAGCGACTGTATATTTTCTATGGGCTGTATGTGTGGAAAGCTACATATGTTCTGTACAACCTGTGTGCTAGAAGCTGGATGTGCTCCATTGAGAGTGAGTGTGTGTCAGACGCTAAATGGAACTTGTGTGGGAAAAGCTACCTATTCTCATTAAAACTGTGTGTTAAAAGCTATTTATGTTTTATAAAACATTTGTGAGAGAAGTACCATTTTCTATTGGCAGTGTGTTTTAGAATATGTGTATGTTTTATGTAATGTGTGCGCAAGAAGATACTTATATTGTATTGACAGTGTGTTTTAGAATCTGTGTATGTTTTATGTAATGTGTGCGTGAGAAGATACTTATATTGTATTGGCAGTCAGTGAGTGATTGATTTATTGATTGATTGATAGAACCATCATCATTGCACTTCGTTGAGTAACCATGTGTGCACGGATATCTTTCTTACACAGGACGTTCTCATCGGCAGGACATAAACTCCGCAGCGCAGGCGAAGGTTTCCGATGTAATTTTGAAGATAGAGAACATTTCTGTAAGAATATTTGTTTTAATCTTTGAAGGAATTATTCCCGATCAGCAATTTTGCAACGTACTCTTATCGATTTGGACTATGAAGGAATTATTCCCGATCAGCAATTTTGCAACGTACTCTTATCGATTTGAACTATGAAGGAATTATTGCTGATCAGCAATTTTGCAACGTACTCTTATCGATTTGAACTATGAAGGAATTATTGCTGATCAGCAATTTTGCAACGTACTCTTATCGATTTGAACTATGAAGGAATTATTGCTGATCAGCAATTTTGCAACGTACTCTTATCGATTTGAACTATGAAGGAATTATTGCTGATCAGCAATTTTGCAACGTACTCTTATCGATTTGAACTATGAAGGAATTATTGCTGATCAGCAATTTTGCAACGTACTCTTATCGATTTGAACTATGAAGGATTCTTTACGTGCTCAATTTGAACACGGTACCCACGTTTCATCGTCGGTCTCCGATATGAGAAGAAACTCGATATCACCTACTTTTTTTCCGATCCAGAAGCACTTGAGCTTTCAGCTCTTGGGCTCGGTGCCATGGACCCCGCAACCCTTCGTGCCACGAACACCGTAAATCTGGGGAACCTGTAGCTTTTTCTGCCAGCCCGCAGAATTGAACCCGCACTCACATAGGGCTTGTCACCCGCAGTCCAACGCGATACGAACACGCTGGGCACGCGGGCATCACCTACTTTAAAATCAAGAATAGCTGTTTGTTTGTTTGTTTATTAGGGGATTAAAGCCTCTTTAAGCCGAGGCACGCCCCTTTCAACCTAAGGCGAACCTTTGTGGTTATATCAGAGCGTGTAGGCCAACAAACATGAAAAATAAGAATTAACTCCTTTCGGAGAATCCAAGTATAATAAAAGAATAGCTGGAAAATTTTCCGATCGCTAATAGCCATAAACCATAGGTTCCAGTGTTCCCGTGGTCGATGAAGCCTTCTGGGGGACGAAGTGGGTACAGAATCATTTTATGGTGTGGTGGGGGACGTTCATGCAATCTAGGGGCCGATGGCTAATTATAGAAGATATTGATAATATGTATATAACAAAAATTATTTTCTTGACTTTGTGATTTATTGAACACTACTTTTTAAAAATAATTTAACGGTATAAGCAATAATGTGTCATTAGTTGCTATTTACGTCGAAAATATCACATGACTTGAACTCAGAAAACTGTTATAATGGGGGCGTTACAAATGTATATCTTGCAAAGTGGGCGGTGGCCGAAACAGTTTGAAACCTATGCGATAAACAAATCGAGTATCTTTGGAGAGAGTGAGAGAGAGAGAGAGAGAGAGAGAGAGAGAAAGAGAGAGAGAGAGAGAATATCGTTACCTTCCCGTTATACATATCACCTAATATGTTGTATTAAACGTGTGTGTGTGTGTGTCTGCGTTTGTGTTAAAAGCTATATGTGTCATATATAACGTGTGTATGTGTGTGTCAAACTACATATTTCACATCTGTACTGTGTGTGGAAGAAGGAAAATCTCTGGAAACCGCAGATAGGTGGGTTTCACGGTAGAATACTAAAAATGGGTTATTAAAATGACTAATGTCGACGTTTTAAAAGAGGTCAAGGCACAGATAAAACGTTTTATCAATATAAGAAAGAACTAGTCCTTATTTTTCGAGCATGTGATGAGAAAGGAAGGTTTCCCACCCCACCTCAATCCAGAAGCACTGCGATCGAGCGCTTTCAACTCTTCGGCACGGTGCCATGGACATCGTAACCCTTCGGTCGATGCCATGAACACCGTAAATCTAGAGAACCTCTGGCTTTTATTCCAGCCCGCGGAATTGAACCGCACTCACAGGCTTGTCACCCGTCGTCCAACGCGCTATGAACACGCTGACAGGCGGGCGAAAAGGAAGGTTTAAAACACATTGTAACAACCGGTAAAATCAACGAGAAATGATAGAGAGAAAAACACAGAGAGAGAGAGTACATTCTGGACAGACTGACTTCATGGCACGGAAGAGTGTCAACATCCGAACTGATAGTTACCACCAAGGACTTACTTTGTGGAGATATGAGGGTCTCAGTGGCTAATTGTTTAAGCCTTGGCCTTCTGTTCCGAAGATCATTGGTTCGAGTATGGACCGCATCATTCTGTTCAGAAGTGCATTTTTTCCAGAGACTCCTTTGATTGTTGCTCATTTCATTTTTCTAGAATTTCTGTAAGTCAATAATTTCAATTTTCTAGAATGTATTTCAGCTAACCACAAAGTTACAAGCACAAATTCTAAAGTACGAGCAAACATATTTCTGAAAACTCGAAAGATGGTAATACCGTGGGTGTACACTGATGACACGGTGGTTCGGATTAAGCGAAGTGAGTAGAACTTCACAGTAAGCTCAAGAGACAGAACCGTTAAGGAGATAAGTTATTTTATTGTACGACATACGGACACCTACAAATCTGAAGTGGTCAGACAGGATCAGATCAGGAGAAAACTGAGTGATAGTTAATACATTGGCGTTTTAGGACAAAGACACTTATATATGGTATCACATTATTCAAGCAAAATGAATAATTAAATCATAAAACTAACAAATATCCGCTGTAGCAACAAGTCAACTGTCCATTTATCCTTATCAATTCTAACAAATCATTTCCGTATATGTTGTAAGCTTATAAGCTAACTAGATTAATCCAGTACAGGGGCGTATCTATTGAACGATAAGCCACGGGGAGCCTGATCTAACATCAAAATTAAAAAAATGCATGTGATAACAATGAAGTGATTAGTGCAATGGTTCTCAAACTTTTAAAATTGTGGGACACTTGAAGTCCTACAAAAATCTTATGCAAAACTTAATAAATAAGATAAAAAAGCAAATAAATAGAGAAATTCTTGGAAAATACTATGTACCGTTATTCATTATTTAACTTATCCGGGCATAAAAAAACAGCTTAAAGACCACAAACTTGTTCCAGAGTGTGTTAATACGTCACAGAGATATAAAAATAGCTACCCTTTGTTTCACTGTAATCAGTGTGTATAATAGTCTACAGTAGCGTTATTAGAAATGTATAACGTGTTAACACGTCTTTAGCCCAAAGAGGAGAGATAGTAATAGGCGAGAAAAAGCGTCTTTAGCAGGGAAGGGAGGAACGACTAAACACGTCTTTAGCGGAGAAAAGGTTAAAAAGTCAATTATTCCGTCAAAAACGTATGAAAAAAATGTCAGAACTTCTGCTATTTGCTGTGGTAGTTTGCGGGCACCAAGCCTGGTGCCCGCTGGCACGCGTTGCCGACCCCTGATCTTTGATTTCCTAGGCCACACCTAGGAATGTCACTGGGCACACTGGTGCACACGGATACACCATTTGAGACCCATTGGTTTAATGTGGTATCATCATCATCAAGGTGCGTATCCTTTATAGGACGTCGCTCACTTTGTAGTGCATCTAAAATTCATTCTGTCTATAGCCAGTTCATCCACTTTGTCGATGGTCATATTCATGGTTTCTTTACTATCTTGTAGCCATCCTTCTTTGGTCTGCCTCTGCGACCTGGGAGCCTGCCCTCTAATATTGTTCTCTCCAGGCTTGATGTGGCCGAAGTATCTAATTTTTCTGTATTTTTCTGTTGTTTATCAGCCAATTCTCTTTAACATTTAGTTCTTTCAGGACATCAGTATTCTTCCTTTTTCTGTCCATGGTATTCGTAGGATCTTTCTGTAGCATTTCGTTTCGAAGAACTGGATTTTCGTTCTTGTTTTTGTGTAATGGTCCATGATTCACAGCCATAAGTATCCACTGGAAAATGCATATTCTCAGTATTTTTAGTGTTAATATTTTGCTGGTGTTTTGTCAAATGTTCTTCATAGTGTTTAACTTCCTGGTTGCCATTGCCAATGCTCTTGAGATCTCTATGGAGCAGTAGCGGTTATTGTTGACTATTGAGCCCAGGTATTCGTAGCTTGTTGGAGTTCGTCATTGTTTATTTGGATGTTAGGTTAGCCTTTTGAGTGTGGTATACGGTTACCTATAAGGGAGGGCAGCATTATCTGTTTGTCAAAGGGCAATAAATTGTTGTCACATTGATTGGCTTTGATACCAACATTTTGATCCAGAAGTTCTCAGACAAGATAACATTACTCACAAAACAGAGAAGTTTGGGAGAGAGAATGTGACCACATATTGTTCGAGTATTGATCTCTCTACAAACTACAATTATACAGTGTCTTTATTCTATAAAATTACAAATGTTATTATAGTCTGTCCATTAATTCGTGAGCACGTTTGAAATTGATTTTCTCGAAAACTACCTGTTGGATCTCAGTGATTTTTTGCATGCAGCCTTAGAATATCCATGACGCTAAAATAAAGCTAACCAGTAGTCCATAGATGCTACGGATTTTGCACATCGGTGAATTCCTTTATCTTTTATGACAATTGCAAATACGGGGCTCAAATTTTAGATTTTACAGTATCCCTAGAATTTGTCCATGTCAATTCTATTCATAGGTGTATCTCCATATTAACTTGATAGGTCAAGTAATTAAGTGTGTTGCCCTTTATGTGCAATCGTGAACTTGGATACAATATGCAACAGTTAGTCCTCCCTTCGGTCACCATTAGACCCCAGGGTGTCTTAACTTCACCACAAATTGTATGATGGTAGACGAATTTGGATATGGAAATGTATACGTTGCTATTTCTCAGTCTGTAATCAAAATATGATTTGTATCATCCCGAATCTGACGATTCCATGAGGTTGATAATTGTTACTGGCTGGGCAAATTGTAATCCATCTCGGTGCCAGTACTCGTCTTCCTCTCGGAGCACATGTTCAACACACTTCTTCCAGAACTGCATGTCTATCATTGAGAAGGACTCACGTGTCAGAACTTCAACATCACACATTTTAAACGTCCTGTTCTGTTCGGCAACTTGCCCTTTTTCTTTAGCCCAGACAAGCTCTATCGGATTGAGGTGAGCATGATATGGAGGTAGTCGCAAAGACGTGTGGCCGTATTCAGCAATGATTTTGTCAATATGAAACACCTTTGTCTTATTTGTCATCCTCACCAGGTGCAACAACTCGGGTTTCAAATATGTATCATCGAAGCTGACATTTTCCTTAGCAAGCCAAGTCCTAATTTGATCTTTTGTATTTGATGCAGTTGGTACTTTGTCTTCCGCTGATACTGCGTTGTGATAGGATGCATTATCCATTACCAAGCATCATGGTCTGTTTAGAATTGGAAGTAGACCTTTCTCCATCCAGTGCCTGAAAATATGTCCATTCATTTCTGTGTGGTAGTCCCTACCGTCGGTACTTTTGATTGGAAAATAAGTCCAGAGTCATGGACAAGACCTTCTTCACTGCTTCCTGCATGTGTTAGTATAATACGCTGGCCTTTGCTGCTTGGTATTTTTCTTTCTGTTCACCGTCTACTGATTGCCATTCTTTAGCATTGGTGTGGTGAGCATTGACCCAGGATTCGTCCAAATATACAATATCATAGCCTTGCCTCCGCTGCTCACGGATCTGCCTCAGGTATTTACTTCGGGCAGCAATTAAATGTGGCTTTTCAAAAATAATATTCCTGCCGCCTATAGTTTTTCTGAAGGTGAAGCGGCGGCTCTTACAATTTTCCATAGAGTACTTTTAGAATGTCTATGCTGCAATCTGATTGCAGTTTTAATTTCAGTTTCCTGAGAGTAATAAGTTGATTTGTCGCAAACATTTTCAAGAGCTCCGTCTTATGACATCTATGTCAAAGTCGTCAATTGTTCTTTTCCTTCCTTGCTTGACATTAGTGCACTTTGTGTCCTGTTTAATCCATCGGGAAAAGGATTCTCTATTCAGACCAAGCGCCAGTTGCGTTCGTTTCTCAGGGTTATGAATATCGCAATATAGATGACCTCTCTTAGATTCCCTACGGAAGTGTTGGTATAGTAAAACTGTAACCTTCTGCATTGTTATAAATGTGCACTTCAGACTCATTATGAATGTGATATCAATGTCAGTTTTGATAAGCCAACAAATATGATACAATAGCTTCATACAAATAGCGAGATACGCCTATAACTATAAAACGGTATCCCAATTATAACGTCATATGCTTTCCGCTTTCAAAGTCGACTGGGTTAGGTGCACGGGAATTCGTGAAACTCACGATATTTCTATGTTACCATAATGTATTTTTAGAACAACGCGTCTGTGTACCGTAAATCTGTTACTATTGTGTACAATCCGGTGAGGTTGATTTTAATATAACCTGAAGAAGAAATATTTCAAACTACATCAAATTTTCTTGGAAAAAATATTTCTCTAGCGTCATGGATATTCTAAGGCTGCTTGCAAAAATCACTGAGATCCAACAGGTAGTTTTCGAGAAAATCAATTTCAAACGTGCTCACGAATTAATGGACAGACTTTTTTATAGTTTCAATACACGTCCTCTCGGTGGTAGTGTTTATGTCGTTCTTTCTAGGTTCACTAACGTTGCTACGCAGTCACTACACAAAGCTACGTCAACTAGATTCCCTACGTCAATGTCTCGTTTTAGTGTTGCTATCTGTTAGTGTGCAGAATTGGTGTGCAAACACTCAGTCTGCTATTATAATGTCTACCAGCTACTTATCTAAAACTACCTGTCTGTTCTGTTATCCACCACCTGGGATGTGGGAACAGCTGCACATTGGAGCTGGGGGCTACTACAAATCTAAACAAGGTTCGTCCTTAGGTTGAATTGGACGTGTCTCGGATTAAAGACGCTTTAATCCCTACGTACACACAAAACAGATTTTAAAAATGTCCCTGTTACTTATTACGCTTCCCGCCTTTTAGCTAAGATCAAAGTGTAGTGGCCAGTTGATCGCGGCCAAAGGATGGGAGCCTTCATAGAACCAATAGGCAACTAAATACATTTAAACAAATTTCGAGCAGCTCTAACTTAAAAAAATGACGACGCTCATTTTTGACGTTCAGCGTAAGTTGGTCCACCCGTTGTGGCACTGCAGGTCTAATAGCCGTCCATCGCAAGCAATGACGACAACAGTCTCAGACGTGGGCTGCTGCACCTCTCTGTGTGTGCGAGAGTGACTGTAGAGTTCCAATCCTGGAACACAACCCCTACACAGGTGGGGCATACATGATCAAGGTTTGACATGTGCGTGTTGTGTGTTCTGTCTTTTCGCGCAGCTCGTTTTCTTTGTGCCTCAACAGCACGATGATTCTCAGCTATGCGGGTTCCTCTTGTGTTGTTACACGCCACATTTGCGATATTGCACAAGGGATTCCATCACGTGGTGTCTTATTATTGGACACTGCAGGTAAGGGCCCAATAATAATTTTTCTAATAACCGTAAAAGTTTACATGACCAATAATTTTCCTACTGCTCCTCGCTCAATCTCCTCCATGGAACTGAGACCGATATTTCCTGCCTCTCTCAGCAAAGTTTGTTTCAGGGTCTCCTTAGGTCGAGCTCTCTTTCTTGAACACTTTGCATCCACTTCAATGCCTGCTTTGATATTCGTTGATAATTTCTCCTCAAGGTGTGCCCAACATATCTCCATCTTCTCTTTCGTATAACAGTTGTCACTAGTGGTTGACCAGACATGTCTCTGATTTCATCACTTCTCCTGAACTCATTCCATTTTATATTCATTATTTTGTCCAATAGCCAACATTTTAAAAATTTAATAACTGAAAAGCTAATGCAATTAATTTTTCCGTACTGCTCCATCTGTGCAACGTGCTCAGTCTCTTCTATGGAAGTGAATACTATATTTCGCTTTTCTCAGTAAATTTCGTTTCATGTTTCCCTATAGCATTATTTCTTTCTGAAACCATTTGCCTCCCATTTCAATGCTCATTTTGTGATTCTTCGTTCATTTCTTATGAAGACTATGCACAGCATATCTCCACATTCTCTCTCTTTTTTATAACATCTGTTACCAGTTTCCAGACATTTCTCTGATTTCATCACTTCTAAATTCGTTATATTTTGCACATTCATTACTTTTCACAGACATCTATTTTTAAATGCATTTAACTTATTTTCTATATCTTTAATCCTTTTCCAACTCTCATTGGTACATGTTAGGATTTATACAATTGATAGAAATTTGTAATTTAGTTTTGAAATTTTTAAAGCTTGGAGTGCTATATTTTATTTAGGCTTTTAAATGCTTATGTTGCTTTGACAATTCTTAGCTCATGACGGCTGCAGAGGTGGAACATCTGGCCTATAAGAGAGAGAAATTCAGAAAGACTGTTAGGGTGACAAAGTTTTGCTCAGGACAAGCTACTAGATGATGATGACTACTACTGCAAACAACGTAAAAACAAAATATAAGTATGATACACATTCTGATGTCACAAAACGATCGTGGTTAGAAGTCAATATCGTTCAAAGTATCGAAAGAGTTAAGTATCCACTCTATTACTATTTTCCTGCCATCTGCTATTTGTCACATACCGTTATCTATAACAATGTGACTTATTGTTATGTGTAGCGGTCAAGTCTTACATTCGTTTTAGTTTAATTAAAAAAAGGGTGCTGATATGTTATCGGTGTGCATTACTTTATATGTTATCGGTGTGCATTACTTTATATGTTATCGGTGTGCATTACTTTATATGTTATCGGTGTGCATTACTTTATATGTTATCGGTGTGCATTACTTTATATGTTATCGGTGTGCATTACTTTATATGTTATCGATGTGCATTACTTTATATGTTATATCGGTGTGCATTACTTTATATGTTATCGGTGTGCATTACTTTATATGTTATCGGTGTCATTACTTATATGTTATCGGCGTGCATTACTTTATATGTTATCGGTGTGCATTACTTTATATGTTATCGGTGTGCATTACTTTATATGTTATCGGCGTGCATTACTTTATATGTTATCGGTGTGCATTACTTTATATGTTATCGGCGTGCATTACTTTATATGTTATCGGCGTGCATTACTTTATATGTTATCGGCGTGCATTACTTTATATGTTATCGGCGTGCATTACTTTATATGTTATCGGTGTGCATTACTTTATATGTTATCGGCGTGCATTACTTTATATGTTATCGGCGTGCATTACTTTATATGTTATCGGTGTGCATTACTTTATATGTTATCGGTGTGCATTACTTTATATGTTATCGGTGTGCATTACTTTATATGTTATCGGTGTGCATTACTTTATATGTTATCGGTGTGCATTACTTTATATGTTATCGGCGTGCATTACTTTATATGTTATCGGTGTGCATTACTTTATATGTTATCGGTGTGCATTACTTTATATGTTATCGGTGTGCATTACTTTATATGTTATCGGTGTGCATTACTTTATATGTTATCGGCGTGCATTACTGTATATGTTATCGGTGTGCCTTACTGTATATGTTATCGGTGTGCATTACTGTATATGTAACCTCTCGGAAATCGTGGCATATCATTTGCAGGACGTCGCTATCAACCACAGTAAACGAGTCGTTGATTTTCTAGGCATCACTTATACGTTCAGTAGTTTGTCATTGGTTTCTGAACGGTGAGGTCTATTTTTAACTTTCGTAAAAATCCGCGGAAAAGAATTTGCTTCCAAACTGCCTGCCGGGAATTTGAACCAGGCACGTTAGGTTATGATCGAGCTCACTACTGCTTAAGTTACAGACAATCTTGTACACTTTTACAAACTTTTTATGGTTTCCGTAATATTTCATTATTTTGCATATCAATGTATTCTGTGCATTATCAAATGTTGAAGCTTCGCCCCTAGTAAATTCTCCCGCTACCTCCAGCGTCATATTCAATGTTTCTTTGATATCCTGCTGCCTTCTTCGTCTTGGTCGCCCCCCTGCCTCATACTCTAAGAACCATGTCTTCCATTACGGTTCTCTTCAAACGGCTGTGATGTTTAACGTGGCCGTAATATTTCATTTTCCAAGACATTGTGTTATTTATAAGCCAATGCTCCTCGATATTCAGGTCTTGTAGGATGTCTTTATTTTTTTGTTTTCTCTGTCCAGAATGTTCTAAGAACGTTTCTGTAACACCTTGTTTCAAAAGCTTCAGTTGTGTTCTTTATTGTTTGTTTTATGATCCACAATTCACATCCATCAAAGTACTTCAAGTTTATTATTTAAAGATGGATTAGATGCAGGTGACTAAATTATTTTTCAAAGATAATTCATGACACATTGATCAAAACCTTATAAGAGTGAAAAGTTGAAGGACGACGAGCAAGAGGGAGAACGAAACATCAAGAAATTGATAAATTAACCTGACAGAGTACACCATGACGGCAAGAGGCAGGGGATGTTGGAGATATATTGCAGCCAAACTCCGATGAGGAGAACGGGTTCTAATGATTGATAATGTCTATGTAAGTGACTAGACCAGCATTTTACTTTAAAATATTCGCCCGAGTGGTTATCGGGGCCCAAATTTGGGGTGTAAAGAATAGAACCACTGTTACCTTCCATGCATGTCGTAAGAGACGACTAAGGAGGTGTGGCTCAAATCGGATGCACATGTCCTAAACGTGTAGAAGTCTATGCGTTTAGGGGCCTAACAAACCAATGTGCGACGTATACACGTTCTTGGCAAAGATCAAACATATCACAAAGAGTGATTAAAATTGTTCGTAAAGAACGAACGCAAAGAAGAAGATTCAAAATATTATATCGTCTTCTTCTTTAATGTTTGTTTTTGTTACATAAAACAAGACTCATCATTACCATCATCATTACCATCATCATCTTCCGCATCATCATCTTCATCATCCTATCACTATTACCAACACCAACATTATCCGCACAATCACCATAACCATCATCATTTTTATCATCGATCCCTATCACTACCACCATCACACAATCATCGTCATTTCACATCAGTAATGTTGCAACATAGTCATCATTTCACATCAGTAATGTTGCAACATAGTCATCATTTCACATCAGTAATGTCTGCAACAAACATAGTCATCATCATTTCACATCAGTAATGTTGCAACATAAAAATAATGCCCCTCTTCAGAAGCTTTGCTTAAGTTTAATTGCTTGTATTATGCCAGCGGTTCCCAAACTTTGCATTACCGCTCACCCCCCTTTTAAATACATTTTGCTACTGCGGACCCACAAAAGTTTCTATATATAAAAATGGACAGGAATGAATTATCTATGTGTTACAATAGTAAGCAATGTCTACAATTTAACATTTTAATAAACAGGAAGAAGTTTCATTTGGTCTTGAACAAGACGGGTCAACATTAGCATCATCAGCACATTTGTGTTTCAAGTTCAGCCATCGATCCCTTCTAAAGTTCAGCTAAAATGTATTGTAGCAAAATCCAATGAAGGTCATTATTCGTTATTTATCCTATCCTATCCGTCCCAAGATCGTATCAGCCAATTCATCATCATCATCAAGGTGCGTATCCTTTATAGGACGTTGCTCTCTTTGCAGCACATCTGAAATTCACCCTCTCTTGCCAGTTTATCCACTTCGTCGATGGTCATGTTCATGGTTTCTTTAATATCTTGTAGCCATCTTCTTCTTGTTCTGCCTCTGCGTTATGGGACCCTGCCCTCTAGTATTGTTCTATCCGGGTCATAGTGACGTTTGATGTGACCAAAGTATGTAATTTTTCTGTATAGTATGTTGTTTATCAGCCAATTCTCTTTAACATTTAGTTATTTCTTAGCCAATTACTTACTTAAATTTCATTCTTCCAGCGATGGAGTTATTATTACACCACACCAACAGCCAAGCTGGCTCCAATTTCTTAGACTGCGGGCTTAGGTTGAAAGAGACGTGCCTCGACCATATAGAGGCTTAATTCCTTACTAAACAAACACTTCGCAGCGGAACTGGTTTACTACTGTTTTTATTTATGTTTTTCAAATGTATTTTTCTGCTGAAATGTCAAAGAGCATAATATTTCTTCAAGTGCTTGAGGACCCCCCTATGGGTACCTCGGGAACCCCAGGGTTTGCGGACCCTAGTTTGAGAAACACTGTATTATGCAATACATTCTTCATACTAATTATCCGTCGAGATTTAACATCAAGTCTGATTAATGAAGTATGCCCTTTGCAGGACGTCGATCTCAACAGTCTTCTTGAAAGTGATGAGAACAAATTCTCTAGCAAATTCTCCTGTCTCCTCCAATGCCACGTTCAATGCTTCTTTAAATGTGTTTCTTGATTGATTAAGGGGGCCGTGCTAGCAGGGAATACCGAAAAATGTGATTCTTAAATATCAAGACGTACTTGAAATCTAATTAAAGGTTAACGAATTGTGGACACATTGCTTAAAAAATTTTTAGAATTGGTTAAATAGTTTTCAAGTTATGATGACTCAAAGATAATAAAATCTTCTTTACATGAATAGTTTTCGTTTTTGTTCGAAAATTAACAATTCATGATAATTTTTACATCATAATTTTGTCAAATATTAACCAATCAGTATGTAATGTTGCATGTCTGTTTACAGTAGAACTGGCTATAGCGTATGGCATTCCAATATCTTAATTAAATTAATTTCATGTTTTTTCACATTAGAGAATTTTAAAACCTTTAAAAAAGATAATTTTTAGGTGTCCATAAATAAAATCTATTAAAGATATACTATTTTTCATAGTACTTACCAAAATCACACAACCTGTGTGTATGCTGTTTAATTATGAATGAATTTGACTATCATTTCACAACAATTTATAAAAAGTGAGACTTGCATTTTGCACGTCTAAACTAATTTTATTATAAATTAGAATTTATATTATAAATTTTTATTATAATAGAGACAGATTATAAATTCAATCTTTATACCAACACTGTGCTACCAGAGTCAAACATGGGCACTGACAAAAGAACAAGAAAGGAAAATTACCACATGCGAAATGAGATGCCTGAGGAAAGCAGTAAATAAAACAAGAAGAGACCATATAAGAAATGAGAAATTAGAAGAACAGTCGGAACAACACCTGCTATTAGATTTATTGAAAAACAGAGACTCAAATGGTTTGGCCATTTGGTCAGAATGAACCCGAATACACCAGTTGCAGAGCGTACAACCTGAAAATGGAATTATCAAGAGGAAAGGGCAGACCAAGAAAAGATGGGTTGATGGAGTTACAGACATCTTAAAACTCCACAATACCACAACATATCAAGCGACCGAGCGTGCATTATCTCGAAAACCGATCATCAGTTAAACCTGCTACGCCTAGCGGCAAAAAGCAGAGAAGGACAAAAAAAAAAAAAAAAAAAAGAAAGAAAAAAAAAGAGAAACTAATTATTCATGTCAAAATTCTCATTGACCTTCTTGTATATACTGAACCCCAGTGACAATACTTGTTTACATAGCTTACTGATCTGTTAAGTACATCTGAAAATATGGGATCAAAATCGTTAAAATTGAAATATTAATGATTTGTTTACTAACGGCACCCAATCTCTGCTAGGACTGCCTCCTTAAAACATCATCACTGTACTTCGTGAATAATTCTTACACAGACAGATATCAGTAGCATTGTACGAATTCCATAACCAATCAGGCAATTTTGAAAGATAATAACTCTGTTGCACACATACATTTAAAAAGAATGAATTTGGCCAGGACAGAGACTTTGCAGCACACTCTGACCGATTTTCAACTTCCAAGGTTTGTTATACATGCTCAACTTGAAAACGGGACTTAAGTTTTATCGTTCATCTCCGATAGGACAAGAAATTCGATCGCACCTACAATGAAATGAATGATCTCTGGAAAGATACCTCGATCGCTCCACGCGGGGAACACACCCCATTAAAACGAGAGCGATCCGCCTAACTCTATGCCACATAATTTCCCAATATAACAAACACACAACATGTAATCTACAAACACATAACATGTTTACTAAGTGAAAATAAAAGCAATATATAGTTTTTCTTATCTTGACATTTTTTGTTTGTTTACCCCTTCTGTGTTTATGTTGCTACCAATGTATGTGTATGATTCTTCTGCAAGGGGAAACTTCAGTGCGCTAAGTAAGATATGGAAGTCAAAGGAGATCAAAACAAACACAAAACTGAGAATCTTTCAATCAAATGTGAAGTCAGTGATGTTCTATGACTCGGAAACAGAGGACCACAAAAGAAATCACCAGAAAACTACACACCTTCATAAATGGAAGTTTACATAGAATAGAGGGACTGAGATTGTAAGATTACTAACGAGGAACGCAGAGAAAGAACTAAGCAGATACCGGTGGAGAAAGAGTTAAACAAGAGACGCTGGCGATGGATAGAACACACATTGATAAGACCGTTTGGAAGCATTGCAAGACAGGCACTATTTTGGAACCAGCAGGAAAAGAGGAGTAGGGGAAGGCCTAGATATACCTGGAGAAGAGAGCTGGAGGCTGATATTAAAAGGATAGGTAAAACATGGACAGAATTGGAAGGGATGGCAAGAGAGAGGATGAGCTGGAAGAAGTTTGTTGAAGACCTGTGCTCCGTTGGGAGTAAAAAGGCAAAGAAGAAGAATTTATAGTTATGTAATAATTCACAGAGCTACGTCGCTGTTCTTCGGTCAAACCTATAGGTGCTCAGCATATTATTTCTTTCTGTTCTCTAATCATGTTTTACCTCACAGCGTCAGCATAAGAAGAAATACCTAGAATGGGTTTTTGTGTGCGCTTCATAAACAGTGATTTTCACCACCTCTGTTATCTCAGTGCTTCACCTTTTGCGTGGAGAGCCTTTTGCTGTTTATGTGTCTTTTACTCAGTATAAATCAGTAGATATCAATCTATATCGTCCTCGTGCACAGTTTTACACACAAGAGATTCCCTACAAGAGATTTCTAATGTTGCTGTTCTATCACATTTGCACCAATTGTTTTCCATTTAAGGCAGCAATCTTTCAACTATCTTTTCATTGTTCTCCCTCTACGTTTCCTTTGGATGTCCAGGTTTTCTTTACCCATCCACTGTTCACCATAGAGCTGTCCTAGTCAATATTTGTACTGGTATACGACCGCTGTAGCTTAAGCGGTAGTGAGCTCGATCACAGACCCAAGCGTACCTGGTTCAAACCCCACTGTGGGCAAGTTTGGAAGCAAATTCGTTTCCGTGGGATTTTTACAAAAAGGTAAAAATAGACATCACCGTTCATAAAGCAATGACAAACTACTGAGCGTATAAGTGGTGCCTAGAAAAATCAACTGCTCGTTTACTGTGGTTGATGGCTACATCCTTTGGGATATGCCAGGATTTTCATTCGACATACTTGCCCAAGTCATACCCATCTGCTTCGATATAAAGTACATACATTTCAATATCTGATAACAAATGTAGATTTGGGTGATATACATAAGTTTCGCCGTGAAAATGTAGACTTTCTTTTGTCTTTGATCTCCCTCCTTTATGAAACCAGTTGTCTGATTGACCTCACTTCCTTCCCAAGATGCAACAAATTATCTCTTACTTCAGTTTCCGTAACACAATAATTTCCACAGGAATGTGTTGTCATCCACTTGATAAACCCTCAACCTGGAGGACCAGTGATTTCTCATGTTGTCTGCACGTTATCCTAATCTATCTGACAAGGTCGCCCATAATAAGAGTAACGTTCATGTCAGGATAGCTTTCTGGAGGAAAAGAGACGTGTATGGATGAAGATATTTTCTGTAGCTGAAGAGTCCTTCGTATATCATGGACAGAGAAGAGAACAAATAGATCTATCCAGAAAGAACTCAAAATCAAAGAAAACTGGCTGATGCTACAAATAAGAAAGAGAAAATTGAGATACTTTGGAAATATAAAAAACATGAAGGGCTGAGAAGACCATCATGGAAGGAGGCATACCGACAAATAGAAGAAGAGGAAGACCACGGAAAAGATGGATTCAGGATGTAACTGATGGTTTGAACATGACGGCTGCAGAGGCAGGACATCTGGCCTATGAGAGAGAGAGAAATTCCGGAGGACTGTTGGGGTGGCAAGTTCTGCTCAGGACAAGCTATTTGATGATAATGAATGGTAATACTACCGTCTTACTTCATGGACAGAATATTTTAGCTTTAACAGGCGCCAATGTCCAGACATGTAAAAGAGACACGCAAGCATGACACAGTTAATAACTATGCTCAGATGTTTTACACATATGAGGCTGTCACTGTGAATCACTGGATTCATAGAGGAAACTGGATCACCAATAGCGAAGTTGCAAACCCTCTGCGCTAGTAGCCTCTACCGAAGAAATTCCGGGGTTTGAGCCAAGTTTGAACAAAAAATTATCGGTTTGTACACGGTACACTGTTGGTCTACAAGATATCCGGATCCTTTACTTGGAAATATAAATTACAAGTACCGTTGAAGCCGAAGTAAAGCTTGCCTGAATGGCGAGGGGTACTAGTGATAAGGAAAGCAGCCTTTTTAAGCGAAAATTAGAAGTGGTTTATTAGGTAACATGACTAATTCTGAATTCATGGGGAGAGTGTAAAAGCAAATAGAGAAAACTCCGGACACTGGATGTCTGAGCATAAAAACTGATAGCAGACAGGAAAAAACCAAGAAAACACACATTTCCTTCACCATCATAGATCTAGAAGTCCATGCCGAATTATGTCACGTATTACGTCAAATTATGTCACGTATTACGTCAAATTATGTCACGTATTACGTATATATATATGGAACTGCAGTAAAACTATTTGATTGGCAAAACACGTAATTACAAAGTAATTGGTCGAAACGTTGCTGTATTTTGTCATTGTTTTTGTAATTTGTAAACTACAGTACTTTGTAATTACGTGTTTGCCACGTATTACGTCAAATTCAAGTATAACACAAAAACAAGTAACATAAAAACATTAAATCAATAAATCTTCTCATTTGAATACATCATCTTTGATTCAGTTTGACCCTGAAATCTGAAATCTAGAGCTACAAGACAAATTATAATAACGTTTTGTGTAAGTTTTTATTTAGTTCTAGATTTTGATTTGTAGTGTAAGATTCCGTTTCTATTGACTAAAAATAAACAAGTTCAACACGATGTGTTTAATCTAATCAAAATATTTGATTAAGTCACGAAGTTTGATGACTATTGTCCAAGAAATGTTACCATAGTCCAGTTGATTATAAATAGGAGTCAGAGACATTTGTCAAACATTTAGTGACTTTTCTTGTACAGGTAAAATATCGTCTTAGTCTCGTCATGTCTTTCTTTGTTAAATAATCATAAATGAACGAGCTGATAGATTGGCTGGCTTGGCTACAATATCAGAGGGAGCTGCCATGGATCGAAATGACATTCTTCACGCATTGAGAGAGTCTTTCCGAACAGAGGAGTTTCAGGGCTGTGAATCCCACTCGCTGATCAGATTGAAAGAGATGGATGTCAATATTTTTGCAGCCCGAAAAGAACGACATACTAAATATGCAAAGAGATTGATTAATCAACATCGAACTCGCGTGTTGGGTCGCTGGACGCTGCTGGATTTGCTGAGACGGAGATATGGACATGTTCGGAGTGCTATGATGATAGTCCTCATATAACTGATAACTGATGATCATAAACCAACAAAACTGAATGATGGCTATTTTGTCTTTTGTTTCTGTGCACAAGCTCACACGACAGAGAGGTAGAGAGAATCCTGGATAGTTTTTCATGGCTTTGACAAATGTCAACATACCATTGATTACTTTATTGATAGAGCTATTATTATTACATCGTCCTGGCTTTCTTTTCACATCCGCTGTCTATCGAAGATTTGTCCTAGGCAATACCAAAACGGTGGCGTCTGTGGCCTAGGGGATATTGACTGGGTCTATTAACCCCGACGTTCAGAGTTCGAATCCCGCTGCAGACAATTTGGTTGCAAATTGTTTTTCACGTGGAATTTTACAAAGGACGATGGCACCACCCGTTCAGAAAGCAATGGCAAACTACTGAACGTAATAACGCCTAGAAAAATCACAAACAGCGTTAAAAAGTTGGGGTTGATTCGCAAAGTCCTATAAAGGATATGCAATTAACTTTAACTTTTAATGCCAAAAGAATTTATCATTGAATAATTTTATTTTTAAATTCTAGACAAACAATAGGCAGCGAGAAGAACTTGAATTTTTTTTTTTTTTTTATTCTAGACAAATTGCAGGCAGAAGTGAGAACTTGAATCTTTGAACTGTTTTCTATTGTATA